>CAADRB010000091.1:39384-83842 GCA_900708905.1 Hymenolepis diminuta
CCCTCCGTCGAAACCTCCGCCTAACGGTCTCTTCAGACCGGGCTGACAAATAACGCTGCAGAGCCACTCATCACCGTATCAGAGCAGCAACTGGCTACCGACATCTAACTAGACGCGATTGAGTATACCAACGCCGATGTAAACTACGCCAGCCCAGCAAAACTGCCAGTATGTCCTTCAATGCCAATATAGGCATATGTATACTGTATTAACTCCGCTTCACTGAATAAGTAAAGGAAAAATGATGAAAGTAGTCATTCATTGTCACCAAAGTTTGTAATGAAAGACTACACCCACTATGTCGGCCTAAATTCAAAATCAACAGAGTCCTCTTTCTTCACTGATACTGCCAAGCTTGCTCCCTTGGCTGTGGTTTCCGTAGGTAGTAGATAGAAACAGTATGAATCTAGTTAATGCGTTCTTAAGCGTTAATAAATAGAAGACAAAACGTTTGTCTATCTTAAGGGAGTCATAGTTACACCGCTTGGTTGAATTTCCTTGATTTAACGTTCAAAAAAACTAGACGGAAACTGCATTGCGTGAAGACATCATAATGGTACCTTTTAGTTAGACAAGTGGATTTATCATATCCATGTCAGCTCTAATTTAGTTGTTATATGTCAAGCAATTAACTCGCGCGGCCATACAAATACCTAAACGCTATCGCATTTCAAAGGAATGTTGCCATATATATGAAAATAATAATTTTCCAAAATTAATTCTTATATGTATTATTATTCATTTTTCACCTTTTAAATTCCCATTCTTTTAATTCCCTTTTGCTCGAACGAATTTATTTAGATTACGGTTGTAAATAACACACTACAAATCGATCTGTCTATTGGAAAGAGCGCGTCTTGTTTTTGGCATGGCGGTTGGCGTCGGTTTTGTATTATGGTGCTGTCGGGTTGCATTGATGACTAGTGCAATATCTTAGGGAATCTAAGAGTCATCTACGGTATCCTATGACGAAAAGTAGATCATAACATATACGATAACATCAATTAACCCCTAGCCAAGGCAAATGCATGGCTGAAGTCGCCCACTACCCATTCTACTCACCTTCAGTTTGTTCACACAGTCCGCCACTACCGACACCTACGCCCAACAAGTAGGTAAAGCTCGGTGGTAGCAGGTGTAAATAATTGCTCGGATCATTCGCAAGGTAAGCGTGCACGCTTCTTCTTTCAGCCTATTTGACTCAGCCCTTAAGGTCAATCCATTTTTCTACGATTTTCATGGACCAACAAGAGCGTTCCAAACACCACAAGATAGGTGGTGCATTACGAGATCGATGTCTAGCCGTCCAAATCCAATGGTGCAAGTGAACTATCGACCTGGTCAATAGCAGAGACGGTAAAATATGAATACTTGTCGCAATGGACTTGGGAACCCTAATAAAACCACTTGATTTATAAGGAAATACTGAATATTTACAGAAAATTTTGCATTTTTCTTTGGTTTGTTACCCGGTATGAAATTTGATATTTACCTGATTACAAAGGAGAGCAGAATGAATATCCGTCGGGATTTCCTGTCGAGAACCCACACCCCTTTGCTATCACAATCATTATGACCACCTGTAGAAAATCCACATATGGTCTCGTAGTTTCCTTTCTGTTGAGGAACCGCAGAGGACTTCGGACGCTCCACCGGGTCTTAAACTATTGCTATGATCCCCTTCTCCATTCCTTTCCATTTTGATCTAATTGTTCATACTCTTTGCGAACTTAGCTTTAAAAGAACTCATATATGCACACAACTCTCTCAATATCTCTGAGGGCTCCTACTCCCGGCTTATTAACCTCTCCTTGCAGCTATCTTTCCTTCTTCCCATCTTGTTGTATGGTGAAGACCTAAATTAGTTGAAAGGGTGACAGCTTACCAAAACTCTACTCACTTGCCCTCTTACAACATGTCAATTGGAAACTCCACGTCTAGACTTTGGAACAAAGCTGTGAAGAGTACACTAGCTAATATGGTAGGAAATCATCCTAAATTTAATAGTCTTTTTACCATAGCCAGCAAATGTCTATCAATACCTGGCTATTAGAAATGATTGACCGACGATAAAATCTACACTATAGTGTCCACAGGTAGTCCCACTGTGGGTTTTCGTGTTTGTAGGTAGATACCTAAACGGATGTCTATCATCACGCCGAGACTCCGACGACGAGACATGACTGACGTCTAACGAAGAAATACTTTGTATATAAACCTAATTTACTAATTAATAGATTGGAGGTGGCTTGTCTGCTCCATCCGAACTGAGCTGACGACATGAGTGAGTTGACTCATTCCATCTATTCGATCGATGTGGCCTCCGATAAACTTAACATTGTTACACTTCTAATCTTACGTTATGTAAACGTGTTTAAATAAAGTTTCGATATTAAATCAATGATTTACAAACATTTAAAAGAAAGTTGGAAGCAAAATTATCAACTTCCGGTTTTAAAAAACCTATTAAATATGTTTCAATTTAGTTACAGGATCTCACACGACGCAAAAATCTTTTAAGAGATAAAGTTTTGGTAACAAATAATTAATAGTAATTGTGTTTTATGACGTTTACGATGGATATTTTAAAAATATCAATAATATCTGTTTATAAGCGGAGGACGACTGCATAATCAAATGTGATTTATTTGTCGATCGTTTTTATATTTATAAAAAATATTTATGCTTATAATTACTGAATAGCCTAATATTTTTACATTAATATTTATTTATCATAAATATTGTGATTTATATATACTTAATATTTTACCTCGTAATTACAATCGGAATACTTGAAAATCATTATGTATTAACATTGAATTTATTAAATATCTCACCTTCGGGCGAAATGAGTGCCATTACAATTGTTTTTGTTTATTATTGAACAATTCTTAATCGTTAGCATAAAGCAATAAAGCTCTGGGTGACAAATTTATTTCTAATCACCAGTTGTCGGAAGGTGCGTCCGGAAAATTATACTGTATAGCATGTTATATAATGTATGAACCAATAAATACCTTGACTACAGTGACTTTTACCACCGGAATTAATGTCTTCTGTTTTAAGGGTATTTCTGTATTTCTTTGGAAAATAAATTTATACGTCTAGTTTATAAGACAATGTATATTTACAATTTAATCCCGTTAGTTTTAGAGGTAACACTTTAAAATAATTGGTTGTTTCTAAATAATCCACTTTGAAATAATATTTTTGGAGATTTGAAAAACATTTTAACTGTTTCTTTAAATTGATACAGCGGACTTTAAAGTGTCAGAACGTGAGTTCATCGCAGATCTATTTGACTCGATAAGGATTTGTGTTGCTGTGTGTATATTTACTGTAAGTTAGTCGTTGTTTTTCATTGGCCTGAATGTTGAAATTAGATTTGTGGAACATTATATTTTGGCCACTAATTTGCTGTCTTATCAGGTAATTGACAGTACTCGATACTGCCATCGCCTTTGGAATTGAAGTTTCAACACGATGAATGAAATATTGAATAATATACTAATATGCATCAAAGTTGCTGTACTTTTTGTGTGCTTGCGGGTAAATGTCTAAAGAAGCTAGCTATTGTAGTGATACTGTATAAAATAGGACTGGGACTGTTTACGCTATTTTTTGCTATGATGCAGAGTGGTTGGATTGATGAGTTTAGCTTAGTCATAGTTGCTTGCCGTTGTGCTTTCAGAACAATGTCGAGCTATCGGCAACTCACCGCTATTACCCTAGTTTCCGCTTCAATCTTTTACGTTTGGTATCGCTATTGCAGAGTGAATTCAGAATCTTCTGTTCTTATATCAATGGCTAAAAAGGTATGTTCTTAGATGCGGAATTTATGTTTTTTTTTGTTTTTCTAACTCTAACCAGGCTATTACACGAATGGCTCTTGGTTCACTTCTTTGCTGTGGTACAAATCCGTTTCGCAAACGGAAAAAGACAAAGAGAACGAACACAGCTCCCTATGTGCAGGTATTTAAAATTTAAAAGCTCTAAACAGAGCTCTGATATCTATCCGTGAAGCATGCTCTGCATAGGATAGAAGAACATTAATCGCCTGCTTAAAGAACCAAGAGCACTTATTACATTATTATTGATCTTTGAATGTTACTTTGATATATGTTTTATGCATATTAGCTTTCTGTATTTTACTGCTCGTATTGATGTGTCAGATTTGTTCGCTTACATTTGTGTGTGGTTTGATGCGGCCCTATTATCTATTTAGTCCAAGGTTAAACAATTAAAACAAATGGATCAACAGTCTCCCAGCTCTCCCACGGAACCAGTTATTAAACCTGATACCGTCGCCCCTGTTCAGTCCGTTCCCCCAGTTCAAGTTGAAACAACTGCCTTCTCTGAAGAAACCCAATGCAATAATGTTGCTGAAACCCATGCAGCAGTTTTAGAAGAAGTCGTGGTGGCTTCCACTCAAAACCCTGTTTGTGCCAATCCTACCGTCATTCCAGATGAACAAATACCTCCGGCATTTGTAAAGGAATCTTCTCTAAAAGTTCTCCAGGAGAATTCGGGTCGTCGTGAACAAATAGTCGGGGAAACAAATGGAAAGCAATGCTCAGTGGAAAATTCCCAAACCGAGCACATGCAGAATAATTCGAATAGTAATATTGGGGTTGATATTAAACCTCTCAATGGTTTTAATTTGTCTTCGAGTAAAGAGAATATTCGTAGCTGTAATGAAGAGTCAATTCCTGCTGTTGCTGAAGAACAAACTGGTGTTAACTCTAATGGTAGCCCTTTGACATACTTCGGTCAGGGAATGTTGGGAATACCCGAATACCAAATTGAAGAAACGGAACCACAGTTGCATAATGGCGTTTTGCTTCCTCAAGTTCTTATTCCTCCTGATTTGGCCATATTTGATGATCCAAATATGTTTAAGACTAACTTCATTATTCCCAACACTATGAGTGGTATAATCATCGGGAAACAGGGCAAAAATGTTAATGAATTGAAGGAGAAGTTTCAGGCAGATATATCTATCTCGCCTTCTCAGCTTGATCACAGTAATATAGTTTTGACAGTAAATTGTCCTATCACCTCTAAGGAAGATGTAGTAAAATGGATCTTAAGGCGTATTCGTACCAAACCTTCGATGACGCCAATCGGCAACCCATATCAACTTCTGGTACGTTTTCACATGTATTTTTATTTTTCGTGTCATGAGTTTCTAATCCGTGTTGTCTTTTTTTCCAGCGAACTCCTCCATTAGGTGAACTAACACGTGTATTTATTCGGTCTTCGTATTCCCGGAAACATCTATTCGTTACAATTGCGGACGAATGTTACAATAAATTTCTGGAAATGGAAAAGGAGATAACTGCTGATTATTTAAACATGAACCACACACGATTGCAGCTCTACGACCCTGTTGTTGTGGGAACAATAGCTGTCCTAAAGACTGGAACTATCTATTCTAGGGTCTTCATAATGGATATTGTGGATAATAGTCCCAAGTTGGCAGTTTGTTTCCTTCTAGATCATGGTACATTTACGGTTGCTCCCGTTGGCGATTTACGTAAAATCAAGTAATTTTTTTGCCGTGCATCTTTTCAACATATCTGCTAGTGATTGATGTATATTTTTGCGCCCCTTTTAGAACGCGATATATGCAGGTTCCATTCCAGGCAGTTTCGGTGATGTGGGCTCATGCTCAATCTCCCTTTGTTGATATATCAGATGACAATTTTTTGATGAGATATTTCAACAACACAAGTCTCTATATCTTTCCAGTTAGAAATGAGACTTGTTGTCGTTCCGATGTGATCTTTTTTAACAGGATTGATGATCTGAAACCCGGTTCCCAATATCTATATCAAGATATCCTCGTCCAAGCCACAAATGAGGGTTATTGTCGCTTTGCCGGAAAGGTCATTAACCTTGATGAGCAATTTGAGCTGAATGGAAGCGAAAGAGCCTACTATTTCTGTCCCTACTCGGCTGTGTACGAGAATCTAGTGTTTTACCGAATGCCCAACGGTGACATTGTTAGGGCTTCTGATGTCCCCATGCCTAGACCCTTGCCTCGGCCTGAAAATCAACAACAACACCAACAAGATCAGCTCGTGAATATGCAGAGACAACAGAGACAATCAGCTAATCAACGACAGAGAAATAATCGAACTCCTAACGATGGTACAGCCTCGACTGGAAATGGACGCCCGAATAGTTATCATAATCCCCAAAACTGTGGTAATCGGGGCAACGGTCGGGGTAAGTACGTTTCCAACGGCGGTTATCATTCAAGGCAAAACCATCGTCATCCTCGTCCTAATAACGGACAATAGCAATAGTTACATCAGACTGTCTCGTTTGCTTCTGTATATTATGTAAACTATATCTTCTTCCTGATCTGACAACATTTTGCTACGGTATTGCTAGATTCTTCCCTTTAACTCCAGTGTAAATCAATGTTCTGTTCCCTACCCATGCTCGCTCTCCCCCTATAACCCGTTCAAAGGACGGTATCAAATCGTTTGCGCTTTTGTGCATCTTCCAGCTTTATCATCGTACCTAGTAAGAACTCCGACATTCAATTATTTGTCTTCTAGATATATCCCTCACCTGGTATAGCTCTCTCTCAAGGGGATGTTTGTAGTTAAAACCGCTTCTTTTCTCCAACTTTTGCGTAACTTTTATGTTATCCAAGACTGTAGGCTGTATAACGGTCCTTTACTCCGAGTGCTTTCGGCTATACTGCATACAGTATCTGTTTTTGTTTAAAATGTAAGCTTATATATAACCTTTCTTTCTATGTAGTGTTTGGACTTAGTGCAGTGTAGTGTTCCAGATAAGTCATTTCATCAATTTATTGGTCGATGGTCTGATGGGGATTGATTTGACTAAGCATTAGACGTTAGGTTTGCATTGTAGTCATTCAATTGTAGGTTATATATGGGTTATTCGTGTAATTCAACCACTCGGTGGTTTATTATCAGTACCTGGCAGCGCGGTGGATAGCGTAACTGTCTGCAGTATGGGAGGACGTGGGTTCGATATCCATCTGTACGCATCCGGTGAGTGTAATGGCCATCGCACCGGTTAAGTCTAACTAAAGGGATCGGAAGGATTCGGGTTATTCACCATGAAAACTCAATGACATCAGTCTCTAATTCAAGATGAGCATTGTAAAACGCTTTCCTAAATGGGTCTGGGAGGCATAATTATAACTTCAGATAATCCTTTTCCGTTACGGGTCCTTACTGATGCGGAGGTAACTTAGGCTTATCGATTACTTTGAACATATGCGGTAGTTTTAATCTGGTTTGTTTGTTTCTGACTCCCTAAAACGATCGTATAAGATTACGGAGGGTAGCGTTTAAAAAGTAGCCCTTGATCCGGTCAGCATAATTACCATGGGAGCCCGATCCAGTTAGGCTTAGAGCTGTCCTCTCACAAAACTAGTGATCCTCCTAAATGCTAAAAGGAAATGACAGAAATCAGAGCACCAAGAGTTCAGTGGAGAACAAAAGCATCATTAGGAAGGGGGAGGTGACATAGAAAATGGAAATCTGGAGAACTGGGAATGAACGAACCACATCAGAACGATTGGAAGCGGGGTTGTTAAACAGGACGAATTAAGGTTCAGAGCGTTAATTTTCTACAAAATATTTCCATCTAACACTCAGGATAAAGCAGTCACTCGAAGGAATTTTACATATTCTATAGTATATGTAGTACTTTTTAGCTATCAGACTAGAGTGAAAAAATATACCAAGTCTTCTTTAACGTGGTAGCTTTCATTTACGTCCCCTAGGTTTCAACTTAAGCCACCTACTTAAACGTTGGTGTCATTACCTGAACTAAATAATTTTGGGGAAAATGATAGATTTCTCTTGATCTGAAACTATGCACCGTTTTTGGAATCTTTAGAACGCAGCTTATGAAACTTAGCCTTACTTCGTTATTGTGCAAAAATTAGCAAAAGATATTCCATATACATGAAAAAATTTTTTTCTAGTGCAATTAACATTTTCTATTAAACCTTAATCGAGTGCTTTAATGAGCTTAACTCGCAAAATGACAGTCGGATTTCATCTCAAATATGAATATCTGATTAGAGTTGGCTGAATTTACTGTTTTTGTAAAATTTGGTTTGGCTTAACATACGCTAAGCATAGTCAGCATGATTAAGCAATCTGCTAAATAAATATTTGCATAGATTAAGTTGACTGAGATTGAAAACTCGCAATTATTTTAGGGTCGAGGGCAAATAAAAGTAGTTCCAGACCGTATGCGCTCTAGTGGAATGAGCAATTCACATCGCGAGTGGTCTCTCAGCCTGATCAATATGCAGATACACGACATGTCTATACAACTAATTTTGATAAATCCCCTTCCCCGTCGGTCCACCTAGTTGATCAATGGGTCAAATGTTAAATAGGAAGAAGACTTGTAAACAGATGTTAATGAAAAATAAAGCGTCTTGGAGTGACTACTCGTCTGCATCTCTCTTTTCGAGTCTGGTCAGCTGTAGTCCAGCAATGTCTAATGGGTCCGTAAATCATAACGACAGTAACTAGACCTTATAGCATTGCAACAGTGACAGCTGAGTTTCATGACAGTATAATGGATGACTAACCAGTTAGATTGGCATGGCGTTTTTTGATCACAGAACGGACTTCCACTAAATAGTAACCAGAACCAGATTTAACCAAACTTATCATTTATATGGAGTTAATTTCTGCAAAATATGACCGGTATTATAGCCTTCACCGTCAAGATCTTTATCCTCATCGGTGCATATATAATGAATAGTATGACCATCGTTAATGTGGGAATGCGACTTTCTTATCGGTTCTAGTTCTCTGCTCAAGATAAATGCGACAAAACGAGTGCATAGTTTTACTAATATGGATAGGTAATCGAACTAGCTAATTCTGGTTAACATTAAAAAATTCGCATAAATAGATTGGAACCGAAAAGGTACAATTAGCATTTAGTAGTTCAATTTATCTAACGGTAAGGGTTCGGAATTTGTTCTCTTCAACCTCTTGATCTGATCTTAATCTTACACCATCAAGATTTGGTATTTTTCTTAATCATAGAATAGCCTGTTTCATTTTTATCCCATAGATCCAACATGGAGGAAAAGAAAAGATTTCAGATTTATTAATATAGTATCACCTTGAGTGAACTCTAGTTAGTTTTGCCATGTTTGGAATGTCTTTGCTAGTCTGATCTACTTCCTGATCTACTATTGCTTTACTCTTGATTGTAAGGCAATACAAGTGAATTGAGGTAAATCGACCAGTTAAAAGGATTTTAATGGCATTGCGTGTAACCGAATTCGTGAATTTAGGAGTTTAATCATTATATGTGAACATCAGTGAACTCCCTATCTAAATAATGGAAGTCTCAATATTTCCATAAAGTAAAGTAGATCGGAGTCTTCTGGTTCTGACCTCATTATCTAATGCCCTTGGGCTTCTTCGCTATTCTTCTCCTCACCCCCACTTTTTATATGCTTTCCCATAAGCCATATTTACTAAAGTTAATTTGCGGTGCCGTGGGGAATAATAAAAAAAATACAAATTATGGTTGAATTTACGAACGGAGACGTATCAGTCCAAGAAGACATCTATTGATGGTTATATTCTTCTATACAGTCAGTAAATGATTTAATCAACCATTATGATAATTGGAGTGATAACGGAAAGCGAATATCTGACTAAAGAGATCCTAAATGGCTAATTCTATGCCCAAGACGAAGAGCATATGTATAGGTATGCCAAATTAAATGCCACAGAATAGATACTTACTGTTGTATACCTAGTAATGTGAATAGTTGACCCCATTGCTTAATTCTGGTCAATATGAGAAGTAATTGAATGTTGGCTTCTCATAAGAGCAGGCCTAGGGCTCCTTTATCCTCTACGTAAGTCTAATTATCTTAACACTTTCTATTACTGACTGGAGAGAATGGCCAAATTTTGAACGACTGGTGGTTTATATTCAAGTTTGCTAGGGCTATTCTAGAGGCTACGAGAATATTAATTTAAGGACTCGTTCAAGCTTCACAGGAACTGTTTCATATATTTTGATGGAAAATCCAGAAGCGAAGCTTAAGTAAAACCTCACTTTCCCTAACTATATTCAAACCATCATGTATCTGTAAGAACTGGGAAAAAGGCATTACAAACGAAAAGGTAGAAAATAATCAAGGGAGATGGTGAGTCATGGATGAATAAAAACAAATTCAAAATGATCTTTCATTTACATAATCTCCAGTCCTAGAGCAATTTATGAAAGAACAATGCTACGTAGCTGCGGTAAAATAGATGTCAAATCTGAATCACATGATCAGTTATTTTATTGATTTTCTTCATTATTTGCCAATGCAGGACATAAAAAAGCTTTATAATTTCTCATCGTGGACAAAAATTCGAACACGAATGCAGCTGAAGTGAGAGTTAGGGAATCAAAGTAATCATACCTCATCTGAGCTCCACAACTAGCAGGTCAGCTGCTGTCTCAAGGTCATGTTCTTCAGACTCACACTCCCTTTTCATCATCTTGCACTTCGTTGGGCAAATCTGGTGACAAGCTTCCACATGATTTCGGGACTGTGTCTCTTTTCACATAAATCTTGTAACACTCTTCTACCGCCTTCTCATCTCACTTCCATTTCCAAATGATGACATTCGATGACACCGAGAATCTACACATTTAACTTCTCTTTTGTGTACACTTTTCAGTTGTAGCAGATATTCAATAATTGGGGGAATAGAATTCTTCGTAGGCTTCATCATCCAACCTTCGCCTTCTTTCTCGCTGAAAATCTGTCTAGCATTGGTTTGAAGTTGTCTTAACCAACTCTTTGTGTGAGCGGATTTAGAGGCCCCTACTTTTGGTAAGTGGGATTTCAATTGCACTTTTGATAATATGTGATTATATCTGGAGGACCAACTCATAAATGTAAACTTTGTCTTTGTCATTGTGCAGCAAGGTTTCTCAGATGGACTTTTCTTCTAGAGCTTTAACACTCATTATCTCCCACTTTACAATCCTAACATCATTCTTCAAAGAGTGTTCTAGGTAGTCTTTGATCTCTTATCCTCCACCTTTCCATAGACAACTATGGATGAACTGTATTTCTCTTTTTTATACATGGTGCTTTTCATTTAGGCCCGATGTTTACTCAGGTGTTGACTTCAGTAGCTTATACGATGATATATTGGATCTCATTCTTTATTTGCTACTTATTATCTATTCAATTCCTCAACAGTTGTACACTCACACGCCCATTCCTGTGTACGATTATGCTATTCAGTACGATCCTGTCGTTATCTGATCTCTTGCTTTTTTTTAATTCTTTGGCATCGAGTTTAAGCAAAAAATATCAGTTAAGTCCCTAGTTGAGAAATATTTTCAAATAGAACAGTTAGGGTTGCAGAGTGAAAAATATTATCAGTTGCTAAAGATATGCCTTCCAACGTCGAGAAACCAGTGTTTTTAAATGTAGTAGCAGTAGAAAAATATATAGTAAATCTTCATGTCGGATACAAAAAATGCATAAAGAAAAAATTGACTATGCGACCTTATTTTTTGCTCAACTGGATGTGAACTTTCGTGTAATTAGTCCAAAGGCAAAATTGCTCAACGAAATCGGAAGAAAATATTTCCCTGGATTTAATCATCAGAATTAAATCAAAGCTGGAAAGAATTTCAAAATGCAGATAAGGTAATCATAAAGAACTTGAAACCTATGCACGTTATTTGCCCATTCATTTGGTCAACACAATACTGAATGGTAAATATTAATAACTGCATGAGAAAGTTTGCAGTAAAGCAGATTGTGTACATTCAAGAATGAGCTGTAAATCTCATCAGTAACAAGAATGGTGAAGACATAACCTCTCAGAATGCTATCCACACTTATTATCAGATTGATACCAAAACCTTTGAAGAGCAGAAGCTTTCTGAAGAAAGGAAGGATGGCTAACCTAGAAAATATCATTATATGCTCGCTAATTTGGTCTATTCAGAAACCCCGACCTGCACAAACTCCAATATTTTCCCTTTTCTAGACACTAAAGTTAAACATCTGCTTGTCCGAATATCATATCATATTTTATATTCAGTACCCTATATATTAATTCCTGATATCTTCCGCGCAACCGCAGTTGATTAATGTGCCGGGGTTAGGGTAACAACTAACGGCTGACAGCTAACACCAATTCTAGAGTAAAAGACCAAGAGCTGTTTTGGCCAATGTGTATTGATCAAGTCACAATGAGGATTCAAGTGGGTAAGAGAGAGATAAGGAACAAAGGCGATGAAAGGGCAGCGGAGGAGCAGGTGTATGACACGCGTGTGTCTGTCCGTGTTTACCAGAGGAAATACAAGGACAGTTTATATGAGTCACTTGGATAAGGACGCGGGTGAGGTAGGAGTGCAGATGTACCTTCAAATGAAACGGGACAGTTATAGAAAAAAGGAGAGTCGATAAACTAGTCTAGATAATAACAGATAGGGGTTTGAGTCATAGGGGCATAAAGATATCACTGTGGCTTCGTGGGTGAGAGACCGAGGTATTGTCATAGAGGATGCGAATTAAGTGTAATTTTGGGAATGCATGGAGGGTCATCCTTTAAATGCATCTATGAATGAGACCACTTTTGAGTTAAGAGAACTACAACAAAGCATGCACTCAACTGCAGTGAGCTTGGGCATCGACGCGCATATCAAATAAACGACATCACCTACTGAAACTGGTCAAGAGAGAGGAGAGGTAGAATGTGTGTTTTCCATAGATAAAGTTCTAGAACACTGCACCTTTGTCCTAGATGAGTGAAGAAAAAAACACTTCATCAAATGGTTTGAAACTTATTTTAAAAGAATACCAGGAAATGAGGTCTTACAAAATGCGGTTTTTACCAGGACAAAATGGCGTTGGGATGAATTACATTCTGGAAAAGATTGTACATAACATGCGAACAACAAGCCTGCCGATGACTCGGGAAAAAATCGGTTGGAGACTTATGTTCCTTTAAGTGGACAGTATCAAATTGAATATCATGTATTTTTCCGGTTTATAAGAGCTAATGGTGATACCTATCCAAACTTCATAGTTGAAACTTGATTAAGTATTCGTACCCTAAACTTGCAGCACGAAGTAAATTTCGCCGTTTATTTCAATTTGAAATGGCTTCCTTTAATGAGTCCTCAACTGAGAAGTGTGCTTTTTATCAAAGAGCTTCTCTTTGCATAGCGATGCAATGGTCAATCAAATATGAAAGTTATGTGACTCTTTTGGTTCTCTTTTTGTTTCTATTTATTCCTTACTTCCTTATCACCCTCTATTTGAAATATCTTACTGTTTCCCTTGCCCTCTTATGTTTAAAAAATGAGGTTCATTTGCCTTGTTGCCGTTAATGTTGCAATAAATGTCCCCTAGACCTCTATTATTCAAACTGTAGAGTCATACAATTTTTTGGAGAATGCAGGTCTGTTGCTTAATTCAAAACTTACTGAATTTTCATGGTTATCTGTTTTTTTAGCTACTATTTATAACGGGAAAGTGGTCTGAAAGTGTAAACATTGTGTGTGTTGATGACGTAGCAGTTAACGTACACGTCTGCAAAGTTTAGTTCGATATTCATTGGTGCATATTCAGTGAACGGCATGGTCAAACCAAAGTAGTTAGTCCTGGCTAATAGGAGGATGGTTTAATGCGAATTTCCCATCAGTGACTCCAGAATGCTGCTTCTCTATTCAAGAACCCAAGCATAATAAAAGGTTTTCGAGGTCATTAGGTGCGTGAGAAGGTACCCTGGAGTCGTTCTGTTGAGAAACCCACATTTATCGACTTTCTTGCTGATCAGAATTTACCAATGCGTTTGTCCATCCAAATCACTGCTTGTGAACCCACGAGTATCGACCTCGTGAATCCTGACTTGGCAGATGTGCACGTTAACCACTGCTCCACCTGTAATGATTTCCAAACGCAAAGAATAGGATTCTCTGTGATTAATCTTTCGGCTATCGCATTGGAAACCGTTTCAATGGCTATAGATAGTCCTTCTAAAAACTAGATTTTCTTTAAATACACTAATTATTATTTCTTAATCAATAAAAGTACTATAGCTAATCTGCATCTAAAATTTATCCCCTTACATGTAATTATAATTTCCTCAATCAAATCACTGATAACGTATATACAACCAATACAAATAAATCGGTACCCTTGCCGAAGTATGATTGGACAATTCAGTTGTTTTCAAGTACATTGTATCTAGTGTTATGGGATTCAGTTATATTTACATTTAACGGAGGGATGTTTTCATTAAATAGAGCTTTGTCTTACCATAAATCCGCAACATTTCTGACAGTGTGAATAGTCTCGAAAATAATCAAAAGAGGTAATTGTGGAGGTGGTTGGCGATGAGTGATCCAGCTACCCGTTGGAACGAACGGTTTTTGAGTGCCGTTTTTGCTATATTTTGTCTACACTTTATTTTCTGCTGTAAAGTGCATGATAAGTTAAAGACTGTTCAGAACACCGCTCGGTGGATGATATAACCAGAAAAGGTTTCCAAAGAAATCCTGCTGTACAATGACAAAAGTCTAGGCGTAACCTCTGGGCAAATCTTCATAGGAAAGGCGATACAATGGCCAAACCATTATTGATTTCTCGAGTGCCGAAAGCTGGAAGTCGCGAAATTACTAGCTGAAAGAGTTGGCTTAAATAGTTCAAAACAGATATGACGCAGGCGTTTAGTGAGAAAGTCGGCGTGATCTGGATACTGATTTTTAAGAAGAAATCTATTTCTCGCACACTAGAACACTAATCACAAAAACGAGAATTCATCTTTTTGAATGCTCCCTATCATCGCCTCTTCACAAATAATGTAGGATGAGAAGACGTTGACAGATAGACTATCATCAAAGCGCAATTTGTAATCCAACAGACTTCCCTCTCTGGTGGAAGTTTGTTTTAAGACCAATGCAAAAAGAGGGTTGTCGCGAGATCACACGAAGTACTGGCGCAATAAGACCCGTGATTCTTTTATTTGTCCCTTATTTCATATCCTTCAGACATTCCTTGAACCACTTCTATTCTTTCCTTTTTTTAGATGCTATTCATGTTTGGAAATCTTTGCATTTTTGCTTCGCCTTAGAGAATAATGATATTCAGGTTATCGATAATTCACATTCTCATCATCACATGTTTCAAATAATTTTAGGTTTGATTACATTAACTGATGCTGATTATTCATACTTTCGCTTTGGAATTGACTGGCCTCTTGTATCATTCACATATTCCTATTTTACTTAGTCATGTCCTCAAAGCGTAACCCTAACTCATGTGATTTTCAGTTGCTTTTAGGGGCAGTTATAATCTAAACCAAATCATTGACCATTAAATTCTGTGGTATACGAGATGAATCGGGAGACCTGTTGGGATTAAGATAACAACTAACGGCTGACAGCTAACACCAATTCTAGAGTAAAAGACCAAGAGCTGTTTTGGCCAATGTGTATTGATCAAGTCACAATGAGGATTCAAGTGGGTAAGAGAGAGATAAGGAACAAAGGCGATGAAAGGGCAGCGGAGGAGCAGGTGTATGACACGCGTGTGTCTGTCCGTGTTTACCAGAGGAAATACAAGGACAGTTTATATGAGTCACTTGGATAAGGACGCGGGTGAGGTAGGAGTGCAGATGTACCTTCAAATGAAACGGGACAGTTATAGAAAAAAGGAGAGTCGATAAACTAGTCTAGATAATAACAGATAGGGGTTTGAGTCATAGGGGCATAAAGATATCACTGTGGCTTCGTGGGTGAGAGACCGAGGTATTGTCATAGAGGATGCGAATTAAGTGTAATTTTGGGAATGCATGAAGGGTCATCCTTCAGACTGTGAAATATGAAATGTATTTGACAAATCACACTTTTTTATCTTGTTCAACTATTAAAAACATGTTCAGAGTTATTAGGTAATTGATATCTTTTTCATATTAAGTGACTATACTTAAGATTCGATTTGGACAAAGGGAACTGGCTTTACTGGGCGATTGGGAAAAGCAAAATTGGATTTCGATCTTGGAGGAAATTGTTTTATAAACCCAAATTTGTGATTGACTTCTATTAGTATTAAAAGCCCTCACGGGTTTAGACTTTCTAGAGCTTTCCACTTAGTCGGGGCTTAGCGATTGTTTAAAGGTTGCAGTAGGTGTCGATATTCAGTAGCAAAGAATTATGTTCATTTTCACAAACCATTTCAGACCCGTCTAAAGTTAGATAAACTAATTAATTAACATGTCTAAATTAACTAAATTTAGAAGATTAGTTGGTTTTTTGGTATGAGCTTGTTAGATAAGATTTTTGAATATTAACAAATTCTAAGGAATTTTCCACGGGTTTTTAATCAACGGTTAAGAAGCAATCATATAATTCGATACTATATTTAAATAATATAGTTTTTTATTTATAACTTATTTAATTTTGCAATAATTAGGAAATTACGTTTGTGTCAACTTATTGGCAGAAAAAGCCGTCACATTCTATTTGCGACCATATCACATCCGTCTGCGGAATCATAAGCCACTGGTTCAATCCCATCGGTGCGCACCCAGTGAGTGGAATGATCAACCCACTGCTTAAGAATGGTTATTCTCTGCGGTGGCAAGAATCGAATTTCTCAGGATGTAAGAAAAGGGAATTGTGTGCTTCAGGTGGAAAACTGGTTTCGCATTTTCTTTCAGGTGCGGGTTTACTTTCATTTTTGAACATCGACCTATGTCGTCTCCGAAAACTGAAGAGAATAGTTTGATTGTGTTCTGTTTATCTTCAGTCGTTCAAGGCGTCACCAGAAGCGTTTCAGGTAATATGAACTTCAGTTTCAGCTCTGGACAGCTTAAGGTTCCCCATGTCTTTCTTGATACTGGAAGCGGTATCCAATTGCATCTGGACTTGGTTAAAATTAATCATCAATGTTATAACACACTGTCCCCTTTTAGGACTTCTCTCTTCATAGGTTGAACTGATAACACTGCGAGAATTAAAAGAATCAGAACGCTTTTCGACAGTCATCTTTTTCTCTTATTCAAGTTTTACACCGCTCTTGCATTTCGCTTTTTCATGCTCTTTCTTTCCACAGACATTGCAAATGTGAGTTCTGAAAGGACGATTTCGGTAACAGTCCACTTCGTCGCATAGTCAGCAGTGTGACAGGTTTCTTGTTTGAAATATTTTTGCCTGTTCTTCTTCCTGGACAGCGTTGCAATTCTTCTAACATAGTCCATGTCCATTCTTCGATATTCCTCATCTAAATCTCGAAAGGTGATATCATTATTTTGTCCAATCATAATAAAAGTTCTTACTCGAACATCCAAATAGCAGGAATCCCGTAAACCACCAGAGAACGTAAGGTGCCTAAAGAGATCGTTTTAAAAAATTTGAAGTCTAACTGTTCAAAGTTTTTATTTACCCGAGCAACATAATCAATCTAATCCAATATTAGGTCTCTTTGTCAATGTCAAATATTTGAACGACTTCCACATTTCCGATGTTTCGCCGAACAGTTAGCAGAGGATGGATACTGTTTCCTCGAATTTGGGATCATCAAGGCGCTGTGGATGAATATAGTTTCTTAGTTTCTTGTAGTCTGTGGTTCCAAATCGCCAAAGAAAGAATCTTTTTTCTCAGAGATGTCAGCCAAGTCTTTACTGAACAAATCCCCGCATTTATCAAAGCATTTGTTAAGAGTGGTATCCACTTCTGGATCATGGTAAGATTCAATGATCTGTAGAACAAGGTTGTCAGGGTACAATTTAGGGATGGAATTTTCTGATTATTCAGGATTCAAGTTCAGATGCTCAATAAACTGTTCCGTTAGTTCCAAAAAAACTTTCCGACTGTTTTAGAAGCGTTATTTCTTTAGGTTCCATGAAATTTTCTTACTGGATTCTCAAAATTTTTTCAAGTTTATCTGTTTTCGAAGAAATTTGCTGCATCAGTTTTTAAAACAATGAATTCTTTTTCAATACGGCGTCGCTAGATAATGTAATTCCACCTAACAATCCCAAAAAATTCGCAAAAATTCTGGTAGAGAGGTAGATGTTAGAACTTCATACTGAAGGATGACTTAATGTATTTCCAGAATTACTCTCTTTTCGCATTCTCTATGACAATTCTTTGATTTTTCATCCACGAAGCCGCAGTGATGTCTTTTATGTCTTTGTATTTCCCCTGGGAAACACGGGGAGACACACTTGTCATACACCTGCTCCTACGTTGCCCTTTCTTACCAGGATTCTTACCTGCTTGA
Source organism: Hymenolepis diminuta (assembly GCA_900708905.1). Classification (NCBI taxonomy): domain Eukaryota; kingdom Metazoa; phylum Platyhelminthes; class Cestoda; order Cyclophyllidea; family Hymenolepididae; genus Hymenolepis; species Hymenolepis diminuta. The sequence continues at coordinate 57,677 of CAADRB010000091.1, forward strand.
ATCCTCATTGTGACTTGATCAATACATATTGGTCAAAACAGATCATTGTCTTTTGCCCTAAAATTGGTGTTAACCGTCAGCCGTTGTCCTAACCTCAACAAACTGATGACCCTGTAAAGGACACGACCATTCTGGATAATAAGAAAACGATGTCTGAGGAAACTTGAACTCCTTCCTTCAGGTCAGTCAATCCAGCAAGCCTAAGCCAATTTTTACCAGAACATGCCTCAGGTGTATCTGTGACCGTAGAATCCCATTTTAAGCATAACGACATAAGTCAAATTAACAAATTTCATGACTTTTCGAAACCATCTCGCCGTCCCTCATTGCTCATTTCGCCGATATCTTCCAAAAACCTTCCCCAAATCTCTATGATGACTTTAAGGCCGCTATATTACAACGTACCGCACCATCTGCTGCCGAGCGAGTAGAGAAATTACTTCAACGGGCGTACTTTAGAGATTTGAGGCCGACTGCATTGCTTAATAGGATGTAACTGCTCGCACCTAGAGAACCTTTTCATACAGAATTTTGGAAGTTATTATATTTTAACAAAATCCCACCGTACATATAGCCTATCTTATCAGATGCACTCAAAACTAAACTGATGGAACCAATGGCAGAAATGGCAGACAATATACTCGAAAATGCCAGACTCCCAAGAATAGAGGAGGTTTCCCATACCCCACACCCTACCTCAACCAAAAACGAACCAGCAGCAGTTTGAGAGGACCGCATGCTAAGACTGGAAGCAAAATATTGATGCCCTAACTTTATAGAAAAATCGACTGTGCAGTCATCCATTCAACAGACGCAGACGTTCACATATTTCAAATTCCAAAAGACGTGAAAGCAAAGAAAATAAGATTTGTTGGTATCACAGCAGGTACTGTACTTCGGCTTGCTACCGTTGCTGTCCTTTCCTTTCCAGATTCAGTCGAGTAACGATCAAGCCCGGGAGTAGTGGCGAAAATTGTTAGTGGGCATTCAGGTAATCGCCCTTTCTTTAAGATCAAAATTCTGGCACATCTTATTTGATAGATTCTGGAGCGGAGATTTTTGTACTTCCCCCTAATTTCGCTGAACAAACTTCCTCAGATCACTCTCTTATACTAACACCGGCCAACATGTCTCCCGTCAAGATATATGGGCAGAAATCTGTCACTCTGGACCGTGGACTACATGGAACCTTCTGCTGGATTTTCATCATTTCTGACGTCTCCAAACCAATTACTGGCGCTGATTCATTCTGTCATTTCAGTCTCCTTCTTAACTTTAGCAGAACAAAGTTACTTGATCCCCTAACAAACTTCCATTCCAAATGTACCGAATGCCCCTGTCCCGACTACAGGTCTATAACCTGTATTCAAGCTTCTGAGTCTCCCTTCTACCCTATCCTAAAACTATTTCTTATCCTCACCAACCCTGTTCGTCGTGACAAACCAGTAAATCACTCTGTTACTTATTTTATTATTACCCATGGAAACTCTGTCAAAGTTCGAGTACGTAGTCTTTCTTCCACTCGGTATAAGATTGCCAAGGACGAATTCGAACATATGCCCGATCTTGGTATTATTCATCGTTCTTCCAGTAACTGGTCGTCCGCTCTTCATGTAGTCCCTAAGAAATCTGGTGATTGAATTCCTTGTGGTGACTACCGTGCACTCAATTCGATCTCAGTCCCGGAAAATTACCCCATTACCCAATATACAAGACTTCTCATCCAATCACCGGAATAAAAAGATCTCCAAAATCTATCTTATCTGTACTTATAACCAGATTCCTATGGCCGAAGCAGATATTTCAAAAACCGTAATTGCTGTCCCATTTGGTCTGCTTGAATTCCTTGGAATGCCATTTGGTTTACGCAACGCAGGCCAAACCTTCTAGCGTTTTATTAATGAAGTGTTGCACGGTTTCGGCTTTGTTTTCGCTTATATCGATGAAATCCTGGTGGCTAGCGAAAATGAAATAGAATATAGGAAATATTTGAAGGTTGTTTTTGAGCGACCGAATTTTCATGGACTCATCATAAATCTCTCCAAAAGCGAAATCGGGCAAAATGCCCTATCTTTTCTTGGTCATACTCTATGTGCCAACGGTTTCCGACCAAGTGACGAAAAATTAAAGGAGATTCGACAGTTCTCACAACCGAAATGCCTTAACTAACTGCGTCAGTTCTCAGGTATGATGAATTTTACTGCTGTTTTCTTCCCAATTCTGCATCAGTGATTTCTCCGCTCATAGGACTCCTAAAGTCCACGAAGACCTATTTCTCCTTTTTCCCTCCCCTCCCCCCCCCTCCCAAAGCTATAACAGTCTTCGATGAAGTAAAAGCCTTGTTAACGGATCGCTCAACGCTTGCATATCAAGGACCAGAAATAATCCTAACACTATGCACAGTCATTTCACAGGTGGCTGTTGGTACAGTAATGGAACAATGGAAAGGAGATATGGTACGGCCCCCTGCCTTTTTCTCTGCCAAATTAACACCCACTCAAACACGTTACAGCACATTCGTACGAGAGCTTTTTTGCGATCTACAAGGCAGTGAAACATTTCCAATATCTCCTGGAAAGTCGAAAATTCACTTTCACTTGGCCAAAACAGCTCTTGGTCTTTTACTCTAGAATTGGTGTTAGCTGTCAGCCGTTAGTTGTTACCCTAACCCCAACAATATGAAAAAAATGTACAATATACGAGGTTATTTATTAGTTCGAATAAACAATTTGATAATTAAACATTACTTTCATTATAAAAGGGAAAAAAACATAAAATAAAGTGTTAATGCCATCGTGGAAAAAATATTTTTAATAATTTGTGTACCTCCATTTTCTACTTGACGGAGGGAATTGCAGATTAGGCAGTTGAAGTGAGAGTTAGGGAATCAAAGTAATCATACCTCATCTGAGCTCCACAACTAGCAGGTCAGCTGCTGTCTCAAGGTCATGTTCTTCAGACTCACACTCCCTTTTCATCATCTTGCACTTCGTTGGGCAAATCTGGTGACAAGCTTCCACATGATTTCGGGACTGTGTCTCTTTTCACATAAATCTTGTAACACTCTTCTACCGCCTTCTCATCTCACTTCCATTTCCAAATGATGACATTCGATGACACCGAGAATCTACACATTTAACTTCTCTTTTGTGTACACTTTTCAGTTGTAGCAGATATTCAATAATTGGGGGAATAGAATTCTTCGTAGGCTTCATCATCCAACCTTCGCCTTCTTTCTCGCTGAAAATCTGTCTAGCATTGGTTTGAAGTTGTCTTAACCAACTCTTTGTGTGAGCGGATTTAGAGGCCCCTACTTTTGGTAAGTGGGATTTCAATTGCACTTTTGATAATATGTGATTATATCTGGAGGACCAACTCATAAATGTAAACTTTGTCTTTGTCATTGTGCAGCAAGGTTTCTCAGATGGACTTTTCTTCTAGAGCTTTAACACTCATTATCTCCCACTTTACAATCCTAACATCATTCTTCAAAGAGTATTCTAGGTAGTCTTTGATCTCTTATCCTTCACCTATTGATGGGCAACTTAAGATAAACCGCACTGAAGGATTGATTTGAAAAATGTTTCCACTATCTTTGATCGAGTTTTTATCGATAACATTTTACGTCCAAAAATCGGTCTAAGTTTCACTTGCTGTCGTCTGGCTTTATGTTATTACGGTATTATCGGTTAAATCTTCTATCAATCACTGGGGCGCCAGTTTAAAGAGATTACATGATCGATTTTGTAATCGTTTATTCAGAGAGGCGATTGATCTAGATCTGTGCCTACGTACTTTCAAGCTGTTTTATCGCATGTCATTTCCATCACATACTTTTCAAGAGTTATTTTAAGTATCTGACGAAGTAACTCATCTCGTCCAATCGATTAAGTGATAATACATAAGTCATTTGCATATTCAAGATATCTCGACGACCATCAAAATCCTGAAGACATTAATAGTATGACTTTCAAATCCTCACAGTTTGCATAGATTTCATATAATATTAATTGAAATATTACAGTTAAGCTTCTTCTTTCGATCCCCGTATAACGCCTGTCTTCATAGTAAATAATCCACTCGAGTCTCTGATGTGGCCTTTCGGGATATTGAGAAATCATCTAATCCAATTGACCATATTTCGGGGCAGCTTAATTTTATACAACCTTGATGGGATTGCACTAGTTGAATGCGAATTCAAAGCTTTCCTTAAATGCACAAGGATAAGAACTGTTTCAAAGGGGCCATCTGTTCAGCAGATACGGCACGAAATCCATGTTGGGTATTTGATAAGCCTCATGGATGTTCGACCTTTCACATACCACTTATTCAACCCCATCTTATCGAGAAGGAAGATCTATAGTTAGCAAGGTCTGTTCTAACTCCTATGCCTCTATAAATACTGATTACTTTAGCTTCCACTCAGGATAGAGATATTGACTATTTGCTTCGTCAGTAGTTACTAAAGTATACAATGAAGATCCACTCTACTTGAATAGTTCAGACCCTAATCCATTCTATCTGAGACCGTTATACTATTTCAATTTCCCATATTTATTTTTCATTACGTTTATCAGTTTTAGTAAAAGCACTTGCTACTCGGTATATTTTTTATCCGTTCTTACGCACTTTCTATCATACCTGCTGCTAGTCATTGCTGTATATGCATGCCCACCTCGAGTAGCAAGGACACATACATTTTTTTAAATAAAAATAAGGAATTTTTGTCCAAGAAAAATTAAATTAACAGCTATTGTTAATTGTTCATAAAATTTGCATATTTGCCAAAACTCCTAAATCGTCCACCAAAATCAAGTCTCCCAAATATCTCGTTCTGTGCAACTACAGTTGAGCTAAACTAAATCTCGTTTTTTCCGTCCTAAACAATCAGCACTGTGTTAAGTCGCTATATTAGTGAATTCTCTAGACTGGTTTGCTCTACGAAATTACTACTGAGACTTCTATTCTGTAAAGATATAACAAAATCTAATCGAAATCTACCTGAACGGATGTTACTCCCTCCTTCGTGATATTCTTTTGGAGGGGAGAGTTGGACAAAATTAAATTATTTTTATTATAAAATTATTGTAGTTCAAGTCTCTACCCCAGTTTGGTCCTATTATCTTGTTTTTGCTAATTGCAACTCTAACTAAATGTCTTATGTTGGGCTTAGTCAAGAACCATTAATTATTGGATATATTCGTACCCATTTGTTAATACATTTTCTTTTTTTCACATCCTGGAAATAATGAAGATTTTCGCGATTGTAATATTGCACTATTAGCATTTGTCAAAACGGTTTGTGCTTAATTAATTAAATCCCCATGATCTCAGAAAGCCTTCAAATATTTTATTTATTAACGATCATCCTATATCTTTTCGATTTCCATTCTTGCCCACCTAGTACCAACAATTATCTCCATTTAAGTTAGCAAAGCAGTAATCAGAAAAGTCATTGATAAACCACTTATTTATGGCATCCAATAGAGACTTTGTGTCTGTACTTCTATTATCATAATATTTATGGTCAATATATAGGAGCAGGTTAATAAATATAAAGGCAGGTAGACACACATCTTGACCTAAATACAGGTAAATAAAAGTTTATTAGGAATATTGTGAGTTGGGGAAAGCATCGCGTCTATATTTACGACCATTTAACCTCCATATAAGGATGAATTAGTCTTCCCAGTACCTCGGGAATTGTGTTAAATACACATGAATTTTATTTACCAATTAAATGCCAAGGATTTCAAGGATAAACTAGTCTCATTCAATTTAAAAGCAAATTAATTAATTAATTTTGGCAATTTAACCTTTCAATTAAAGTTACTTAGTTACGCTGCCCTCCCTCTGTTTCCCCCTTAAAACAAACATTTTGCTTCCGAATTCATTCTTTTGACCATGCTGGGTATACAACAAATGTATTTCAAAGATACATTTCGGTAAATTATTCCGTCTTGGTTTCGTCTTTTCTCACGCCGTTTAATAATGGAAATATTAGGACGAGCGTACATAAAAATGATGAAATTTTTCACGTTCGCTCCTCTTCCCTAAATATTTTCTTTAACCAGAGTTATATTTGCTAAGTTATTTTGCTGATTTTACGCTGCTTACTAAAGTCTTGTTCAGAATATTGAGTGGCTGCAATTTTGGAAGAGGTCATTTTGCAAGATAAGACTAAAGACATTCTCTAATTTTGTAATTTTCAATTCGATCAATTTTTAACCTCTTTAATGCAACCTTAGATTTGAGATGCTCAACTATATAACAAAGACAAAAAACAAAGCAGACTAATAGTAGTCAGAAATGTCTACGTTTTAACAAAATTGGTGGTGATGCTGACCTGATAGGACTTGAAAGTTGTTATCTTAAATGACAAATGCTTTAATCTATGATAAATTGAGTTCAGTTTTCAGTAAAACTTCATTGTACTGAAAATCAGCAACGAAGATGCTTCTCAATAGGCTTGATTATGAGCATAGAAATAAATTTGATAGAATATTTCACGAGACGGCAATAAGAGGGATAGAAACACTAAAAAGAAGTCGATAGGCAAATATTAAAAGAGCAGGTTTAATTAGGGGTCAAGAAATTAATTGGTCTTGAAATAACTAATGAAAAGCTTGTAAAAATGAAATAAAACGGAAATTTTGTGATACCTGATCCTGATCACCACCACGCAAAAATAAAGAAAAATTACTTCAACTTCAAAGTATAAGTAGTATTGATGTGTTCATTGTCGCGCTAATATAATCTATTGCATTAATATCTGTATATTCATAAAATTTCTTATTTTCCGTCTGCTGTATCTAGTCCTGACTCTGCCTTTTAAAATGTTAAATATAACTCCAAGATTTCATTTTTTTAAGTGCCTATCTGTAATAACCTTGGGAGGTCATCTATCGGAGCCACATCGATCGAATAGATGGAATAAGTCAAGTCACTAATGTCGTCAGATCAGTTCGGGGGTGGCTTGTCAGCCAGTTTATTTATAAGTAAATTAGGTTCATATGCAAAATATTTCTTCGTTAGACGTCAGTCATGTCTCGCTGTCGGAGTCTCCTGTTTAGGTATCTATGTTCAAACATACAGCGGGACCACCTGTGGGCAATATACTGGATATCCTATTGTCAGTCAATCATTTCTAATCGCTAGATGATGATAGACCTCTGCTGACTATAGCAATATCACTAGTAATCTTATTTGTCCACTTTTCACACAGTATGAATTTTGCTATCCTACATTTCATATCAACATCCAACAAAATGCTACAATTTGGTCTGGTTTAGAGCGGGTCTGTTCTCTGCAGGGTGTCTCAACGAATAAGATCGCGTAAATACTTCCCCCTTTTTGGTGTTCCCTTATACCATCTTGGGTACAGTGAAAATAGTCGAAATTGAAAGGTAAAACCTTTAACGAAGCATTCTGAATTTTGGTTTTTGGTAAAGCATATGGATTAATAGTATTGTTGTAGTTTTTACATTAAAATGAAATGGAGTTAGAAAAAGTTGAATAGAATTTGGTTAAGTGCATAATGAAATAACATCTATCGCCAACATAAAATTCTATTTAAAATTCAATTTGTGATGGGGGTTATAGCAGGATAAATAAAAATACCGCATTCCTACTGCTATGGCCAGCAGATGCCTATCATGACCTAGCGATTAGAAATGACTGACTGACGATAAGATCTCCACTACAGTGTTCACAGGTCGCCCCGCTGTGTGGTTGCACATAGATACCTAAACAGATGTCGATCATCCTGCTGAGGCACTGACAATGAGACATGACTGATGTCCAACGAAGAAATGTTTTGTATATAAACCTAATTTACTAATTAATAAATTAGAGTTGGCTTGTCGGCCACCTCCGAACTGATCCGGCAACATGAGTGACTTGACTTATTCCATCTATTCGATCGATGTGGTCTCGATAGACCCTATAAAGTTATAACACGTACATAACACATTTGAAAATGAATGCATTTTAAAAAGACAACACGGTTAAAGTAATATAAAAGATCATTTTCCAGCAAGTTATACCTACCTAATTAACTGATTCAAATATACAACGTCCGATGACTTGATGAAAATACTATTAGTTGCTTGTGCATGTTTACACGTGTTATCAGTAAAAATCAATTGGAATCAGCGAAATATTTCTCAAAATTACATAATAACTTAACTCCGTAACTAAAAGTTGCTTTATTAAGCACAATTCTGTTGCACTGATTGGTATAATTATATTGCGACTTTCTAGAGATTTCTTACTTGCCGTCATGTTATTCATCCGATCTGTCATCTAGTCATGCAATTAGGTCAATCATTTCACAGCATGACAATAAATATCCTTATGAAAATAAGGATATAACTTAACAATCGAAATAAATAAATATAACAGTGTCAGAAGTTGCTCATAATACCTAGTGCTTTGAGCTCTAAATTTCTGTCTCGTTCCCGGTTTGTATCACTTAAATTAGACATAATCTTAGCTTAATTTAAACTTAGTTCGAAAATGCGCAGTGATTCATCTCCAAACATAGAAAAAATAAACATATCAGCTTGACCAAATGTAAAAATATAAATAGAAGTAAAGTAATAACATAAAAAATGTTTTATAAAGTAGTTTCCACTTTTTAAGTGTGATAGCTCACAAGCATTTCTTATCACATTCCTGTACTAGAACGATTCATTTAATTGCTATCTGGTTTTCAATATAAACTTACAATCGAGCCTTTTCAAAGTATAATCTCAAAATTTTTTGAGTTTTATAAATGAAAAAATACTTAGTACTTTCGTTTCGTTTCGTGCAAATGTAGGGTTTGCACGGTAGACAATATTATTATTGCATAACAAATTACTTCAAAACTTTTATGATTTTAGAAAGGAAAACACATATATATATTTTTTTCTATTGATAAAACGATATAATATCATATGTTTAGGCAGACTTATCATTTAGTGATAAAATCTGGGATTGTTTTGACCAGCAGATTACCTTGGCTAGTAGTGTTTAATAAATTGTGGGCTGCTTTTAGTACCTAAGCTTCACGTGGGTTACAGTTTCTTTGCTAATATTACTTCATATATTCGTTTTCACATATTTCTGTCCTGGTCTATTTTCGCGGCAGGTTTTCTGCTCGTGGTGGAAACGCCAGGAGATATGTTTGACGATTAACTGGATATTTCATAATCGTGTTATTTTCTGGATCTTCAGGCGAAAGTTTTTTTGTTTTTACGTTTCTTTTGGTCATTTTGAATATATCTATACGTGGCGGTCCTGGTTTATTCTCATGGCCTGTTTTTTGGGTTCGTGCGGGAAACGCCAGGAAAAATCAAATATCGAAGAAGCACTGCCTTAATTGCTTAATCGGTACATATTTCCTATCTAAATATGAGAAAATGTTTTATTCTGTTGTAATATCCTGATTTATTCTCATGGCCTCTTTTGTGCTCGGGCGGAAAACGCTAGGAGATATACTCATCGATAGTGTTAATAGCATGCTTTGTCAAAATAATTATTTAGCTAATCTCTTCCTTTTTAATAATTTGTTCAGTTGTGTTTATGCAGGCTAAACTAGATATATTAGCCTGTAAAAGGCATTGGATAGTTGGTTCGTCTAGATTCTAACACATGCCTTAAGGTTTGTCGCTGCGTGCCTAGCGTACAATTTACAACTGCGACTGACCGGGTCAACATGTGTGAAAGTTAAATTGCTCTTGTCTGCCACGCGTTCTGTGTCGGTGGATCGGCAATTCAACTGTAATTTGAGTAAATCCAGTTGGCACATTTTATAACACGGTTTTTAATGTTGATTATATATATATTTGGTTGTTAGATAAATGTCTTCTGCAAGTTATCTTTGGTATTTCGAACCAAGGGTCGCGGAAAAGGTATTGTTGCATTTGGCTTGTACTTTACGAGTTTATGGTCATTTGAGAATTAGACTTGTACGTTGGGGTAGAAAAAGTGAAATGGCTAATGTGTTTATGCCCTGACTATTGCAAACAACCCGGATGGACGTGAGTTGAGCAGAGACTTACTAACAATTCTCATGTATATTTAGAAATAGGGAATTGATAGCCTTCGATTGTTTTTGCGACAAATAGGCTCGTTGACAGAAGTCTGAAGAAAGAAGAGGAGTGAAGATGAAATGGCGGTCTGTAAGGGTTGGCGATTACGGTAGAAACTGTGTTATCAGATGGGAAAAAGTTTTAGGGGTGTATTAAATAGCTGGGAGGAATTTAGGGGACCGTCGACGCAGAGCGTCCACTCATTTAATTGTTATTATTGATCTTTAAATAAGACTCATCGATTTCGTACAGTTTTTATTGGTGCTAGAGCGAAATCAGGTTCAGAATTCTGGGCGTTTTACAGTCGTCTCTTGTTAGGAAGTCAAATTGAATGCTTTCCGGTGTATTCGATCGAGTACGCTAAGAATGCACTCGTAATTTTGTTCTTCATGTATGAATTATTGGATTTTGGACACCAGTGAAGAATACGTCACTCCCAATATTGGCTAGTCAATTATCCCATATCCAATTTTATTTAAGTACTCTTGCTTTCTCAGCGCAGCTCTTGTTTGAGCTACAAGTCGTCCTAGAGTCTGGGTAGTTGTAGCTCTATGATTTGAGCAAATGAGTAAATTATGACGCTTCCCTTTCTATCTTGTTAGTCGCCGTCCCCTCTTGATGATAAACTAATGTAGTCCTCTTTGTCGATTAAATCTCTTTAAGCGTCGGGTTATCGGGACACTGACATGTCCCAGTAAATCACTTCACGACAACGTTTAGTGAACTCAAATAAATAACTTGTACATAGCATTATACACTCTGATGGAATGCTTTCTGTCTCTCAAAGAATATTTCCAAACTACGCGTTAATTCGATTTGTTTTATGTGAATGTTCACATTCCTCCTGGCGCTCCCTATTCTCAAAGCCCAATTACGTATAGATTATTGGCTTGGGTTTCTCAATCGCCTCTAGGTAATAAATTATATTGTATCAGTCAACTTTTCGCTACTTTCCAGCTGAGATTCAGCTAATCCGTTAATTTTCCAAACACTCCAACTTTTATACTCTGTAGATTTTCGGTTATCACTTTCTGCATGTCTCATTATTAATTTGAAGTAGTCTTTAATTGTTTTCCTAAAGGTTATATCTGAACAACATTTGAAACACTATGACTCAATCACATACGCAATTTACTGGGGAGTGCTTACGCATTCTAATCTCGAATCACGTTCCTCCACACTGATGTATTTAAGCGATTCTTAGTACTTTCGCTCTTAAAAGTACATGCTCTTCTCTTGTCCCACCTCTAATTGACTCATTAACTTTGTATTATTCTCCCACGCTTGTCGCTTATTTACTGGTGTGATTTCCTCTCTACTCCCATCTTCTCTCATCTCCAGTTGTGGCTGCTATTTTTCAATAGACTTTGGTCTGCACTATCCTTGGTGTTACGTCATTCGGCAACTGTGGTTTTCTGCTGTTAGCCAGCAGTTGTTAGTCTGAGCTCTTATAGATAGGGGACCTTAGATCTAGACCTTTTTTGCCTTCTAAATCGATAATAGCGGTTATCCGCTGGTAGATGTTTTAACCTATCGGAGTTGAACTCCAACAATCTGGCGATCATATTTTTTACTTCTTCGAATTTCATGGACTTTGTATAGATAATGTTGACATCCAACCTACTCAAAGCGGTCCTGCTCTCCATTTTGAAAAGAAGGTCGTAGTCTAGCTCTAATAAAACCCTAGCGTATGGAAATGTATCGAGCGGAACATTTGAATCATATTTTGTTGGTGGTCGTTACTCGAGGATAATGGTTGATGTTTTATCTGTTCGGTGAATGTTTATTCCCATGGGGGAGTCTGCAACTTCAACGTTCTTCTACACAACTTGGGGCACTTAATATCTCAAGGTGTTTTCAAGTTCCTCTGCAGAAATATCTTGCTTTGACAGTTTATGTTTGGAGTATTAAGCCAATTCCGTGACCTCTGAGTGTTTTTGCTAAGTTGTGGTATCCTGTAAGATTTTATATAATACTTCCACGTTCACATCTGTTACATATAAGAAAATAATATTTTTCCCAAAACAATTCTTATATGTAAGATTCTATATTTCCATCTTTTGATTCTTGTTTCTTTTAATTCCCTTTAATTCGAACATTACTGTTGCAAATGGCACATAATACAAATCGGCCTATCAATACGAAAACATGCGTCTTTTGTTGATATAGTGGCTTGGGTTGTTTTGTATTGTGGTGTTGTCGGGTCGTATCTGTAACTAGCGCAATGTCTTAGGGAATCTAAGATTTGGTTACGGTATCCAACAGAGAAGAGCAGATTATAACAACGTCCAACCAACTGTTTATGTTAGCCATAATTTATGCATTATTTAACTGTAGATTTAGATATCCCCTACTTCGTCATCGTAAATACCAGCACCAATAGACCGTTTCATCTCTTCTAGACTTCGAATCTTAATTAGTCATTAGTGGAAGTTAATCATTGTCTTAAGCTTTTTTATTTGGGCATACCGACACAAAAGGATAAAACAAACATGAATTCGATCGATAGATGGGATGATTATTTTAGTTAATCGATGGGAAAATGAAAAGAATACATCTTAAAACGTTGATTAGGATTACAATAAACTCTTGGTTCGATGAAGAATCGGGGTCTTTAAGGGAACTGAAATAAATTGGATAAAAGTCTTACTTATGTAATCACTGATTTTAGGATCTCAACCCAAAAAGCTTGTCCTTTTTGGCAAATTCTTGAATATTGTGGGTGCAAAAAATGACACATGATTTAAAATACAACATATAGTCAAAAAAGTGTTTATTACGGTAAAATGCCCTTTTAATTGATATAATCGCTATTTATTCATTGATTAAAAGCGATGAAGGGAAAATGTTGAACAATTTAATGACTAAATTGTTGAACAACAAATGGAGGTATGCCTGATTAATTTCGTTTTAAAACTATACATACTAATCCTAAAATTAAGATTTCTAACATGAAAATTTTTTTGAATACTGGTTACATTATGTATTGTTGTATTTACTGACTATACTAAGTGTCTAATGATATTTCAATTCGTATCTGGCTCCCAATCCGATTTTACTTTACGGTGTGGCATGGCTGCTATGCCGTTTGGTGGTTCCCGTTATTTTGACGGTGAACTTGTGTTCTGCGGTGCTTGGTTATTAATTTTAGCTGATCTGTTACATTAAACGGTAAGTTTCCATGATTATTTACATCTTGATATCATATTGGGAGTATAGAGTATGATTTGTTCTTAAACTTCTCAATTTTTTTAGCTTGATGAAACTTGCGAGGTTCTGACATATTTACGGGTACGTTTTCGTACTTTAAGACAATATGATTACATCTCTCTTGGCTGTCTGATATGTGCTGATAAATTCGCAATGACTATTTCTTACTAATTTTTATAAACTTTAGAACTAGTCGGGAGGACTCATGAACTCTGGGGTTTCTCCAATAATGAGGTGAGCTTTATGTAATAGTAAATTTGCTTTCTAACTATTGATTTTTATATTCTGGTATTCACTGACATACAAATCTAATGATTGATATGTATCCATTAGGGTTGTCATCGACCTCGAATCTGAGGTGTAAACACTGTCGGCGGTTTGATTATTCAAGGTAATTTGCTAAATCTGCAAAAATGTGGGATGATTACTCTTCTCTTGGCTGTCTGATTCGTGCTGAATAAATTTTCAATGACTACTCGAATTTATTTTTGCTTTAGATGTTCGAGAAAAATGTCCAGAGAATTCTGCTGTACATTGTTAATAAATATCCCTCGATATAAAATTGTATTTTAACGTTGTAGCGTGGGTTTGTGAGTTTTAACGTGGTTCCAGTAAGGTATGCTGGACGGGAAAGAAAACATGTTGATTTGCGCTTATGGTGACAGGATTTCCTGATTGGATTCGTTTATCAGGATCTACACGCTTTTGCCCACCCGGCGTTGTACGGCTTGTTTCACAACCAAGCATTACTCTTCATTGAATTACGTTTTCGGAGACTATTTTGCGATTTTGTGTTGTGAAAGTTTGTCTCGTACTCGAGAACATTCCGTATCTGCTCAGATTTTACTGATGGGGCTTTCATGCCAATGAGCAAGTTAACCTTCAAGGCCTATATTTTAGATTTATTCATTTTAGCTGTCACTGGGGATTTGTGAATAGCGCGATTTTTTGCCTAATTCGGGCTCACTTTGAGTGAGTTTTAAACGTTCTAACTGGCTGATCCTAGCTGTTAGTGGACAAGTTTATCGAGATTGTGACGAGCCGTTCCTCTCACTTAGGAACTTAGTTCCCGTATCCTGAAAGTCACTGTATCATTAAAAGAATCAGGAGCCTCTTCCGCGTCCTTACCTTAGTCCGTAATTCATCTTGATTTCTCCTTATTTGCGTCTTTCGTGAATGTTTTGATACTCTTCGTGTCTAGACAATTTTATGTAATGGGTGATCATAATAGCTCCAATTTTGGGTACGGAATTTGTTGATTTTTTATAGAGGGCTCAGTTGTAAACTTGGCGTGATCCCATAAACTAATTCGTTAGGGCTTTTGTCAATGCATTCACTTCTCATACACATCTATTGACTCACGTTTAAATCAAAATATCCGTAAGCGATGTGGAGAGTCGCTTTTCGTCTCGGTGAGCCTTCCAACAAATGTAGATAACTGACTCGTTTGAACCAAGTACCTTGCCAGTGTTCGTAAAATATGTGTTTACGCCGCTCCTCTCTGTTCTATCTCAGGCTAACTATAAACTTTCAATTAATCCCTTCAGTGATTTCGATTATCATATAAAATATATGAATGAATGGCGTTTAGGTAAACAGGGAAAGAAATTAACGTGACACATGAAGACAGTAACGTTGGCATTAAGGACTGAATTCACTACAAGGACAAAGTAGCTGATTGTAAAGCTTGCATGTCGCATCACAAATTTGTAATACATTCCGTACATGGACTGATTTATCGATTAGAGGAACTTTGGATGGTCTTTTCTAGGTTAAATTTTGACAAAGTATACATTCAGAGATCTGAAAAGGGTATTCTCGTATGTAAGATTTTTCACAAAAATTCATTCCAATTCCTTAAATGGACGGTTCCTCGTTCAGTACTAAGTATTGTAAACATCGAATAAGTCACTTGACTTATTCCGGTTGAGTGTGACTGAACCAAAAACTTCAAGATGTGTACCTTTTCCAAGATAAACCCTGTCACCCAAATTAATAAAACTAACGATATGTAACCGTTTGTACAATTAGTCTAATTCAGAACGATTGCCGCTATTACTAGCAAAGAGGAAAATCCCAGTACCTAGAAATTCAAAAAGTAAAAGTTGGTGTGCAGTCCAAAAATTTTATTTTATTCAACATTATTAAATGGAATGGAGACTTGACGAACTATTACTAATAGAAAAGGGTATCAAAAATGGGTACACAGGGAGAGTATACCAGAGAAGTTGGGACAGGAGAGGACAACCGACTAGAAGTCTTCTCAGACTGATTTCATTCATTCTAGTCAACGTTGGGAAATCCCTCAGGGAAATTGCATTGCCAACGCCAAGCATCTTCACACATTTCAGGAAGCGTCTTTTCAGACTTCCAACCGAGCTCCTTCTCTGCTAGAGAGGTATCGGCGTAGGCCATAGCAATATCACCTCCACGTCTAGCATCATAGTGGAACTGTATATGTTTTCCTGACGCCTTCTCCATAGCCTTAATCAACTCCAAGACAGAGTATCCCTGTCCGGTGCCCAAGTTGTAGGACTAAAGGGGGAGGAAAGTGGACTAATTATCAAGCATCAGTGGACAAAGGGAAGGGATAAAAAGGAGTCGGTTTTTTACCTTGCATCCCTTGAAAGTGTTAAGATGTTTCATGGCTGAAACGTGACCTTTGGAGAGATCAACTACGTGGATGTAGTCACGGATACCTGAAGAGAAGAGAAAAAATCAATGAATGTTGATCAGAATTAGGAAACGCTGTACTAAAAACATGCAATATTGACATCCACTGATGTCTACATAGTACACTCATTCTTCATACTTTAATTATCCTTCTAAAGTCCATTATTAAAAGTACATTTTTCCCATATGGGAAAATAAGGCAAGATCTGTACTCATTCCACGTATAACGGCTCTTTCCTTTTCTCAATGATTCAAACACTGTTGTGTTAGATCATTCAATGAAATGACATACGATCTCAAGTTTGACCATTTTAATAAACTTTGATTCATGAGTTAGTTTCCGTTAAGATATCACAATTTAAACTGAAATAGATCCGACGTTTATGTTGGAAGCTATAGATAACTAAAATAACCATAATACAAACATCATTAGTCGAAACTAAACTAAAGTAACTTCAAACCAAACTGGTGAGAGCCATTTTTTTAATAAATTGGTGCAATGCGTACGAACCAGTGCCATCAGGAGTTTTGTAATCATTTCCAAAAACGACAACTTCCTTCATGAGACCGTAAGCAGTTTTCGTGAGACATGGGAAGATATTCTTTGGTGCTGGGCCTGCGTCCTCACCAATGAGGCCAGATTTGTGAGCTCCGACAGGATTGAAGTAGCGAAGATTGATGATTGACCATTCTGGGTCTGACTTAGCGAGGTCCTAAAAGGCGGACAAAAAGTTGAAAGATTCGAACTACTTAAAAAACTATAAACCCGAATTAAATAGTTCACTGCTCACTTCCAGTATCATTTCACCAATGTATTTGGTACGACCGTAGGGGTTGGCACAGTTGCCAGTTGGGGTATCTTCTGTGAGGGGCAACTTTGAAGGGTCACCGTAGACAGTGCAGGAACTGGAATAGACCAACTTCTTCACATTGTTAGTAGACATTACCTATTCAGAAATGAGGACAACAGTTAACAGGACGAATTGAATTGATTTCGAGGGCTGACTTTAAGATCTTTACCTGTAATAAGTTGATGAAACCAGTGATGTTATTTTGGTAGTACTCAAGAGGAATTTGGACGGATTCACCGACGGCTTTGAGGGCCGCAAAATGGATGACAGAGTCAAATTTGAACTAAAACGTAGAAAAAAGATTCCCACTACGATTTAATTAGAAAATCAAATCAACTAAGTAATTATAGAGGGATCTAAGCTAGAATATTAAAGTTCAGGAGTTCAAACTCCATGCGAATAATGCAGTAAAGAAGAAAAGACTCTCATATTACAGATGTAACATGTTACGAATTGTGCACAAAACCCAGGAGTACGTCTTGATTAGATCACGTTTTGGCATATTCTAATACGATACAATTGTTTGGGTATATGCGAAGGCTTTATCGGGGTAAGTAAAGAATAAGTAACTTATGGCTTTTACTACTTCCAGAATTCAGATGTTCAGACATAACAGAAGAGATTATTCCAATTAGTGAAAATATTCTGATTCTTGACATTTCAAGGAATGTTCAAGATATCATCAATCAAAACGACATCATTGATTTTTCGGAATTTACCTTCTGAGAAACTTTCTATGAGAGGCTTATTCAATAGATTCTGACAATGATGATAATGAAATGCGAATGTTTATTCTCTAATTAGTGAGATTTACGAGTCAACACTAAGCACTTATAATTTGAATATTCAAGTTATGTTTTGGCCTGTTTCGCTAAAATGATATATGATAAAATCTATTAATGAAATATCCAATATGCGGAGCAATTTTTTACCAGGTAAATTAAAATTACTTTTGTCTTGTTTGTTTTAGAAATAGAAGATCGTTGTTGCAAGAGTAGACGAAACCTTTCAGGCAGCATTTTAATGAAATACCGCTTTAAAATTTGTTCATTTCATTTCGATTAGCAAAAGTAGACCAGTTGAAGATTACCAACATCAATCGATCAATTAATTCCATTTTGACTTCAGATTCACCTATTTAATTGAGTTATGAACGTAACTCACACCCTGACAATGTCAACTCCAAGACATTGTTGCCGAAGAAAATTAGGGTTTCACGCATGAAGACTCGACATTGCTTGATCAAAGTTCGCATATTAATTTACCCTCTCCACATTCGAACAAACAGAAAACAAATTTGCGTGTGTTAAATGCTAACAGCAGAAATATTCAATTTGACATATACACCCTTTAGTACGTCTAGAACACATAACATTGAGCGCTGATGAAATGTTGAAAGACCCAAATGCCATTAGGCTACATCATGAGGTTAAGAGCAGTGTCAGGTAATCTCAAGATAGTAGAGCTCCAAATGTCCTATTAGGGGCTCGAGACCCAGTGAACACAATGACTAATCACATTGATTAATGAGGAGTAATATCTCCCTATCCAACATGAATATCAGAAAACTCTCCTTCAATTAGTTTGGAAACTATCATTATGTACACTACTGGTTATTAGCCAACAAAGTGCAGTATGAAATAGAGGGGTGGGGAGAGGGGGGGGGGGAGTTGCATTTCTTGCTAATACTTATTTTACTAAGTTCACTCCTCTCACATTCGAATAATTAAACCCAATTTAATTTTTACCGCTAAGTGCTCTAATGACCTAATTAGAGCACTTTCACCCATCATCTGTGTCTCAAATCCAGCCTATCTCCTCTTGTATGCTCACTTTTGATTCACCCTTTTAATTAACGCCCCTACATAGCATGCACACGGTAAATGTTAATAAATACACACTTTATGTATTCATTACTTATTTATTAGATCTCTTTGATTTCTAGGAAATCTTTAGAATAGAATATTGATAATTACAAGTCCGTGATTAAAATTTGTGCAAAGTTCAAGCCATTGAAATAGTTAATGAGTCTATTGATATGACATATTGGCAAGTTTCCACTATGGAATCTGTTATAAAAATTTTGGCAAAAATCAAATAGCTGTTTCTGTATATTAGATAAGACAAATGAATAGAGATGGAATCATCAACCAATAAGCTTTGATCATTGCGAACATTAATTTATTCAGATACCCAAGAAACAGATTTTGGAATTTGAGCTTAGGAACAATAAGGCAAAACGAAATTAACTATACTCATTAAGTAAAATGAAGACAACCTAAGTAATCGTTTTGTCATTCTAGCTTATCCCTGACTCCTCAATTTTATCCTCTTATTGAACTATTTCCCCGTTTTCGCCATTTAGATAATCCCAAAAGATTAAAGATAGCAGATTTGGAAATAAAAATGAAAACACTTGAAAAAATCAAGCGCAAGTGGGGATTCTTACTTCATGAAAAAGGTTGGTCAGAGCATCCTTGTCCAAAAGGTCAACTTCGCGAACTTTGAGTTTCTGACCGACAATCTTCTCAAGGTTGGCAATGCAACCTACATGGAAGAAAAAAGAACATTACTTCATTGCTTCAAAAGAAAAGAGTGGCTGAACCATCATATATTCCCAAGATTGTTATTCCAGATTTTTACTTCGAGTGAGTTGATAGTCTATCATCGAGAGAATTTCGAGGTGATACATTTAAAAGGCTGATAAACTTACTACATTTCCGAAAGCGATAAAAAAATGAGAGCAGATATCTTTCAACCAGAGCTGGGTAGAGAAGAAAGATGTTAAACACTTCTCAACAAAATTAGGGCCTTAAAAAATTATACCCATTCGCTTGTCCAAATAGGGGAATACATACCGGCTTTACCATATATTTGTAATGTAATAACATCACTAAGATTGAGTAATCATTAGATTATAATAATGGTAAGAAAACTTAGAAATATTTCTGAAAACTGGTGCCCATAACATACGAAGTAGAAGTAAAAACGGTAATGTAGAAAGAAGTGCTAAGCTATGTTAGTGAATCCAAAATCATCAAAATATGGTTATTAATAAATATTATTATTTTCTAATATACAAATACCGATAGCTTGTTGCCAACAGGACACTGTATCGTTGATAGATGAATTTACACCTCTGAGACCCCGTAGTGATTAGCAGCTTTCAGTAAAGATAAAATATAACCAACCATTCTGTATAAGTTGATAAATGTGACAAGTACAAGAACTTGAATAGCCTTCTAATGAGCTCTTCTAATGCAAAAAGCATTATAATCGTCTTTAGCTAAGAAAACAAATTTATTGAGGAGGCATGACCAAATGCTATATTAAAATAACCAGTCAATAAATTCTGGACATCGCAAACATACTAACTCACTCGGGAACGCAGAGGCCAAATCATGGAGATAAAACATTAGGACATAATATAGTGAACAATGAGGTGCATACAGAATTCAAATTGGACCATTTATACTCTGGCTTCTTTATGTACTTGATTTTACCCTTCACCTCCCTCCACTCCTCCATCCGTTTCATCCCTTCATGAACTATTTAATTATTCTACGTATTCAAGTGCTTTTCCACAAGTAAAAATCTCGATTTGATACTGGCAACATACAAACGTCACTGAATAAATCCGAAAGTAAGAAATATTAGTATCGAACTGAGGAGTTTCCCATTTTCATAATATATTTAATTGACGAACTGCATTGAATCTACAGGAGCAACTACAAAATATGTCTCATCTATTTTGAGTTGATTCAAAAGTACACAAGCCTCTCTAATGGCTTTTGTAATTTAACTAAAACGTTTACCATAAAAAAACCCTACTCATTTATGTGAGCTCACCAATAACAGAAGGCAAAATAAATCCCAAAAAGGCTGCCTTTTAACTTCTTTGTAAGATGGGGAATAAATGTCAACTGCATCTTTGTAAAACCTAAAACCAGGAATATTTAAAAAGGTATAAATGAAAAAACTTCCAACGAACTGATTGATGTATAGCGTATGAATCAAATGGCTAAGTTGAGGAGGAAAATCAACAGAATCGCTCGCCTGAATATAATGTGAAACGAATGCGTCAATACTAAAAAAACATTCTCATAACTAAGTTTCAACCAAGGTCAACGCAAAACAAATTCAAACACAGGAAAGTTGTCACAAAATGGGAAGAAAAGACCACTTCAAATTTTAGCTTATACAAACTGATCTCTCCTAAAACACTGCAGAAGGAACCATATAACAATTAACCATAAGCATAACATATTAAACAAAAACTCAATAAATTCAACTATTTTAGACCGCAAGAGGGCACTGAGCGAGATCTCTCCAAAGCAAAATTTATTTAATAAGTGTTGAACAGCAGCCTAAAAGATCAAAGAATGTATCTTTTTCCAAAATCGATAAGAAATTTTAAAATTTCGTAAGGCTATCAACACCAATGCCTTCGAATTACCACAGGTTTGAATCTGCTTATCCACCAACGTAAATAATCAAAGTAGTGGAGGTACCTGTGCCAATAATATCGGCAACGAATATCATTCACGCTTAGTTAACAATCCAATCTTCGTAAACACCTATCCTGCGGCCTCTAACTTGATAGACATTAATCATTATGGCGTCGGTGCACATTAGCTCTTAATAGTACCTTTGTTTCGTTTCGTGCTTTCCGGAAGTGAAGAAGAGTTAAATTTGCTTTCATAGCAAAAATGCTATTAATACATAAAGTGATTATCAAAATACGATATCAATCAGAGCAAACGGTGTTATATATGGGTTAAAATGGTTTATACAATAACTACAAAATATAGGGAAAAAATCAGACATCTGAGTCTGAAACTGGCAAGAAAATATAGAACTTAAAAAAATAACACCAGCCACACTTACCCCTTCTTGAATTACAGAAGTTGTCGAGAATGACTGTATCGTAGCCAGCCTCAAGGAGTTCCACAATCGTGTGACTGCCGATGAATCCAGCACCGCCAGTTGTGAGAACGAGGGGCTTTTGATCAGAAGGCATGACGACGGAGCTGAAAGCGAGGAAGAAAAGAACAAACTGACACTGAAGCCCAGCACAATAAGTGCTAGAAGTGCTATTAACACACACACGCACACTACGTCTGGCAGTGGTTGGTGAGGAGGGGCTAAGGCGGAACGCACAAGAGCAATTGGATGGCGTTTAAGAAGCTAAAGCACGCGTTGCAACGTGTAAGTCAATGTATTTAATTATCCACTTAAAGCGACGCCTTTTTGATGACTATTTTTGGAGACGTGTTTGTCTAATCTGACGGGATATAAGAGTCTGGGGAATGAGGAAGAATACCTGATAGAGAAATTGTGAATTAGCCATCCTCTTGCAAATTAGGGAATATATATAGAAGTTGCGAGTTTGATACCCTCACAGTTTCGAATAGGCATTTAGTGCCTAGAATGGCCAATCCAATGGCCAAAATTGGCCATGAAAGGGATGACAGACCAGGAAATTTCTAGAATGTTGGAAACACATTTCTTTATTGTAGCTGAGATTTAGTAAAAATGACAGTAAAAATCATGGTCAATACCGACAAACACTCATGTAGATTTAAAGTTAGGAGTATTACCACTTGGTTGATTCCGGATGTGCGTTTTTTCTGTTATCAGATGAACCGGGAACGTGTGAAATTCGGGTCTAAGAAAATGCAAATGAACATAAATCTAAATGCAAACTCAGCTCTTGAAAAATGACGTCTGGTGCGGTCGCCACTCAGCCATCTTCAAAACTAAGCTTCAACCCAACAGAGCGTTGTTAATTGTCTCAAGCCACGAAAGTCTTAACGACAAAAATTCGTCAATCACAACTGGCGCCATGAAAATCTAGAAATCATATATTTCACGCTTCCACTTACCGCCCCTCATAAAAAGTACAATTATTTATCAATTGTACCAAATAAATAATAATGAGATTCAAATAGCAATAGGTGTCTAAGATAACCGATTTCAGTCGATAGGTACAATTTACTTTCATATGCTAGATTTATTAAACATATGATTACCTTGATCAGTGCAAAGTAGACCTAATTTAATTAACAATAGAAGAAAGAGAATAAACCAATTCACATTATGTTACACAGACTACGAACACAGCTTGCGGAGTTGTACTAACTTAAGAAATTTAGCTATCCTATCTCTGCTATGTTAAAACTGTAAGCTGTTGAATATCATATGAGATCATTTGCTTTCTCAAGCATTGGAAGTAAATATGAATCGAATCGGCAAGACCAACTCTACCGGTAATAATAATAATAATACCGGTTATTAAGCACTAAACACCGTGATAAAGCCTGCGCTGCTATGAAGGGCACGAATCATGAAATTTTAATTTTGGAACGCGAATTGCCCCTTTAGAGAAATATTTTGCAATCCGAGTCCAAAAGTCAAATGAAGTAACACCATTTGATGCCTTGACGTTGCTCTGAGTGCTTTTGATCTCTTACTCTTATCATTCATTGAAATTTCTGCTAACCGATTTCAGTCGCTTCCCACAGTTAAAAATCGTAAAATTTTTTGTGATACTGTGGGTAATAATAATAATCGACTAATAGGAGCACAGGGGACTAAGGATAGGTCGTGGGCAATAGGGACATGAAGTTCACGATATGAATAGTAAAACCTAGACACAACACGTTCAATTATAAGATATTTCATTTAAAACACACAAACGGCAAAAAAAATTGAAAGTTAAGTATTATTAATCAGACCACGAAGTTGGCATCCAATACTTACTACTGAAATACCGATGAACTTAAAGGCTTCATGCTAATATTATTACGCATTAGAACCCTAATTTATAAGACCTAAAAGAATCAATAAAGTTCATTATGCAGAAAAATCGATTTGATTAATAGGTTCAACGCTAGGACGTCGACTATTAAGTCAGCGCTTAAATTAGGAGCTGCATAAGTTGCGGTATAGTTACTTTGCTTACCGAGTCGATTTATTTACACATTCATGAATAAACATGAAAAACGCATAAAACTCTCGACAGACATATGAGTTCAACGCTATAGAGACATCAAGATATACTTTAAATGTTTGGTTTGCAGTCAAAGCCTACGCAACTTCATTCATATCTTGAAGAGACATATAATAATTAACATTATAGTGACAAAAAGTGGGTGGTAAAAAATAGAATTCAGCACATAATCCCGTTAGGAAATGATGAATGGCTTCGATATCTGCAATTGCGGTGGCTCGCTACATGAACGACGGTATCAAAAACCGTACAAACGCTGCTCCTTACTGCTGTCTACTTCAGAATTTTAAATAGGGGAATTATTAAGTCTATTATTTAGGCGGTTATTAAAGCAATATCCTATTTCACAGATGGCATAATATCCGATTCATCAACTAAGATAGTCTCAGATGGAACTTAGCTATCACGATGTTGATAAAATGCCATCTCAAAACTCGAAGTTATTAAAGAACCAAAGGCTTTTAAAGACCCAGTATTGGGTAAAGGATAAATTTCAGGCATTCAAAACCTGGGAGAAATAAAGAGGGATATCTGACAATGAACACTCATGTGAGTGAGCTAGAAAGGATGTTACATAAAATATGATGAAACCCTAGCGAGAAAACAATGAAAAACTACTTGAGACATATACTAAATACCTGCAGTAGGCAGCTAATTCTTCGATTTATTATACACGAAATGATACCCTCTTATCGGCCTTACACAGTTTAGGTAGAAGCAAGACATTTATGACAGTAGATGTGAGAACAAGTTCTGGGTTGCTAAATTCTTAAAAACGAGGCGATAAATAAAAGCGGATAATTGATAGAAAGTAATGCAATCAAGTGGAGGAGATTTTTTACTGTAGTGATTAGGATGGGATCAAATGCTAGAACAAACTGATATGTGTTGATCAAAATATTCTATAATATTAATGAGATCTATGACCTCTTTAAAAGCTTCTAATAAGAAGCAGATAACACAAAGCCACAGTCTACACACTATTGCGGTTGAGCAATCGACATCGCGTGTGGTCAGAGCCGAATCAATATGCAGCTGCATGCTGGCCACCTTCATCGGTATATTAGTTAATATTCTTCTATAAATAATATCCTTAAAAATTAATAAAGTGATTTGGAGTAACCTGTCTCTTATCTCTCTTCGGGTCTGAATCAACTGTAGCCTAGCAATATCTAGTGGGAAGAAAAATCATAGCGGCAGAACTAGATCTTCTAGCATTCTCAGCTACATGGAAGTCTTATTTTATGAAAACATCATCTTACTCTTATCAATTGCTCTTGGCTATTATTATCAATCAAATTAATCATTCTAGCCAATACGTTCTGAACGTTGCGGTCAGTAAATCAAATAGGAACTTAGGGATCACTCCTACCTGACTAGGACTTGCTAGATGTTTGGTCATCATGAAAAATTTTTTAAATTTGTTCTTTGCGATGGGCAGATAAGTCCTTAAATCTAACGTGGCTTAAAATACATAAAAAGTAAAAACTTAATTAGAAAAAAAAACGAGGAAATATTTACAAAATGTGACTACTTAAAAATTAGAAGACAATCGATTCGTCAAGGTAAATAAAAAACCCAAAATAGCATTGTACACCAGCACTGCATTCCTAACATAGAAACTGTGATTTCCGAGCTATCCGTGTCGGACCACATGATAAACTGTCTGAGACACGGCGACCAGACGTGTTTACTTTGAGGTCTACCGGGGATATGTACGTAGTTCTCATTGCGTTACAGAAACCAATTCAGCATGGAGAGTAGAATAAAGTCAATTATAAAGTATGCAAATTTGTACCACTTTTGGGAGTATACAACTCACACTGCGGCCGGATCAATTAGAAATCGAAAAATATGCAAAATCGAATAGTGACTTTGAAGGGATAAACAAACCCTAGTGAAAATGTTTGCTGTGATAACAATGTATTCTGCGCCTTGTTTACAAGATGATGAGTGGATCGTAAAGAAATCGTTTAACTCTCCTTACAAGTTCAGCAAAGGGATCAGATTGCACAAGATAAGCACGGAAATCCTAGCTCAAATGGTGCAGATATTGTGTGACCCATGAAGATAGATATCTGATCGGGAAAATTGTTTGCAGTGACACTTCAAAGAGTAGTCGATTAAAGTTTATTTGCACTTTAGTAAATAGGTGCCGATTCTAAAATGAACAACTACGAATAGAGAATGTAAATTTTACCTAGAAATTTAAATGGTTCAGTCATTCACGTCGATGTCAACACCACATAAAGATCTTAAAACAGTTAAGCAGTGCCCAAGGTCATTTAATGAAGTATTCACCAACACTCATCTCGGGAAGAGACTAGCATCCTAGAGCCCCCCC
>CAADRB010000091.1:83847-100641 GCA_900708905.1 Hymenolepis diminuta
CCATATGGTTGGCCATTGGGCTTATTAATGGGAATCGAACCTGTGATGTCTAATGTGACAGATGAGAGAGGTGAAAAATGCGCCATAGATAAAATTTAAATACACAAATGTACGTTAAGTAATCGGCACACCATAAAGTCTAGTTCTTCGAGTGAAAAGGTAATGGAGCATTTGAGGTAGATGCTCTTTCGATTGGAAAGACCGCCAAAAAACTGTCATGTGACGCTACAGATTTTGGAATGGAGTCTCGGGCGCATTAGGAAACGGGACGCCTGTGCATAACTGGAAATTCAAACAAGATTTGCTAATTACAAAGGCGTGATAACTTACCACATTATTTGAATTTATAAAATTTACTAAAGTGATTGGAACTGCTGTTCATATGGGTTTTTCTTAAATAGAGATATCAGGATATCTTTATCTCTAATCAAGGTAAAAGAAAGATAATCTCAAAATAAGTTTGAGAATTATAGAATCAGGGTTGACTTTTAATTTAATTCGCGAAGAGAATACATAAGAGATTTTCTGTTAGAGACACCATAACAGAGCATTACCAAAACAAAATCCCTGAAGATTTATTACTTTTTATTCCTTTATTTCATTAGCAATAAAATCTTAACCTTAGTTGGAACTGTGAGAATAATCTATTCAAAAAACGAATATGCTAATAGCTGAATTCAACCATATCAAAATTACCATACACCAAATTATCCTATTCGAGCATGTTAAAAGGGATAATTTCCTATACACCCTCATTTACAATTCCATAGCCCCAATACAAAGATCGAAAATTAAACTTGCAGGTTGTAAAACTGCAGATTATGCAAAATATTTCAAACAAACCCTGAACAATGCATGCAATTAACAACCGAAACGAATTAGTAAAGGGAAAAAGAACGCAAATTACAAATTTGACATTTGTTTTTATTAAAATACACTTCAAAACACAATGCTGCACATGATATTAATGAAAATAAGCGTTAATGGACTAGCTATCTTGGGCTTCTGAGACGGTGGTGGTTTTTGATTGGCCCTCCTCAAGGTCATCATCGTCATCAGCTGCCTCCCCATCTGTGTCCTCTTCTTCGTCGATATTCTCCAATCCTTCATCCTCTTCTTCGTCCTGTCCAATGTCATCTATGTCTTCTGAGAGCAGTGAACCTGGTTTCTGAAATAAAAAGCAAAGCAAGATAAATGCACATAGGATACAACACCGCTACTGAAAACAATGTCAGTAGAGCGAATATTACTCAGCTAACCAAATATAGGCCTATTCGAAAATAACTAAGTCTACTATCAAATCACACTTCCATACCCAAGACACCATTAAAGAAATGAAAATGAAAAGAAGGCAACTGACTAAAAAAGTATGAAAAAACGTCGAAAGGTGACCGATTTTTATGATTTCCTGACCTCCAACAACCCCTAAATGTCATTTGATTTCCATATATTTAGACATTTAACCATATTTTTGATGTCTTTAAAAAGGGCTGCATAATAAAGAATGCGCCATTATAAAAAATCATAGCCAATATCATATAACTGCCTTTAGCCTTGGATATGCCGTCATCCAAGAACCCAACTTTGAAACATCAGGGGATAAAGTGAACCGTGCCCATTACGAGCACTTAGGCAACAATTTATTTAAATTTAGATAAAGAAAACTCCATCGTGTTCTGACTTCACAAAATTCAACCCAGCACTCAGTTTCGATTTCGATGGATTTTTTTACTGTTTACCGCGTTCAGATGTTTCCATGTAATTAGGGTTTGTAACAGTGTTTTACACTGACATGAATAAAAGTTAATAATTAAATTTAATAATAATATTAAATATTTACCGGTGTAGAAGATGCTGTATCCTCATTTGGAGAATTCTTCGGACCCCCTGTAATTGATTTTTTCAAACTTTCTTGAAGCGGACTTGAGGAAACCTTTTCAGATTGTCGCTTTGAAGAAGACTGCAGGTTCTTTTGAGGCATATCATTGCCGTTGGATTTGCTCTCAGTTGACTGAAAGAAAAATTTAATAATCGGTAATAATAAACATCGATAAGCAAACTAGTAAGTCTACTTAAACGATTTCAGCAGTAAACACTCACTTCTAGATCTTCTGAAAGAATATCTGTCAAGTAGTCTTTCACGGAACGGCCCGGAGGATTCCAATTTTTGTAGAATTGGTTGTTTCGTCGGGAGAGAACACGTAAAGCTCGCCACGTCCATGATTCCTGATTGACGCGTCTGTAATGGAGCCAAGTTAAATGGCAAAATATGTAAGTAAAATAACTTAATATGATAAGAGTATTACCATACCAGAGAAAATGTGTCAAAAATCTTAATTTATTTACTTCCAAATGTGTGCATTCAAGATGGGTTTTTCACAGTCATGCCTGAGAATGTCATCACACCACTGCTGTAACTGCTACCTAAGGAACCAGCGTGAGTACCAAATTCCCTTATTCCTCTGGGGTCTGAGCAAACGTGGTCATACTGTAACCTAGGTAGTAACAGTGATCACATAATTTTACATTAGAAACTGAAATTCAAAAGGAAATTTCCCCACTTGGAGAGCTTTAAAATAAACTTTAACGAAACATAACTTACAAGAATGGGGTGCGAAAAGAAAGATCGCTATTATTTCAAAGCCATGGAACTAATAATAAATAAAATGGTTGAATCAAAGACTAGTAAATTGAAAGAAGTAAACGTACTTGAATTGTTCTTCCACTTTCTCATTCGGATCCATCTCCAAAATTGCATCCTGGAAGTATTCGTTCAGGTCGGAAGGTGCAAATAGCCGACGTTTGTCACGACAAGCTTCCAGATTATCAGGAGCCATGGACCACAGTTCATCTAGAGCTGGATTCCCGAATCGATACAACTTCTTACCAGAGCGTTCCATGAGAGGATTGGTTCTTCGCTTCCTATAAAAACAAATATTACAAATAACTAACTAGTTACTATTATGACTAAAATCAGATAAAATTTAAAGACGACTACCAATCAATAATAAATAGATGTAATAACAATAGAAACCTTGGATTGAGTACAGGTTTTTCCGGTTCTTTGATGAAAGATGGACAGCCCTGATTCTTCCAATCATTCCAATGAGTTTCTCGTTGAAGAATGTGACTAATAACTGGTTCCGTGACGTCATTTTTTGACGCGGCGTCTCGTCGAAGTAATTCAAATATCGTGTCTTCATGTTTCTGGATCCATTGCTTCTGGTGTTCATCTAGTCGCTGACTTTCACTAAAGGGGAGTAAAAGGCCGTTATTAAGGCATCAAAAATATCGACTGAATGAATTTTCAAAAATAGCCAAGATTAACTTAAATTCTGTCAGGTTGTACCAGAAGTTCTGTCCAACTTTTGAGGTGTGTGTTTAGGGCACGATCACTTCAGTTTAGCTTGTTAATGTTGTATGATTATCTATGGTCATTAAAAAATATTACTTCCTCTTTCAGATTGTGGGATAATTATTGTTATTAATAACTATTTCTAGCCCTTATGTACATTCCAAATAAAGGACATATCGGGCATATTTTACTGTTTGAATTTCATAAGGGAAATACGACAAGCTCAGCAGCAAAAACACTCAAAGACACTTTTGGAAATGATGTTGTGAATGAAAAGACCTGCAGAAGGTGGTTTTAAAAAGAATGACTTCAGTCTGAAAGACGAACCGAGAGCGGGACGCTCGAAAAACTCAATTCTGAGCAATTGCAAGTTGTCATTGATGAAAATCCAACCTGCACTACTAGAGAACTGAGCAAATCCTTTAGCGTAAGCCATATGGCCACATATAGGGAAATGAAAAGACTTGACAGTCTCAAAGGCTGGGAAACGCCCTTCCCCCCTCCCCCCTTCCACACACACACGACTTGTTAGAAATCAATAAGCAACAGCGTGTAACCTGTCGTATTTTACTGCGTTCTCGTGAACTGAACTTCAGGCACCCTTTTTAGACTGAATCATAACTGACAGCGACGAGAAGTGGTAGACCCTTTACAACAATGTTAAGTGCAAAAGACAGTGGCTAAGTCGTGGTTCAAACCCAATTCCACAACCGAGAAGTGGACTGCACCCGAAAAAATTCTTTTGTGTGTATGATGGAATTGGATGGTGGGTGAGATTTGTTTATTGTGAACTAATGGGTGACAATCAAACAATAACATCCGAACTTTGCTGTCAGCAGCTAACTCGTTTAAAAGCAATTATTGACAGGAAAAATGACCTTCTCTGATTAATCGAAAAGGAGTGATTCCGCATCATCACAATGCCAGATCCCACACTTCAAGAGCAACCAAAAATCTCATTGAAGAATTTGACTGGGAAGTCACGCATCACCCACCATATTCTCCCCGTCTTGCACCAACCGATTTTCATCTTTTCAGAAGCCTACTGAACCATTTAATTGAACAAAGGCTTACTTCAAGAGGAGAGCTCGAAATGAAGAAGCTAGTTTCTTTGTTGAGTCCAAACTGGCCAAATCCTATGAAGAAAGAATCAGAGGGCTTACGGCAGGATGTAATTAATAAAAGTGGTGACTGTGTTGAACACTAAATAAGTATATTTTTGACAAAATATTCACTTTAATTCAAATTAAAAAATGAACAGAACTTCTGTTGCAACCTAACATATATTGAGAAAAAGAGATTGAACCTTCAACCATGACTTTAAGAGCGATGCAGTCTACCTTCGTGAAACTCTTGAGGCGATGATAGTCAATGCTGAAGAATATATATATAATCTTCAGCATTGACTAATGAGTTCAAATGAGTTCTTAATCGAATTTTGCACATAATATGATGGACATTAAAGAGAGAAAATAGAAAATTTAATAAACATTTAAATTTTGTAAGGAATATTAGCCAAAATACATGTGAAGACATTGCATTACATTACTA
This sequence comes from Hymenolepis diminuta, assembly GCA_900708905.1. Classification (NCBI taxonomy): domain Eukaryota; kingdom Metazoa; phylum Platyhelminthes; class Cestoda; order Cyclophyllidea; family Hymenolepididae; genus Hymenolepis; species Hymenolepis diminuta. The sequence continues at coordinate 88,754 of CAADRB010000091.1, forward strand.
GTTTAAAAAATTTTACCAGTCATCATGTAATGGTTATTACAAGATAGCCTACCTTCCGTAAACATCTTATGCGAACTAAAGCGAATTGACGAACAATAGCGATGTAAGATGGGCCCAAAAAGTGAGAATTAGAATGAAATGATCCTAGATTAGATAAATTAAAATTTTATGCAGATATTTGAAGTAAGTTCCGAAATAAAAAAAGGTGACATTTATGTGAAATAATGACCTTTGTTAAATATATAAGACTGCTGTTATGATCATTGCAGACAATATTTTTCTTCATCAAAATGATATCGAGTCTGAACTAAGTTGATGCCAACTAATCTTGAATAGAGCACAATAGAGCAATATGCAATGGCTAAAGGAGTTTTGCGATGTCTAGATACCCAGATTATATTCATGATTTTGATCTTTCCAATAACATTTCCATTTACTCCCAAGGAAAGTGTCTATCCACAGAATGTAATCCAGTTTAGACGTGCTCTTTTTAAGTACTAATAATTAAATTTAGGATTGAAACTAAAACTTGGAATCAATCTAAAGAGAACGACAAAGCATTCGAACTATTTTGACACAAAGAAAATTCATTGGAACAAATGAAAAAATAACTCACTTTTTGAACTTCACCTGGGCGGTAAGATACTGGAAGATGATTAGAAGTTGAGTAAGGATGTAGCGACGGAAGTGGCGATCCATCAATTGCAAGTCCAGCAGCTAAAGAAAATAAGTCAACAATATGATAAAGAAGCAGACAAGTCTACCATTGATTAAATAACTACAAACCGAACGAAAAATAACAAATAGGTGGTACACAATCATATACCTTTCTAGTTATTACGCGATTGCTAGTTACCTACCAAGAATTAATAATAAGCGAAGAAATAAGGATATAATTAACTAGACATTAATGTTGTCCTCTAGAATTACTTTTAGGATTTAATTGTTCAAGATCCATCTTTGAAACACGGCAAAAAAATATTAAAAAGAGAAAGTATAAATAAAATAAAATAGGAACGAACAATCTTCATAAAATTATAGGAGGAGATCTTTGATTAGAAATGAACGGTTAAATAATTAAAACTTGAAGACAATACAATTAAAATGAAGGGTTAACAATGTAGACGAATCCAAGGACTGTTCAGATTCTCGGAAATAATTTTGAGATGTGTAGAATTAACATATGAGCTCCAAAATATTCAAAAGAACAACGAAGTAGCAGTTGCCCACGAAGACAGACTAGAAGAAAATTTAGCACTGGCTTTTCCTAACTTCAATGAACCGTTTTTAAAACCTCTCAATGGAAATTTATGAGTTAACTGTTAAATCTTAAAAAACTGATTTCTATGAAACATCAATTGATTGGAAAAAGATTTGCAAAAATGGATTTAATTGAGAAGCTGATGCAAAGCCTAACTTTCTTAATAAAAATCTTACTGTTCCATAATGACAATTAAAGTATTATAAAATGTTTTCACTAATTCTAATCAAATGACTATCCATAGGAATGTATTTAAATTAAATTCCACTAACAGCAACTATTAAGGAAGTCTTTACCTTTTCACTAGTAAGAAACATAGTGAATTCATTCCATTGCGATTCTTCACTTCCACCTCCAGCAAGCCGGATACTTTGAAACGTCGAAATAACACAATCTGTACACTCCACAAAACTGAGCCAACCATCGCGAGTATAGCAGACAGTAGGTGACTTCAACAATTCCTGCAATTTCCAGAACTTTCTATACAAATCTGCATTCACGGGAGTGACAGAGGCCGGAGTTTTTGAAGCGCCATCCCCGTCACCTTTCGTTATTGTTAAAGCATGGAAGAGACTTTCATCCGGTTCGTTACTATAGGTAACCTCCTTATCAATATTAAAGTTTGAGGTGAAATTTAGACCTGACTTCTCATTTAAAGGGAAGAGAGAAGTGAGAAAAAGTTGAATCCGTCCACAGAAAACGGTATTTTGAGATTTCGAAAGCCGACGAAGTAGATCATTGCACATACGCAGAAGAACATTCCTACCTGAGCCGAAAAGAGAAGCCTAAAACAATTTGACTATTGAAGAATCTACAACATACATCCTTAAGGGCTTTGATAGTGTCCTCGAGAAATTGAAAATTGTTCTCAGCTTCAGAGATCGGTTTTGTGTTGACAAGATCAGAGAATAGAAGGAAAGGAGTGGAAGCAGAGCATATTCCTTCTACGGCTGATGAGGCGGACAATTTCAGCAGAGCTCGTACTTCTGGTATAAGTTCGTCATTGTTAAGGAGAGCTAGAGTGCGTTCTCGAAAAGCAAGGTCAATAACAGCTTTATTCTGATCGGGATTTGTTACTTTAATAGACTCACTAAGAGCCTTCAAAGCAGTTAAAGAGACCTTTGAGGGGTTGTCACCGAAAAATTTTTGAACGGCTTTGAGAGAGATTGTAAATTCATCAGACATAATTAATTCAATGATAGGAAAACCTAAACTTTAACTATAAGAAAGTTGCTATAAAATAACAAGTAATTTTTTATTTAAAAGAAAATAAAACTTACTCAACTACGGGAGATTAATCACACACAAACAAATAACCCGTCCTTAACGTATAAGTACGATTGGATAGCAGTCTACCATGTAGAAGAAAACTATTCAATTACACATTGCCAAATCTTATTTAATTAAATTTTTGATTGTATGTCTATTTTTAATTAGAACAAAAAAGGCATATCTAAAAGTGGCTTAATTCCTGTTTGATCACTTATTATAATTGTGCGTGCTAAATTATCTATTTGTGCATCTTTGGAATATACCGTACTTTAAACCAATAGAACAATGCGCGATTAGTCGAAATCCTTACCTGGTTTATTATGACACAGATTTAGGAGGAGCTCAATTTGTCATAACGCCCAATTCGAATCTTTTTCATCTTTTATTTAGACGCTTCTTCAGTTAATGGTATTCTACCGCCATACGTTTAATCAAAATTGCATATATGCTTGGACATATGCTTCAAAAGGAACAATATCACCGTTGTTTATTTTTATTTAAAATTTATATTTTTTAGTAACAAATATACTTATGGCATTTAATTATTTAATCAAATCTAATGTTTCATATGTTTATTTGCTCTTTAAAACTGATAACATTTTATCACTTATTTTTAATTTGTCAAATGCGGCTTCGACCTTAATACCGCTCGATTTAGTTTATTGGCTTTGACTTATCGCTTTTGTCTAATCCGAATGTCTAAAATTATTTATATTCTTGCGCTTTTGTTTTTCACTTGTTTAATAAATGGGAAACATCACCTTATTCACGTTCATATGCTTTTTCGGCACGGTGATCGAAGTTCCATTTCTCCATACCCATTCAAAGGATATGATCCGTCAGTTGTATGGCCGGAGGGTTATGGTCAGCTGACTCAAATTGGAATTGAGCAGCATTTTCTTCTTGGAAAGTGGTTAAACGGAAAATTTAACGATTTCGTGTCACATAATTATAGTGTTTCAACATTCCGTATGCGAAGTTCCGATGTTGATCGAGCGCTTATGTCCGCACAAGCTATGATGGCTGGTTTCTTCCATAAATCGCCATCTTCTCTTGATAAGTACGGACTACATTGGCGTCCTGTTCCAGCACATACCGTTTCGAAAGTGCGCTTTAATATCTTATATTTTGGTTTAATGTTCAGGTACATTTGTCTAAACAATATCTGTGTTTTTATTTTAGAATAATGATTGGCTATTATCTTTAGCTCCATGTGCCCGTATAGCACAGAGACGTAAGGAGTTGATGCAGACAAAAGAGGCCCAGGCATTATACAAGGAACACGAGTCGACGATCTCAACGATGTCTGACTTCTATGGCATCAAGAATGTCTCATTTGCAGATATTTGGATGATATCTGATGATCTCTTCTGTTTAAGATCTCACAATGCCACTCTTCCTCCCTTCTACACCAAAGAGGTTGCCGCCGAATTGGATGATTTAACGGATCACATTTTTCAAGTGGGTACCTTTACGTTTAAGTTATTGCGATAAATTTGCGCATGCAATTGTAGGAGGAGTAAGCAGCAATCTGATTTCGGTTTCTAAATATTTTACAATCTATATCATTTTAATTTCTACCGATCTTTTCTGAGGGTGAAGAGAGAAGAAGTACGAAATGAGATTTATTAGCTGAAGTTTAGAATGTAGAAGTAAAAATCTAAAGAAGTTGAACTAGAGTATATATATATCTTGTCACGGGCCGAATCGGTGCTAGCGCCCTTCTTAGAGGAGGTCAAAGGCTATGTAGTTCTCGGTAGGAGATTAACAACTGTGGATCATTGGCCGGACGAATAAGGCTCATTTGAGAGCAAAACTTTTGAACGGATCAGATTACAACAAGCTGTTTGTGACAGAATTCACACAGTTAGTTGTGAAGTGATTTTCGTGATCTTCAGGATTTTTGATGTAAACTTTTTTCCAAAACATATTTTGAATAGCGATGGGGGATGCTTGGGAAACTCAGTGTTTGATGGAGTGGATGATTTTTTGAATCCAAATTGACATCTTTGCACGTTTCATCATCGACACCGAGTATTTCGTTACAGGTTCATGAGATGGGTTTAATGTTTTCACCATCTTTCATATCCTGCTGTTTTACATATTAGTTCACATGTTAAGATATTCTTGTTGTGCACATTCATGTGTGATAATTTGCCGCTGCAATTTCATTTCGTTCGCATCTTGCAGTCTAACTGAAGTTTTGTATGGTAGTGTGGCTACCGTTTTGAAGAATTCTTCTTACACAAAGTATATTTAGTTCTTGTTAATCAGTGGCCCTAAAAAAGACTAACATACTTTTTCAAATTCGAGCTGAAATAACAATGGTTTTTATGGTGAGGATGATTTCCATTTACATTAATGTTCTTTAAGTCAAATATAGGTTGGGTGGCGAGTAGCCCTCTTATAAAAATCTCTAGACATTTATGCCTATGAACTTACCAAGTTGTTGACACGCGCAATGTATTCCGAAAATCACCTTCAAGCGCAAAAATGGCGATGTACCTTTATTGAAGTAGGCGCTTAGGTCGATAAAGCCCGTTATACTGGACTCAAGGCCACAGGCCCTATAATAGAGCGGCTTAGGAAATTGCAGGCGTAGTGGTCGACGTGCAAGTCTGACAAACTGAACTCACAAGATCAGTGTCTGTGCTCATTCATAGATGTGGATGACCAAACGATCTGGTTAATTTTGATCCACAAGAGCAGATAGAATGGTAGTTTCCCATAAGATTAGCCCCAATATACCTTTCCAAGTCAGTTATTGTGGACACTTTCTCTAATGGGCTTGGGAAGTAGGTGCAAGGTAACGTAAAATCCGAATTTAAAACCAAATCTTATGATTTATGTTTTTCTCACGTTCCATTTTCATAAAATACTCTATTGATTATTATTTCCCACAGTATTATACAAAAACTTACAAATTTTAATTGTGGTAAGCAACTGAAATCGGTTAACGGAAAGTCCAACAAATTATGAAGAGGAAAGGATAAAATGGGTGCTAAGAGCAATGTTGGGGTATCAAAAAGTCTTACTTCATTTGATTTTCGGATCCGGGTTGTACAATATTTATTGAAAGGGGAGCTCACATTCCAAAATTCATATTCCATGACTCGTCATCTGGAATACGGGTGGGAATGGCTTCATCATCTCTTTTATTCGCATTTCCTGGTAGGATATACTTTGGATTTTCGGCTCGGGAATGTTGAACATGTTGATCCAGTCCAACCGGAGGAAGTTGATATCGCGATCGGCTACATGACATACTGTGGCGGTAACTTTTCCTTTGAAGGTGGCCTCGCATGTTGTCGCTTACGACAGTTGCACTGCATCACCTAAAGTACTGGATACTTTAAAAAGAACGACATCGAGTTTGGGGCTATCAAGAGTTTTACAAGCCTCATTGGAAACTATGGCGCTGTCTGACCCAGTGTCAACCCGCAACTCAAGAAATAGCACTTTAATGCAAAGGGTTTCATGGTGACGTCTACTTACCTTAACCTGCATCGTGGTTAGTATGCCGTGCGCTTGACGGGGTTGAGCCCGAAGGGGGCTTCTCCTTTAACCTGGGTACTACCGTCGTTGACTGCTCTGGCAGAATCCTTCCTCGTGCCCATGTGAATTGCAGTCCTAGCACTAATATTTAAAGGTGGAACAATCTCTGTGGAAGTGGAAACCGCCACGGAACTGGCACCTTGATTTATAAGTAGGGTTATTGGGATACGTCTGCTGTATCCGGGACTGAGGCGCCGGGTTGTTTTCAGTCGATCGATCGAGTCGATGATGAGGCTCCGAAAGTTGTATTTATCCACCAGATAGTGTAACATAACATCTGGGTTCTTATCCAAAACAGACAACAATTTCAGGCGAATTTCCACATACCAAGCGGACGAAGACTGAATGAATACAAGGCACTTGAATTGATCCTCCTTCAGTGACCTGTGCGAGAATTGATTGCACATTTGATTCACAATGCCTGTGCACTTGTAAATATCTTCACCTTCGTATATGGCCAAATTTAGTCACTTATAAAGCCTATTGAAAAGAGGTATTGTCACCAAACACCTCGCACTTTTGGATCGTTTCCTCAAAAGTCAACTCCTTCGGCGAAAGTGGTAGGAGATAGGCTAGGCAGAGATTGTAGTCGCTTTTGTTGGACTTCCGGAACAGAATGGTGACTCGCAACCCTACCATTCGGTTTTCATAGACCAAGTCGCAAATACTTCACCCACAGAGGGTTCACAATGGAACTCACCAATGTTCTTAGTGCAGTCTTCGGTATCCTTATCAGGTTTCGTTAAATTCATTTGTTCCATGATGCCTTAAACAATGGCCACAATATTTGCAGTTTCGATTAAGCCCATCACTCTGTCTCCTGAATCTGTTATAACGTAACAAAATAGAAGTCTCAGGTGTAATCTCACAGAGCAAACCAATTTAGAGGACTCAGTAATATACCAACTCAATACAGAAGCCAATAATCCACAATAGAACACAGGGTACTTTATGGTAAACACGCGCGCGCTACAAAGAAGTTAAACTTAATCGGTTTCGACTTAAACAAATAAGCATAATTACAAAGTGTCTTTCATCGAAGGGGGAATTAAGAAGGAAATTAAATTATTATTTATAGAAGAAATATTGGAAGCTGAGGAAATTAATAGTTACTTTTTCTGCAGTAGGCTCTATGTATCTTTAGTTTATTTCCATCTTCCCGTTGTAGATCTACTTTGCTGATCAAGAACTTATAAAACTCTCCTCGGGTGTCTTTCTTAGGGAATCCTTCAACCAAATGTCGCATTTCATCGCCAATGGTACGCTAGAACATTCCAAAGATCTTCCACAGATCCTCGCCTTCTCCGCCCATGACACGAATGTCGCTCCATTTTTGGGTGCATTTGGAGCCTATGCTAATGAGAGCAAACCCGCTTACGCCTCTCTGGTGGTTCTTGAACTCTATGCTCCTTCGCCAGATGCTCCTAACGAGGAGTTTATCCTCAAACTGAGATATAAACGTGGCTGGAAGGATGATACTTCAGAGTGAGTTTCGAAATATCCTTTAGATGTTATTAGTGACCTTCTTAATTTTATAGGAGGGTAGGTTCTAGCTTTTGGAGAGACCACTGAAGAATGGAGAAAACTATTTAAGCTATAACCCTTTCCAACTGAACGAAATCAGTTAACCACAGGGTAGGATGGAAACAGAGTCGGTAACAGTTTTTATTAGACAAAAACAGGAAAGCTGCCAGCCTCGTAACTAGTGCACCTCGAAAGTGACTAGATAGCAGATGTTAGGTAGGAAAATTGGTAAACTGTTTAAACGCTGATGAATGAGTCATGCACAAATCTGGACAAAAATAGATAAGCGAATTACGATAATAGCTCAACGTGGATAAGGAATAGATTTATCATGATTTATTCTATTTAATGTTTCCTAAAGTAATATGTACCTTTATGGACCTAGTAGTTGCAAGTGTTAGGGTATTCAGAAAAAAAGACGGCTGCGTTGAAGCTGGCTAGTTCTAATTGTGGAATATAACATGTTTGCAGTTATGAGGATGCATAAGTACATCCAAAGCAGGGTAAAATAACAGTCATGGAAATTTTCGTTAAATAAACGTGTTTGTAAGTTTGTGCAGGACTAATAATATCACGCTGGTTTTGACATAGTTGTGTATGTTTATTTTGTAAGGACTGAGAATCGGTGAGATTAAAAAATGACGGATCGGAAATTATCAATGTTTAGTAAGTGCATATGGATAATTGTGTCGGCAAGTTCATGAGATGGGAGAAATAGCCGTCAAGTGTGGTCTTATCCGTGATCCCGAATCTATGTGATTATTCATACTGACATTCGTGACATTGTTATTTGATTGATCATGTGGAGCTTAATTCTTTTTTATGGTTAGTCACACTTATCCAAGTGTACCGTACATTCAGCTATCAGTAGTTAATTTAAAATAAAACAGATTAGGTAATTTAGCACAGTACGACATAGATTGAAAACATCAAATTCTAGCTTCCATTCATAAGGAGACGTAGTTTGACCAACAGGGTGAATATTTTTCACAACTTTCTTTGCTCATATACACATAATCTTTTGTCAAGGAAACAAAGTCGTTAAACTTTATAAACCCAAAGAAAATGTCTGGTGGCATTAAATAGCATAATTATGGTAACCTATTCTATTTATTTGAATGGAAATTTACGATGCTGGAAAAGATTTCATGCCGTAATTAGTCGTTTCTCCAGCAATTTGCAGAAAATACATCCACGTCGTGTACAATATGGATGAAGAAATAAGATTATCGTGTCCCGATAGTATTTTCTGTGATGGTTTTGTTGATTAAGGAAACCATCAAAGCTTCATTGTTGCTTTAAAAAAGAAGCATCCAATCAATGGGCTCTCATCATCTGCCTACATGTTAGATTTCAGTGTCACTTGAAAGTGTAGTCATCTAGAAACCAATTTTGCGATAATCCGTGCTCTATCCTTGAATGGGTTTTCAAGATTCTTAGTAGCCTTCCCAACAATTTTCCAAATAATTTATTCAAAGATGATCAGAATGCAATGGACCTCTAACGCAAACATTTTTTCTTATCTTTCATAGAATATTCAATCTTATTTGAAACCTAAACTGACTAACTAAAATGTGTTCTATCCGACGGCATTCTATGTCAACCTTGAAATGCCAGCTGTCACACTATTTTATTTTTATTTTTTGCTGCTGAAATGAATGCATATTTGTGCGTTGTGTGAATTTCCTTTTTACAAAGCTCATTAAATCAATACTCGCGTCGAGTAGAGGGTCCATTTGTATAAGATTCACATTTTGTCATCCTTCTTTTGAATGAAATACCTGTTTCTATAGCACCGGTTAACTTTTTATATGTGGAAGATAATTAAATCTCCCATTTGCAGTAATACCCTCAGAATGAGAGACGATCGGTACAGTTATCAGTGGATTTCATTCACGGAAATTTTCCGTCAGTTCGGATTATCTAACCCAGTTCACTAGGTAACTGATAGGTTAACGGCGATGAGTGTGCCGGTAGCTTGATGGTCAGAGCACACTTCTTTCAAGTCCGAGGGCACGCGACCGAACTTCATTAGTGCACATCGAATGGTGTGGATAAACAGTCACACTGGTTGATTCTAGAAAGGAAGTTCCCCGCGAGAGCGGCATCAGGATACCTTTCTTTTACCCGAGTCAAGTGGCGTTAAGTATTTTCATATTGGTCTTGTGAAATTCACATTACCTTTCATCTGCTTTATTTGCATTTTCCTCTTCCCTCCCTTAGATACCTTCAATTCGCCGCTTGCAAGGGTCAACGAGATGCCAAGCAGGGTTGTCCCTTCGTTGTAGTTCGAGAATCTGTGGTCCCTCTTTTCTTGACAGAAGATGAGGCTGCGGAGAGTTGCAAAACAATTTGGATTCCGACTCGTTATCGGGTTATTGTGGGGTTCTCACTTGGTGCTTTTATTATCCTCTTTTTATGCACCCTGTTTGCCGCCCTTGCCATCTCAAAAAGACGTCAACGTCAGATGGATAGGAATTTCAGTGTTTCCGGAGAAATGCCCTACTCTCCTCTAGTATCCTCACCCTCCACACTCTGAAATACGTGTCTGCCCGTCTTAAAATTTTACTTATGTTCTCCTATGCTTTTATGTGTGTTCGAGGTCGATGGTGTGGCGGTGTGTTAGTGGATTTTTATACAATATGCAGATTCCGTGAATGATTGTCTCTATGTGTATCTGACTATACTTGACACGTCTGTTTGTACGCAATTATCATTTAGTATAATTTTGTGGAAGCTTGTGAATTATTTGTCTTTTGTTTACCACAGGTTTATCGTACTGAGGTAAAATCAATGGTTGCAATAATAACTCCAAAGCTCATTTTCTTACACTCGTTTCCGTAGAGCGGTAGCTTCATAGAGTCACCTTGATAATTCCCTTCCCTTAACAGACAAACATAAATAGTGAGGTTTGTCGTTCCGTTTGCTTGGTGTGCACTGACAGATGTCGAGCCCGTGATCTAAAACTTCCAGACGAACACTGCGCCACCGGTGCGACACAGTTGTAGCAAGGATCCTGCTTGTTGAGTTATGACAAATTATAGAACAAGTTTCTTATGAGTATTTTAAGTGCAGTATTTAAGGTTCTGTCACGCTATACGACTAGTATTTCCTACTAACCAGTGTTCACATTAGTAAGCCGCCAACGCCTGTGATGACTAAATCCCCATCCCGTTGCCAGCCCCGGTGTACTCAAAGTTAGAAGAGGGGAAAGTAACCGAATAAGTCCAATTGATACTATTTAAATATAAAGCTCATTAGAGGGAGGGGGTTTTCTAGGACAAAATTGTTCTGCAATTAAAACATTGTGCGAAGAACTTAATTCAGGAGACCACTGTATTAAATACGATTAAATATATATTAGGTTGCAACAGAAGTTCTGTTCATTTTTTAATTTGAATTAAAGTGAATATTTTGTCAAAAATATACTTATTTAGTGTTCAACACAGTCACCACTTTTATTAATTACATCCTGCCGTAAGCCCTCTGATTCTTTCTTCATAGGATTTGGCCAGTTTGGACTCAACAAAGAAACTAGCTTCTTCATTTCGAGCTCTCCTCTTGAAGTAAGCCTTTGTTCAATTAAATGGTTCAGTAGGCTTCTGAAAAGATGAAAATCGGTTGGTGCAAGACGGGGAGAATATGGTGGGTGATGCGTGACTTCCCAGTCAAATTCTTCAATGAGATTTTTGGTTGCTCTTGAAGTGTGGGATCTGGCATTGTGATGATGCGGAATCACTCCTTTTCGATTAATCAGAGAAGGTCATTTTTCCTGTCAATAATTGCTTTTAAACGAGTTAGCTGCTGACAGCAAAGTTCGGATGTTATTGTTTGATTGTCACCCATTAGTTCACAATAAACAAATCTCACCCACCATCCAATTCCATCATACACACAAAAGAATTTTTTCGGGTGCAGTCCACTTCTCGGTTGTGGAATTGGGTTTGAACCACGACTTAGCCACTGTCTTTTGCACTTAACATTGTTGTAAAGGGTCTACCACTTCTCGTCGCTGTCAGTTATGATTCAGTCTAAAAAGGGTGCCTGAAGTTCAGTTCACGAGAACGCAGTAAAATACGACAGGTTACACGCTGTTGCTTATTGATTTCTAACAAGTCGTGTGTGTGTGGAAGGGGGGAGGGGGGAAGGGCGTTTCCCAGCCTTTGAGACTGTCAAGTCTTTTCATTTCCCTATATGTGGCCATATGGCTTACGCTAAAGGATTTGCTCAGTTCTCTAGTAGTGCAGGTTGGATTTTCATCAATGACAACTTGCAA
>CAADRB010000091.1:100691-129710 GCA_900708905.1 Hymenolepis diminuta
AGTAGTGCAGGTTGGATTTTCATCAATGACAACTTGCAATTGCTCAGAATTGAGTTTTTCGAGCGTCCCGCTCTCGGTTCGTCTTTCAGACTGAAGTCATTCTTTTTAAAACCACCTTCTGCAGGTCTTTTCATTCACAACATCATTTCCAAAAGTGTCTTTGAGTGTTTTTGCTGCTGAGCTTGTCGTATTTCCCTTATGAAATTCAAACAGTAAAATATGCCCGATATGTCCTTTATTTGGAATGTACATAAGGGCTAGAAATAGTTATTAATAACAATAATTATCCCACAATCTGAAAGAGGAAGTAATATTTTTTAATGACCATAGATAATCATACAACATTAACAAGCTAAACTGAAGTGATCGTGCCCTAAACACACACCTCAAAAGTTGGACAGAACTTCTGTTTCAACCTGATAATCTGAACGAATGGGTTGAAAAGTCGCTTAAAAGTGGGCATGTTGCAAACTAACAAAACTAAATGAAGTATGAAGAAACAATATTTTCAGAGTGAGTGGATCGAAATGAATATGCTAACTACATAGTTGTGTTATACGTGATAAATGGAAAAGGTTCTACAAGTTTTAATCCCAAGAAGACATCTGAACACAGTGAGTATTAGAATAGTTGAATATAGGGAAGATTGTCCAGTAGAATTGGATACTTGTTGCAGTCTTATTAGCTCTCAAATTAGTGTATCAATTCCAGATTTCAAAATTAACACGCAATTACCAAACAATAGCAATTTAATAAAAAATGTCTTCGTTTTATTTTAAGCACGCTTTTCTCCTGCTATTAAACGAAATCTTCGGCCTAAAATCTCTTATCCCTCAGTATATTTATTAGTGGTACCTATACTTCTGTCTATCTGATTCCTATCTTTGGTGTGAATTGATCAATTTGATCAAATAACTTAGCGACCTCTATCACACGAGACGCCGACACAAACGTTCAAGCCCGTAGAGTCTACGCAATGTCGAGGGTAAGAAATTTACATAATGGGTGAACTCCCAGGGGCTATCAAGCATGCATATCTAGGCAGCTAATCAAGACAACTATCCACTGTACTAAAAAGTCTTCATCAAAGTAACATGTATAGTAATTACAGATTGTCCTCTTTTTCTCCCCGGGTCTGGGTCAACTGTGGCCTAGTAATATCTAGAGGACACCAGGCTTCTTGATACTGAAATAACGTCAGCTTAGGTTAACCATGATGACATAACAGCTCAATTCTAAGTTCTACTGTAGTATATTAAATTCTCTCTAAGCATGTTCGCCCATTACAGACTAACGGGAAAAATGTAAAAAAAATAAAACTTTTCAACACAGAAATCTGCTTGAGGTTGGAGATAATTCAAACTGTTAATACTAGTGCGAGCGACAATCATTCAAATTTAACCCTTAATCAATTTGCATGTTGTTGCATTGATTTATTCAAAAAATGTTGCTTTGTTCTCTTTCTTTCGAATAGGCTCAAGATAAAAGGTCGTTGAAAAGATCAGAGGTTACTTGCCTTAATGACATCGAGTTGTGTTTCATTTCAAATGTCATTAATCAGATTCTGCCCCAATAGGTTGCCTTTATTATTGTGATACATTTATGAGCAATAATAGCGAAGTCCAAAAATTATATTGTTGGGAAAATAGTGTCCAGAACGCAATTTATTTATTCATAACCTGCTTGAACAAATAAAAATATAACTTTGTTTCAACTATATATCGATTTTGGACTTGTTTGTAACAGATGTCTATGTTATTATGAACCACATTTAAAATTAACTTTTACCAAATGTGGCACATTTGAGGAAACTAGATTTGATAAGAATAAATAAACTTGAGAGAAACGAAAAAATGTCTTAGTGAGGTTATTATAATTAGCCAAATGGTGGAAACAAGGTGCGAAAACGGTGTTATCGACCCCCACAAAGCATTCGATTAGTTAATGTGCTCTAGTTATCGCGTAAATCCAACCGCTCAGGAATCTTTATTGTGCTAGTTTACTCTACCCTCGTTAAAATACGTTTTATGCGTTTCCGTGGGCAATAAAAAATAATAGATACTAGGAACATGGAGTTTTCCTAGATATATAAATAATGATTAAGACACGTATAGAGATATCGGAGAAGAAACCTAAATTTATCTTAACAAATGCTTGATTAAATCAGTCGATGAAAAAGGGTTGTGAAGTGTCGGAAATGGGAATGTGAGCAGTAGCACTTAGGAAAAGAACATGTTTTTACAATCTACACACGTCCTCGTTGATAATAACAATAACTCTTCGTTTTAGTTCACTTCGGACTAGAAACACTATGGCGTTGTTCATATCCGTTCATTAGAACAATTCAAAGATTAATCGTTATTTCAAAAATAATCGAAAGAAAATGTAGAATATAATATTAATTTCGTCAATGAGGGATTATTTAATGATTATTTTAATCTTAACAGAGTTGGTAGTCTACAGAGATATATTGCAGATTGTTCGCTTACGGCATAGTGATTAATATACTCATCTGCGAAGTCTTCCGGTTCGATACCTATCGATGCACATCCAGTAGAGAGGGAAAGAAGGCGCGTCGCCACTAGAGAAAGGCGAAAAGTCAAATATTAAACTCCAATATATTTGAGATATATTAAATCTCACCATTCAATCATATACTTAATCATCATCATCATCGTCACTACCATCACCATTTATTCACTCCCTTGATTTTACAATCGTTAGTTTTTCCGATCCATGTTCTCGCACATACTGCTATACAGAATGAAGGATTTGTGTCTGTTTAAACAATGAATTCCGGGCTGATGAAAAATTACTGTCTGAAATTGCCCTTTCCAAAAATGTTGTAATTTAAAATAATAACAATCGGTTTAGGTCTAAAGATCATTCTAGCCACAAATTCTGCCATGAATGGCAAGGATTTAAGTTCACCTCTTTACAGAGTATAGTAATCACAGGATTACCCCATTTAAATCCGATTGTAGTTTTAAGCTCTAGAGATTTGCCATTTGTCTCTTAGACTAGGGCAAAGGTGTAGTTTTCAAGGATATACTCAAAGCTTGATATTATCAAGTGATTCATTTAAATGATCGTGGGATGAATCTTAATTCAAATTGTATTTATTGGTTTTTACCAAATTCATTTAAAAATCTTTTCCATGGTAATGGAACTGTTTGTGTTCTTCTTCTATAACGACATTTTAATGCCTAAAATGTCATCTAATTATAAGCAAGTACGAAATGATAATACTCAATGTCATTTATATGGTGATTTTGTGCTCATTATCAATGTTCTTTTTAAGGAATCTGAATGAAATTTTAAGGAATGGGTTGCTAAGAGCCAGAATATCTGTTATTAATTGCCGTGGTAGTAATTTCGACTGAAATCAGCAAGACTGGAGAAGAAGTTGGGCTATGAAGTGACATTTTATCTTTAAAAATGAGGTCACCGCCTAATAAATGAATCGATTTTGAAAACATTTTAAATACTGCATTGGGATATTGTGGAAATATTTTATTTTATCCGACCATGCGTTGGAAACATTCTGACTAGGCAGATACTTCCAATGAATACACATAATTCTGTCTTTTATTATTCCCACTCATGGCAAGTCAAAATAATTGCCTTAATATCATGATAAAGTAATTGAACTCGGATAACAATAAAAGAGTCAAAAAAGGGCTACAGGGGTGGGTATAGAGTAAAAGTAGGGATAAATTTATGGTATAAAAAGCGCCATACTTAGTCAAATTACCAATTATTTACCTTGTGCGTTGTTCTCTGCTTCATGTTCTAGAATTCAAATTTCATGATTTGTTCCCTGGATCATTAAATTAAATTTGTGTCTACGAAGTTCGTTGTTTATTGGCCGGTTGGAGTATCTAAATAGTTGATCGTCTATAACTCCGTTAGATGTATCTAAAAGTTTGACAGTTCGAAAACTGTTGAAAATAATCTGTCATGCTCATTTTCTAAATAGAAAATTCGTGGTCCTTGTACTCTAAATTATTTGAATAGGTAAAAAACATGGTATTAGCTTATGACATATCGTTTCTCCTTCAAGCTTTATTCTAAATCTTGTTCTCAAAACGAGTCATTTTTTCTGCTTGAACTCAGCCATCCTAACTTCGATAAAAATATCCTCAGTCTCTAAAGAACGTTCTTCTTTCCCTTTCTACGAATTGAGCTGTGCACAAAATGAAACTGATTTTCTAATTACTCGTTCTTCTTTGCATGGTCTTTTTTGGAAAGCCTGGATGGAAGCTGATTTTGGCAAAAGAGGCTCAAGTAGTCATAATTTCAGTCAAGCTTTCATAAACCAATTAATTGTAGATGCACGTTGTCGATGTAAAAGGGATTGATCACCACACAAACTTTGCCAAATTAGAGCATTTATAAGATAAACGTAGTGGCATTAATAAGTTAACACACTGGAAGTTATTAGCGTCCCCTCCATTTTAACCGCCCTGATCGATGCTTACTTTTATGCCTTCGTATAGGTTTATGCTATGCAGTATACGCTGCTGCACACGTATACTACACGTGTGCACAGGCTACTATTTCAGAAAACAAAATTGCATTCAAAATTCATGAGCAAATTGATATGTTTTAACCTGCACAGCATGACAAATAACAAAATAGATTAAGGAATGATAAAATCGAAATAAACTGAATGTAATTTAGCTCAACGGCTTGTTTAGGTCTTATATCTGATTTTAAGACCTTTATTTGGGAGAAAGAAAAAGAATATCGCTAGCTTATATTTACAAACGCGTATGTAATGAGAGTGGTGCCATCATCCAATCCTTTAAATGTGATGAAATCGAATAGCCGCGTTCTTCTGCAACCCAACGAATATGAACCGGACTGAGAATTGCAAAATTAACGAAATACTTATGAATGCAAACTTTCCCTCTTGAAGATCAACATTTTCTACAACTATCCTTTTGCCTAGAGAGCTATGCTCTAATGGAAATTACTCGAAAAATTTTCGGAAATGAAGTTTTATGAACAAAAAGTCCGAATCACAACTAAACATATTTGGAAACCTTAGTTTCAATGCAGAAATCTCAGTTCACCTTCCTTTTCTCCGGTAAATATTACATTTAAAGCTATGGTGTCTTTGATGCAATCTCGTGTACAAATAGACTAAATAAAATGAACAGACATATAAATTGTTAACTGAAAAATAAATCTTTATTGAATATCACGCCGTTACTTTCCCTAGCACTAAAAAGTTCCACAAATTCAAATATTTCGGATTTAATCTGATATGAAAAATTCCACCGAAAATTGCACCCTTTTCATCAATCTATAGGTGAGACAAAAACACCAGTATCGAAAACGGAGGACTTGTGACATCTCTTGCGTATTGAGAAGCTACGTACAAACACTCAGAAAGAATCTGTATTTTTATGCAGTAATCAGGTTAATTCATAAAGGAATATAGGCTTCCAAGTCTCTATTATTTACCACTAACATAGTCGAAATATTGAGGTTAAAGTGGCACTATTGCCGACAGCAAAACAATTTGAATGCCTAAATGGAGTTAGATTTAGGGCAAGCCCTTTACAAATTCAGTGATTTTGCTAAGGCTAGTAGCTAGTAATCGCTTTTCAATATTCAGAAGACAAAGGATTTAGTTATTGGGTGCATTGGGCAAACGTAGAGGAATGGGAGAGAGGAGGTGAGAGTTGTGGGAGGAGAATGTAGGAAGTAGGACAGCTAGGTTAATAGTATAAACAACGTGTGATTGGACACGAAATAGTACGATGAGAGGAATTTACTTATTTGACCTATTTTATACGTTATCGTTGTGAAAAACAGGACAAGCATACCTGAGTCGTACGTGTACTATGCAGTCTTAACGCATCCCTATGCAAACACCCTTTGATTCAGATGAAAAATATTGTTCAGAGATCTACTCTCTACATCTGTATTTTTTCTCCTCTTCTTATATAATGATTGAGAAGTAGTATAAATGTAGAAGACTTTTGCTTTCGAAAAAAAGTGAAATCACAACTAGTAAAATTACTGTTTATAACGCAATTGGTTACATTTCCTCTTTGTGGGGTTGTAATAGAGACGAAGACTAATCTACACAGTGAATGAGAAGTAGTTTTCTAGCTAAAGATAAAATATTTTACTTATTTATAAATTTCTATAGAAAATACAACATAAAGTTTTATTTGAAATCCCATTTATCCCCCTGGTATTTACCTTTAATTTCTTTAGCTGCCTGGGACTCTATCAAAGATTATTTATTCTTTATGGCCTTTGCTTCTATCTGGGTACGTGCTTCGGTAATTATCCGTCAGCATCTTTGAGGTCAAACAAGTAGTTTCTCAATTTCGTACAGGTCCGATATCTTTAATTTGGAGTTAAATCGATATGAGTTAATCATGTGAGTCGAATTTTGTTATTTTATTGGGGGTTGATTTGGAATAATATCGAAATTAATTTCTTTAAAATTGGGTTAAACTCTAACATTTTAATATCAGAAATTTTATTAACGCATTGCCTTTTAACTGGCGTGTCGGTGGTGTCATGGGTCTATATAGACAATGAGGTCTGTCCATTGTTTCCAGTGTATTTGATTTGATCAGTAATCGAACTCTTATACCCAATAATTACTCCTCCTTAAAAATATTTCCATTTATTTATAAAGATAGTATACATTATACTACTCGGATAAACGGATGCTTGGCTATGAGTGTGAGGAAATAGTTTGGGGAGTGTAAAAAAATTCGGTCCATTGGATCAGCTCGAAGAATATATATTGTTTCTTCTTCCAATAATCTTTTGAAGGGGCTCGTATAGACTCTGATGTCAGTACAGATAATGGCATTCCGATACGTGACATTTCAATCACCTTTTTATTATAAGACTTTAAGCAAGCGAAAATTGGATACTGGAAGTGCTTGTTGAACGTTGCGCCCATGAAACAGTGATTCCTTCGATACTGCAAAAGCATTACGTTCTTTTCTCCATTTTTTTCGAATTCCCTTGGAGTAGGGGTTTACGTTTTTAGAGGCAGAAATCGACATTGCTGGCCCTTTTGGTCAACAATAATACTTATATGCTTCAGTCTACTGCCTACCAGACAGATGTTTCTCAAAATACGAGTATCTTCGTCATATCCACTAACTCTCTTCTATCTAGAAGTCCCTAGATGCTAAGAAGGCAGACAATTTAATACATTTCTCATTCTTTCAACTATGGGTCCTATTCAGAGGCTATCTTCCCTTTTGCTATAAAATGTGGACGTAGTGAGCATCCAATAATATCGTATTGCTTAATTCCGGTCAGCAGAGAATATGAGTTCTGCAATCAGAGAGATTCCTTACTGCCCTCCGTGTAAAATGATGAGCATAACTAATACTAAATTCACTTGATCAAAAAGATTGGTCGAGGTTCGCGCCCAGTCGACTAGCTACACAGAGTAGTGCTTAGCCTTAAATATTATACTTACTAGAGGGACAGAAATGCGAACTCTGAAGATTTGAACCTTGAAATAAGAGCCTTTCTCAAGAGTTTGAACTAATGATTGGCGTCACTATAACATAAGAAAGCGCACATTCTGAACTGCTCAAGTTTTAAAGATTGTAGCGTAGTGATTTGTAAATAACTATAATTTTTATCACATTTTTAATAAATTTTCAAATCTGGTAACCGGTATTTCCTTATTTCGTCCTCTACTATCATGACTTCATCTATATTCATAAATAATTTTTTCTGGATATCAGTGAGATTATTCAAAATGTTAGAGTAAACTCCAATTATTTTGAAACACGTTGCAGAAATACAGCAAATTAATTTCATTTTGTATTTTTCAGAATTTATTTCTTAGTAAGAAACTTTGAATAGATCTTAAACTAAAAAAATCTTCATTCGTATTATGACATTTATATTCGTTGGCATTATCATCTGCAGAATCATATCAAATGCTTTTATAAATTGTACCACTTTCAGTATGAAATTTATGTTTTTATGTCCGGTTTATTCCTTTCATATGAACACTGACTCTTTGTCTTGTGAAATTTTAATTTTGTACCTCAGTACTTTATCATAATTACAGTGCTAACATTAAAATAAATGCTGATTTATTCAATTTTAAGCTATTTTAATAACAATGAATCTACTGAAATTTAGATAGTAGAATGATTAAAATATGCAATATGTATATCCCACCATCAGGTCATACCTTTCACTAATTTAAAATTTCTTAACGATCAGTTCTATTGCTGAATTTAAGGTTAGTGAAGTTATTTTATTGACCCTATTGAACTAGTCGCGAAAAATTAAGACTACGCCAACTAATGTGACAGATTCAAAACTAAATTAGAAAATTTCTTAGTTAAGGATATGGAGACTAACTAACACTAGATGAACATAAAAAAATGGCTGACTGCACTAGTGAATTAAAATGTAAACTTAAAATTTTTTTATTGGTTTTTAAGAAAATGCATCGAAGTGGGACTATTACCTCTAAGTTTGATTCCTCACTGAAGATTTAATTGTAAGAACAAATGAAATGAATTGTAAACCTGTAAATGATATCAGTGACTGTTATTAAATATTAATTCCCCAATTTTGTCGGGTAACGAATGTACGCTGAACCTCATATACGACCTTTAAACAAAAACAACCAATCACTGAAATCGGTTTTCTGCAAGTTACAATCTGACTTTATCTGCGCAAATTCATGCTGATCAGAATTGAGGGAAAACCATATATGACACCCTAGGAGTCACCGGTGTAGGATGGAGAAATCGTGTTAAGCTGATGCTTTTCACCATAAACAAGATGGGAAGGAGATAGAGAGAGAGGGAGAGCAAAGAAGACGTTTAATTCGTGGCTAGTTAAAGTAGAAGAAAAGTTTGCGTCTATTAGAGGAACACCAGGCCAAATATGTAGAAGGTTGACAACTAGAGTAAATGTATTAGTAATATAGGAGATAAGGTAATAGAGGGCGTATAGTGACCGTTCTTATTAAATCTTTTCGAATTAAGCTTTTTCTCTAGATCATCAATACTTACCTCTGGCACCCAAATATCTCGACCTCAAGGTCGTAGCGACGTTCTCTGGAGAACTTGGAGGTCTTAAATCCTTGCTGTGACCTCAAACTTTGTTAAGCGGTTTATATTTTAGTTAGAGTGCATAATTGACGCTTAACGAATCACTGCAAGGTCACAATTTTCCCTCTATCAGCGATGTTTCCTACCATTCCATTTGTTCATTAAATAAATTCTTCCCTTCTCTGAGCTTTCCCCTTGTACTCAACAATGCTCTTCAACCAGCATTTTCTCTCCCCTTCATCTTGTTGTGTGGTGAAGATGGAAGTAAGAATTGTGATAATTCCCGTAAGGCCCTACCGGCTGTCACTTAACTTCCTTTAACAGTATGCCACTCGGTTACTACAGCCACGTGAACATTTTTCAGAAAAAAAGGGTTGTCTTAACTGCTTATATACGAGGATATTAACTAAGCTATACTGTCCCTTATTACAAATTGTACTTTAAGCGATGACAATGGGTGATATTCTTCTGTGACTACTTTGACTTAAACAAGTTAACATATCGGATTTTGTTGGGAAATTATTCGAAACAAATTCATTAACCTTTGGAAGAGCGGTGCTTTCTAACAGTTTAATTATATTATATGGTATGAAGTCAAATAGGATAATTTTGATGCATCTGAGCAAGTTTCTTTTCTCGTAGCTTTTTAAGTTCGTATCTGGGAATTCAATTTCACAAGAGTGACAATTACTGCCAAATTAGACAATCAATCATTTCCCACTTATCCTAATCTAAGCAAACAAATTGCCTTAAAAATACCCATTGTTTGTACTATAGGTCTTCTCTTTTCCTTCCGGGTCTGAGCAATTACATTTAGAGTATGGCTCTGCACAGGGTTAATTATATAGGTGGGTATGCATCAAGGGCGATGAGAGCTTTATAGAACAATAATAAAGTAAACACGGTCCCACAAAAAATAGAAAATGGCAAGGCATACACAGATCATTTTATTTTGAGAATTGATACACACAAAATAGACGGAGATAATTTAGCACAATTGTCAGTGACAATCAAGAAAGATATAAATAGAAAGATAGAGCGTTGCGTATTAAGCACAAAAAAACAGAGTTAATATTTTGTATGTTCTCATTTTATTTAATTAGACGTCGGGGACCCCGACCTGCGGGTCCTTTTGGACGGGAGAAAGCAAGTGGTGTTTCAACCTCCTTCGGGTGTAAAGTGTCAGTCAGAAAGACCGTTGTGAACTCCTTGAAGTCCTCGATTTCCAACTGATGAAAGAGAAAAAAGAGATAAATAGATTACAACTTTACGACTTAATAACAAACCAAAGTTAGAAGATCAGCAACTACCTTTCGTTGGATCTCAATGCCATATCGACGTGTGAGACAATCGATTAGATTTCCCTTGCAACTGGAATAAAGCATTCGCTCTTTTATAGGACTCTGATAGCCTGGAATCGTATGTAGGAAGACTACAAGAAAAGAAGCATAAATAGACCATACACTGGACTTTTAAAATTAATTCGGGTCTATTGTTTTCCTCTGCAATCAGTGTACTAATAATAAACATCTGTTTGCAAATCTAATACATTGACTTATAATAGCTAGGACACTAAGAATTTCCCTAAAAGGAGTTTTTCAAGACGCGTAAAACTCTTATCAACTTAGAAAAGTAAGGGAAATATTCACCGAGAGCAAAATAGCTATCCATCTCTTAAATTATAGCTGCAAAAAGAACACTAGTTAAGCCATCTTTCATCCTGAAGAAAAGGGGATAACAAACCAGAGTACGATTTTTTCACCGTACGATCTGCTATTACTTCCTAAGGAAAATCTGGCATGAGTGAAAACTAGCAAAATGTAAAATTTTATCGGAACAAGCGAGTTTAGTGGAGTATTATTTAACTAAAAGTGCAAATATGCTGTTATGGAATAATAGTCCAAATTTCCATTTAAATAGAAAGGAAGCACTTTCCAACTCTCACCTTAGGCAAATGAACTAAACCATGAAGCCACTCTAGTGAGAAACTCGCATTCAGCCGCTTCTCAATTAATAATAACCCTTACGATCAGCTTTCTGTGCTGGTAAGTATCGAATCTGTAATCTATGAACTGTGCGTATGTATACGTTGTCGACACTAAATATTGACTAAAATAGTCTAACTGACAGAGTCTAGAATGTAGAAATATAAAATTAATGCCCATTAAAAAGATCAAGCATTTATTAAGTTGGTACATTAGTAAGCAATTAAACTCAGTGAAAAATCGAACATTGACATAAATTGAGGAAAAGGAACTTAAAATACGCGTTTTTATCACAGAGAAAGTCTTCATTTACAGATGTTTCACATTCAACTGAATTCAGTTTTTCACCTTTTGCACTTTAAAAATATGTTTACTTACCAACAGAACAGTGCCTTGCTCCCTCAAATTCATGCACAAAACGGTACAGATGGTAGGAACCAGTGTTAGCAGGAGTAAGAGATCCGACTTCTTCTGGTTTCAGCTTGCTCTTCCATTCGGACACAAATATCTCCTCTTTTGGAATGTCGATTTGCTGCAAAATACGAAAGTAGTACGATGAAAGATAAGATGACCCTGAGAGAGGTTAGCGAAAAGTACAAACCAAACCATACGAAAATAAATAGAACCAGTTTCATTTAATCCATTACCTGAGGGGAAAATCCCCTGATGAAGTAGAAAACAACCGCATTAAGACATTTTTAATATTAGCTGGGTTAAAGGACTGTATAGCTAAGATAATTTATTGATCGATGACCAATTGAAGAAATTTTGTGAATCGTAGCTAGACGTGGGGATTTGATTCAGCTGTGAATGTGACATTTTCTTGCCCAAGTCTATAAAAAAGAACCCACCGTCTTATTTAAAGAAAATGACATTTAAACAGTGATTTTTAATTCTCCAAATTCATCTGCCAGGACTTATTATTATGATTAAATATGCAAGTCAGTGTTTCAGCGATAACAAAACTTTAAGGAACTCCCTAGACCTAATTCCCCTACTATTTTCCCAAGTGCATCCGCTTGTTTGATGAATAACATGGCTGTTTTTATTTAATGATGACATTCAGCTATCTTTGTCTTTTATAAAACAATTGCCATGATGAATACTAACTACATAAATAGAGGAACGATTATTATATCACAGTTTCGATGCCTTTCAAAACGCATCCGATGAATGTAAAAACAATCGATAAAGGAAGATCGGATTTCTAAATAACAAGAAATAAAAACTCCTCAATATAACCAGCCTGCCTTAAATCAGGTATTTATTCAACACTTAAAGATACTAAAAATCCCAGTTTCAAACGCCTACATTACAAAATCTGACCATAACATTTGTTCATTCAACTCCCAGGAAAACGGATATTTCAGATCAAAATAAATCATGCCTACAGATGTCCTTGATGTGTTTTTAAGTGAATAAAAAAGGAAGGCAGCACAAGAGAATACGCACCTTTCGATCGAATATAAACCATCCTAAACAGCTAAGACCAACTCCTAGTCTATACTGAAAGTTTGGCTTTTCGATTGAACATTATCTCACGATTACCATCAATAAGCGTAGTTAATTAGTGAGAGAAGGGAAGATTATTTACGCAAACAGTGCCTCTTGCTTATGATCTGTCACTTAGGTAAAGCGGATTAAAACAGAACGTTAGGAGTCATGTAAGACTCCACCATTCACAGTCCAAAATGAGCTTTAATTTATCAGGAGGCAATTAATTCAAGCAATCTTCAGAATGCTCAATACCAGTAGTTTCTCATTTTAAAATCGATAACAAAGAAACCGCAAAAAAGGCTTCAAGGCTTCAAATGGCAGAATTTCAGAAGCGAAGTTTCCACTGATTTATAAGTAATGTTCGCAATCTATCACAATTAATAATTCCAGATTTTGTGAAAATAGTAATAGTAAATCAGTGATAAGAATGGATTTCATATTTTCAGAAAAAAAGAACAGTATTACTAGAAGTTAAGAGTGAACCACACTCTTTATGAGAATAAGGACAGCATAATGCTCAAAGAAGTTAAATAAGATAATTGATACTCCATTCTAATTCCAAACCTCTCCTCAGTTTCCTCCCTTATTGAAATTATCTGCCATTGTCATTATTCATTAGTAATAGTAATAGCACCAAAGAATTGTAAGACTATTAATGGTTTAATTTTAAAACAAAAGCGAATATTTTGAAAATGAACTTGAGTTATATACCTAAAATTCAATTCCCAAACATGGGGTTCAAAAAGAAAAACTTAGAACAATTTTACAATAGCGTTACTTAAAATTAACTTATGTACTATTTTAGGTAAAATGTGAAGTTTCCACTTATGGAGAGAGCGATTTGAAGAGTATGCAAAAGGTTCACTTCAAAACCGATGGTATTTACGTCATCAAGTTTAGCAATATCCATTTCTAGTAAGATTATTAGATATATAATAATGATTTAATCCACAAATGCAAGTAAGACTTTATAGTAACACTTAGTTCTTCCTTTGTTGTCTAAACGCTTTGGAATAAAATTGCGTTGCAAAAGGAAGAAACATTCCTATTAATTAAAGAATGCATTAAGCATGTAAATCTAAACTTGAGTTGAGTTTAGGAAAAAAAAGTTTTCGTGTGATTTATTATTAACATTGCTATAGCCAGCAGATGTCTATCAAAGCATGGTGATTAGAAATGATTGACTGACGATGAGATCTCCACTACAGTGTTCACAGGTGGTCCCGCTGTGTGGTTGAACATAGATACCTAAACAGGCGTCGATCATCATGTCGAGACACCGACGACGAGACATGACTGACGTCTGACAATGTTTTGTATTTAAACCTAATTTACTAATTAATAAACTGGGGTGGCTAGTCTGCCACCTCCGAACTGATCTGGCAACATGAGTGACTTGACTTATTCCTTCTAATCGATTGATGTGGCCCTCGATAGATTCGTCTTCTCACGTCATAACATAATGTGATTAGAAGCGAATGCCTTAGAGATACTGCCAAAATGGCATAAAGATGTCAGATAAGAGCCATCAATTCTGAGATACTAAGGAAATTTCGAGCCCTGACAGTTACTCTTCAACGTTCAAGCTTCGTTTGGAAACACCACCGATTGAACTTAAGTGACAAAGAAGCTGGATATATTTTGTTAATGTAATCTTCATAACTTTTAAGGATTCCAACTGGAATAGCTCGATCATTTTGGAGTGTAAGAAGATGTTCTGAGAAACTTTAAATTTTCAACAGCAACAAGTTCTGAAAATCGTAGACATGAACTCAGGAAAAATAATGATAGTTAGGATATCATACTGAATTATATCACTTAAAAAAAGTGGATAAATCAATGCTTTCAAAAATTCAAATAATGTAAAGCTCTTCACACCCTTATTTATTTATAAATATTCGTTCAACACCGGATGTTCAACAACCCCTACTGAAATACCTTCGTCATTCCAGATGTTATTCCACGAATAAATTCATAAAAGTTCATTTTTGCATCGAAATGGATAATAATTATAATAACACAGTTAAACTGACCTAGTGCAGTGCAACTTAACGTTATCGGGTTTTCAACAAGACTAAATTAATCATTTGGGACGGTGAGAAGGCACAGAGTATCAAAAAAAAGATCGTATTACTTAACCCCCTACCGTGTTAACTATCTTTTATCAGAAAATGGAAATCAAATTGAAAAAAAAAGCTATCGAAGAACAATACACTTATAAAGTTTAGCCCCACTGATTCACTAATACATTTGAGATTCGAATACTTTAGACATTTTAATTTCCAAACATTATTTAACAACAAATATTAAAAACTCAAAGGAACATATTACATACACAAATTATCACTTAAACACTAAAATGAACTAAGAAAGTCGTTATCGGGCATTTATCAAACTTGCTATATTGGTATTTTAAAGATTTTGAAGGATGAATCATTTCTTCTCCGAAATATTTACCATCTCTAATCATCACCAAATTTGATTATCGTTTCTTTATAGTAGCGTCTGTAAACTTTTAACCTTTCCTGACCCAAGCACTCCATAGACAAACATCGTGTGTCCTCAGCTGGCCTATTTCTCATCGATCGGAAAAGGTAAGCATACCACGGACGATAGTAGCAGACACCGCATGGTCGGTCCTGCTATTAGCCAGTCTTGTCTGCACTGGCCCTTCCTTTTCCTACAATCAACCCGACCAATTAAAGCACGCATACGATTATATCCTTATGCGTGTCCTCACCCAAAGTGTCGGTTATAAATAGCCTCCATCGGACACACACACAGTGGACCCTAGCTCGTCCAACGCATCTCCCGTTGCTCAATCCTTCTCCTCCAATTCCCTATTTTCCCTTGAGACTCTGTACTGAATTTTGTTCAATACAACCTGGTCAACGCAATCCTTGGTGTTCTTTCATTTACTATTAGCCATCTGCCGCTACATACTGGTGACTCTGCCACTACAATTTAACACATAATTTACCTAATCGATTTAACATTAAAATTCAAAAACGCTGAAAAAAAATGTTAGCGAAAAAACGAAAACAAAAAAGAGAATCGATTTCTTCGAGAAATAACGAAGATATTCTGAAAAAGAATGAACTGAGTGAAAAAAATGACAGAAAGCTTATTTGGCCAAGATTGGGGGAGGGTTTAAGTAGAATGTTAACATCACATAATTAGAGTATAGAGGGAATCAGTAACTTATGGAGTCGACCAATTATGTAATTGACAGGAACCTGTGATTATGGCATTATCTTAATCAAGTGGTATCGAAGTAAGAACCAATTAATTAACAAGGGTAGAAAATTAAAGTAATCATTGATCCGTTCCACTAAACATTGCATTGGGATATTTAGAAATTCAGTTCTCAGGACCATAACCTCAGGATCTTGTAAGCTTCCTGTTCAGTTAGCGGCTTTATATACGGTAGTGTTAAATTGTCGTTTCGGTAAAACAACAGGATTAATAAGTTATTTATCAAAAGAAGAGCGGCGAGCAAGTCAAATGAGATGCATATAATTAACATATTACGCTACTTTTAGGAAGCCGAAAAAACGTGCATGGACAATATATGAACAAAAAGTAACCACAAACTTACGAAATGCATATAATTCACTATAGGAAATATATCTTTAACAAAGAACGGGCCTTTCCTAAATTGAGAAAGAAGTCAACCCAATGATCCGTGAGCTCAGATGATTCCGAATCTCAGTTGTTTTGTACTTACTATTTGTCTTTCCAATCCTACGTGTTTGGGTGTTTTCCACTACAAACATTTGTGAAACACTTTCGCTTCGTTGTGGGAAATAAAAAAATGAAAATGCGTAGAGATACAATGGAAAACTCACGAACTGAAGGTAGTTGAGCTTTCCATTAGCAAAGTCCTTAACTGACTGAGTAGATGAAGCAGTAAGCTCGAAGACAAGACCTCCCATACTACTATGACCGTCGTTAATTGACGCGTGAACAATCTGATCTGAGACCATTTCCTGAGCCTGCGCTTCTGCATGGGTTAAAGGAGCTGGCGCTTTCTTACACGCGACATGTCTCTCATATCCAGCTAAGGAGATATCGTGCTAGAGAAAAAAAGCCCGTTGAGCTAGGAATAGTGGGAAAATAGAGCACAAACACAAATCTGTTTACCTTATCGTGACAGAGGATATCATCTGCTAGATAACCTTCACCAAACTGTCGTCGAAATGCATTTCGAGTTGAAGCATAAAGAGTCTTCTGCTTCACATGAGCTTCATTGGGAATCCAAGTTAAGAGGAGCCATTCATAGCCAAGACTGTTCTTTGAATCAAGGCGATAGAGAATGTAGGAAGCATTGGTGAAATCAAGAAGAGGTTGGATTGATCTATCAAAATCTTCCTTCCAATCTCCACTGATAGGAATGACTTTACGTAGCTGTATCTGTTCGTCTTCAATTTGCATGTGAATCACTCGGATCGAGCCTTGTTTGGCCTCGGCTAGTTTTGTTAGCAATTTTCCGTTGGCTAGAGAAAATACTACGGTGACTGAAATATGACATACCTACGATTCCACTTTGAGCTGCCATTTATCAGATTCTGCAAAGAGCAATCAAATTTACAATGAAGAAATAGTTTAATAAAATATTAACAGAAACAAAAAAGCAATTAGATATACCAAGGCGAAGGCGATTTATAATAAAAATGGAAAATAAAAGCAAAATAAGAATAATATGCAACATTATGTGAAATACGCAAGGAAGAAACTGACCAACGGGGCTGTGAGGAATGATGGTCAATACAGCCTACTTAAAAGGTTATATTAAACCAATAGACACTAAGGATGTTTGGTGTAAGATGGTATTTTCCGTTACACTAAGTGAGACGTTTCAAATTATTGTAAATTAAATTCATAATGCTCTAATATTATAGCTTAAATTTATCAATTCAGGCCTTTGGAATGATAAATTCTGCATAATATAAAACGTAGCAAAATAATAAATTGGTAAATTTTACCATTATTTTTTCATTAGCAAGTTTGGCATAGTTACCTATGCCTATCTTAGCAACAGTATTCGTGTGTCTCAACAATTAATTCATATTTTAAGGAGAGACGGAAGAAAATAGTCTTACTTGATGTAAGAATACGGGCATTTGTCTTCAAGTAAACAATCAAATAATTTAGATTAATCAATTGAATAAAAATTTATATGTTTCCATCTAATTTGGTGAATATATCTGAAAATTATCGAAATCCTAGACTTGACAACGATGAATTCTATTTCTCAATGGCTTTAGTTTTTAGTTTTGACATAAATTAAAGGCTTCCATCCTTTTCAAAGCTCTGAATCTGTAAACCACAATTTAATGTAAAACTTTCGCTTTAAAAGAACTTTATTTTAAGATTAGAAGAATTTGTAAATGTTAACGAGCGGAAATCTTATTTGTGACAAAACAAGAAATTTCATATTTTGCTTGATGAGGAAATAATTGCTATATATCTTAAATATAAATTAAATTACATCGTATAAAGATACATAGAACTTGGAAAACAAACGTTAATCTTGCAACTCAATTCCTTTTGTATAAGACCTTTATATTTGTTTAACGTTTCTATTATAATTTATGAAAGTTGCCGAAAATTCAAATTTCCTAACTGATTCTAAATATTGGGCTAAATATTTATTGTTTTGTGTATTACTTTTTTAAATTTACTCACAAAATCTTATTTCCAATTATATTTTCACAAGCAAACGTTTTTACTTGCATATATCGATAAATCTTCGTTAATATAAATGGGGGAATCTGAGGATATTCAACACGATGAGTACGAATATCTTATTGATTTAACATTTAGAGTAGAATATTCTGCTTGGATCATCGACATACTTCTATTGTCATTCAGAATGTTCTTGGAAATGATGTCAACTTAAAACAACATTGTGTGTTTCTTGACTTTAGTGGAAGCAAAATCGGAGATAAAGGAGCTTGTTTAATTAGTAAAGTAAGCTCCGTGTCTTCTCTATTCTAAATATTTCTGATTTTGACAACTAATTTGAATATTCTTAGATTCTTCGACAAGACAGATCAATCCGAGCTGTTAGTTTACGTGACTGCTCGATTTCGGACATCGGTGTTGAAGCCTTGTGTGAGGTTAAAAGTTCAACATAAATCTAAACTTTTATGAATTTTATAATATAGGTTGTTACAGCATTCACATTAACAAATTATGAACTAGCCAAACGGAGACAACTCAAGATGAAATTTGTTTGTTACGTTTATTAAACAACAATTAAACAGATTCTAGAGGACAAGGCAATTGAAGATGTTGTATCTTCCCGTCTTAATCAAGAAAACGGGCTTATAACCAATGATCAGACCGTAAAATTCATTATTTTACCTTTGTTCTTTAACAAAATTCATTATAAAATTTTTTACCGTAGGCCCCAAGCAACAAAAATCAATGCTCAAAGAAAAATCCTCAAAAAAAATTGAAAAGTGAATTACACTTAATTTAAATTTATTATAGGATCAAATTGTCCAGAATCCTAACCATCAAGACATATATTTTAAAGCTTCTCTCAGAATTATGGAGGGCGGGAACTGTAGTATGAAAGACGCAAAAGAAACTTATTTATCTGAACTTGAAGATAAGAAGCAGAGGGTATGTTGAATCTTAGATAGTTTGATAATAATTATGTTTGATATCAATGTTTTATAAAATCCCTTAGGAAAAACAATTGGAACTCAGCCATCCACTTCTTGCAGAAATAAAAGGCGAAGGCACATTTGGACTACAAATTCTAGGCAATTACACGTTGTCAATGGTTAATTTATCCGGTAAGATATGCTTGTAAATACTGATGATGATTTTACATTATATCATTCAGTTTTCATGATCTGGATCTTTTCTGATAGCATGTCCCATAATATATGACTGCTAATAACTTATCCCAAGTTGCTTGTCCCAATTTTTCGTCCATTCATCTACCTGCAAACTTAAATAAATAATCAGGAATAAACATTGTTTATTCATTATAAGATATTCATACTAAATTGCTTTTGACATAGGAACCATCCCTTAGGCTATGTTCACTACTTAGACAAGCAGACAAATTGTAGTATTTAATGGTTCAACACATATACCGCGAAATATCCGAAAAGGGCCAGACTAAACTTGGACAATCAGTTTCACAGACAATGAAAACATGTGCGCATGGATCCGAAGCTCAAGTTAAATCTTTGCAACCAAAATGTCAAAATCTGACTTCATGAGTGGTAAACACTATTTATTAGAGATGAAATGCTACTAAACCATTGTGACATAACTAGGTGAGTAAAGAGAATTCTCCTCTCCACGCTGCTGTCCCTTAAGATAAAGCCAACTATTGATAGTCCAAATCAACTTCAAATCCTTAAATTTCCTCTTTAACAAAGAGTTCAGTCAGGCCTCAGATGTTGCAATGGTTTTGTTTGCATGCAAGATATGTAAGAAAAACAGTAGGATGAAGATGAACTGAGAATCGGACGGGATGAGAACGAGCGTTAATACTAAGGAAGTGGATGCAGGGATGTGATTAAGAAAGCTATTTAAAATACAGTTAGGGAGTTGACTGGTATGTATTTTTTTTTCATCTGGCAAGTGGCCAATAAAAAATAATCATCTGATAAATAGGACGGCGCAGTGTTATGTGTCAACATGAGCATTCGATATAATGCACCGACGTAAAGCAAATTTATCTGCCATTGAGGAAGTTAATTGGCATGATTTAAATTAATTATATATTGTTTTCAGAGAATAACATAACGGAATTTGGAATCAGACTACTCACAAAAGCTATTGAAATTCAAACCTCTCAACTTATGGTCAATGGCTTGCAATGTGGTTTTGGGCTGATGGATATTCTGATTAAAGTGAGCCATTTTTCGGATCGTCAGCAGAACCAGATATTCTGGTTTGCTTTTGAAAATGATAATGATTGAAATTTTATATTCATTTTAGTCTTTTTTTTTAGAATAACAAATTCCACGAAACCGATGAAGCATATATGCTATTCATCAAGGAATTAGAAAGGAAAAGAAATTGCTTTGAAAACATAAGTTGAGGAAAAGAAAAAGATCGTCAATTTTTAAATACTAGTTTTATTTTGTTTGTCCGATTACGCATTTATATTTGCATGCAAACAAACACATTCTATGAAAGTGTTCTTAAGCCTCAAGTGAATAATAATAATTTCAAACAAATACTCATCTGAAGTATACAGATAGCATCACAAGAGAAACTCAACTTCTGATATACCGTTTATTAACTAGAATTAACTAGTACTTCTGGCCACTCACTGGGTGATTCTCCACACCGATATAGCACTTACTCACTTCTTTACATCACAGACGTGCGCAACAAGCAGGCTTCTTCTCAAGACAAGCTATACAGAAATATCGTCTGAGAGACTTCCGTAATAACAATTACAGTCCTGAGATCTGCGGTCTATAGCTTATACAATCGCCCGCGGGATAGCGGGAAAAGCAAATTGGACATAATATAGATGGGGGTCTAAAGTAGGTTTGTAATGGACTATTTACAAATCCATTTACACATTATACATATGTTACATCTTGTTAAATTATGCTAGACCTAATACATAACGCATTTCTCAAACAAGCAAACAGTCCTAGATTGGTATATCCAAATGAATATTATGTAATTGGATATTAATAATTTATCAATAATATATATTTATGAAAGGGTTAATATAAATTAGGCTTTTGTGAGATATAAGTGTAGTGCAGTGCTGCTATGATTGTAGGAGTGAAATTAGGAAATAATTATTCTGGGAATCTTGGCAACTCAAGTCAATGTAAGCAAACCTTGACAAAACCCGGAGATATTATGCTTGAATTTTTAGATCGAAACACTTTTAGACTGCTGCAGAAGCTATGGCAGTAATTTTACATTGGCATTATAATCTAAATCAAGCCCACTGGGGGAATGTTTTCAAATATTCCTTGCTGCTATTTGCCCACACGGATGGTCGTTCAGTGTCTTTGTACTCATGAACTGTTACTTCATGAATTCACAGATTCATGCATTCAGGTAAAGATATGATATTAAAATTGTGATTCTGATATAGTTTAGAACAAAGCATTTAGCAATAATGCTATTCCATACTCTAATATATTTAGAACTTAAAGTTTAATGTCAGTTATACCTATTAACATTATTCAAAATCCTGCTATTTTGACAGAAATTTACCGTTGTATTGACTCAATATTAATCCGATTTAAAAGGCTAATTACTGGCCAAGGGAAAGGCTATTTCTTATCCTAACCCTATGATAGATCTTTAATTGGTCTTACTTGAACCACGCGTTAGTTAATTGTGTTATTTGTCTGCGTTAATTTTTCCCTAAAATTCTTGTTAATTGTCTTTCAGTGCATTTTATTCAATAATTTGTGATTAGTGTTACGTTATGGTGCTAATATTTTATAACTATTGCCGATATTCACGCATTATGATTGTTTCGAAGATCACGGCTAAACACCAAACGTATGTTTCATTTCGATAATAGTTCGAAAATGCCTAAAAAGAAGACTGGCCAGAGGAAGAGGGCCGAGAAAAATAAACTCCGTCAGAAGGAAATTCGCGAAAGTCGTTTCAACATTCCACTGGCGGATCATCCATGCAATGCCAATATGGAATGCGACAAGTGCCAGAGAACCCAGAAGAATAGAGCTTTCTGCTATTTCTGTGGCGCAGTTCAGCGGTTACCTATGTGCGCTCAATGCGGTAAACAGAAGTGCATTCCCAAAGGCGACTGCGTTGTCAAACATGGCTCGGCTCATGTTACTGGTATGGCTTTAGTAGTAAGTAAATTGGTTTGTGGACAGGAATCATATATAAATGAACTGGCTCCCGTTTATTTTTTCAGGGCGCTATTTGTGACTTCTGCGACGCCTGGGTTTGTCACGGGCTGAGTTGTCTTCAGACTCATGCTTGTTCATGCCCGATGCAAGACTCGAAATGTGTTGAATGTCATCGGGAGATCTCGGAGCACGGTGGTCGAATGTTTGAATGTGCTTTCTGTGCCAAGCTTCTCTGTGGTGACGATCAGTTTGAACACCAGGTTTGCTACCTCGACTTACTATTATCTTGGCATTCGGGGAGAATATTAGATGTTAGGACTAGATGCCATTTCCACATTTACAGTCGTATTAACTGTTGATCAACCGAAGTTGATTTGACAGGTTTTCCGATGTCTTAGCCTATGAAATCAGAGTCCCCTAGATTGGTAGTCATATGTAGACATCTATTGCTCAAAATGGCCAACCACATTGGTTAATATTAGCCAGGAAAGGAGTGACAGGAAATTGACTTCTCATCAGAGAGCCCTTGGAATTGTTCTCCACATCCCAAGGTGATGTAGGTTTCCCTGAATGGGATCGAGGGTCGTTCCAAACCAAAGTTTGGTATCCCTGTTTATTAGCTCACTAGTTTTAGTTGGAATCACTTAGATAAACATCAGTATCACATTCGGGGTTAGAGTTATCCGTCCCTTCATTCTAATACACCCCTTTTCTACCCTTTGTAGGCAAGCTGTCAACGTTTAGAGAGTGAAAACTTCAAATGCCCTTCGTGTAACCGTATTGGGTCGAATGCATGTCTTCGGTGCAAAACTATCTACTGTGATGATCATGCCAGACGCAAGGGTTTCAAATACTCGCCAAACCAACCCATTCCTTGTCCCAAATGTGGCCATCCACTCGATCAGAAATTCTGCCTTTCCATCTCTAGTAAGTTTTATGATTATAGCATTTGTAAACTTTGCATAGTTTAATTTTCTATTAATTCTAATGCAAATTTATACTTTCATTTTTCAAAGTGGATTTTCGGACTTCGTCTATCAGTGTTTTGATTAGATCAATAATAGAGAAGTAAAGATTGATTTAATAATTTCAAGTCGGGGACTTCTGTAAAGAATGAATTACTATGGAGAGTGGAAATCACATGAGATACATTTTTCGAGGAGTGCAGGTTCAAGTCCATAAAAGATTCAGCTGTTTAAACACTCAATAGTACTTCATGCTCAGCAAACTTCTTTAAGATGGTACTTTCATGCTGAACATTTGTAGGGCCAATTAAGATCCTCTTAAGGTAATATGAGGGGGCTCTTACAAGAGTGGCTAGAAAAGAAAAGTAGTTCTGCTAGTCCCAACTCGCTCCCTTAGGGGTATATTTCTATTAGAACGATCATCTCACCTGCTGAATTTTTGATTTGCACTTTAATTTAGGAAGAGTAAAGAACAAAGTGAAAATATGAGGATCTAGTGCATATTTTTGAAGAGCCTATATTTAAGTTAACCTATTACAATCTTTTACTCACGATAGCATGAAAGGTAGATTTGTATCGATCAATTCCAGAAACCAGAACATTGAAGCCGAAGTATGGCGGAGATTCGTAGCTCGGTCAAGTCTCTGATTGAAAAGGTACTACCGTATAAACATTGGGGAAAGGTAAACACTCAAAAGGTCGTAAGAACATGACTGGCATAGATTAATATCCCTCTGGGTGGTGAAATATGTAAATTGGAGGATTCCAGCGCTATCCAATGTCTGCATTATCTGAGGCCCCTCCACTTGAAGAATATAGCGAAAGAATACCCACTTCAGCATTGAACGTCTGGGTGGGGCCTTTATCTGAAAATTGATTCCAGCAGAAGTTTCATTTCTGGAATGAATTTAATATCACATGAAGGTTAAAATGCTATATCAACAGAAACGACTGTCGACTTCAAAGAAAGTCCAAGTTGCGAAATTTTTGTTACTGTTATTTCACAGGATTAGCTCTTCCTGCTGTTAAATGGAATGCCCATAGTACTAAGAGGTTAACCGTACATTTTGGCAGGTTCTAATTTTTTTTTCGGACCGATGAGGTGAAATGTTATCTGATACTTGTCAAATTAGATTAAGATAATGTCCTCTTAAAGGAGAAGGGTTATTATCTTTAACCAGATGGGTTCTGAGAGAGATACCTGATTTTGCACTTATTTAGTTTTGCGTGTTTGTATTGGCGCGAAGTCCTAGTACCACATTCCCCAAAAACATCTAAAGACACTGTATCTCTAACACTTTTTTCTAATTTGAAAATATAGCTCGACAATATGCTTTTGGCAGACAGAGACGCGAGTACAATGAGGACAATGTGGAAGAGGACGAGGATGATTATAACGAGAATTACATGGATGGAGGATATGGTGATTACGGTAACTACAGAGAAGACTGCGATAGTGATGATGAGAATAGAGAGGAGAGTTCATCAGAAGTAGATAGTGAGGAGAGGAAAGTAATTGCAGAAATGGAGAATACTGTACTTGATGACAAGAAGCAGTACTCTTAAAGGAGTAATGTAAATCTATTTGTTTTCTTCTATGATTTATATGTATGAGAAACGTGTGAGTACATATTTAACCCAGTGTATTTTCATTTTTTGCTTGATCGTTTGAACCATATCACATTAAATTAGCTGTTTGCGATAACGTCGATAAGTAGTTCGGTGTTGCTGAGTTTAATATTACTGTCAAGTTTAGTTAGACTGAAGAATGAATTCTTTATCGGGGATCACCTTGATTCAGGTCTGATATGTTAAGAAAATCGCTGCTAGTTTCATTGACTGTAAGGAAATGCAAGCAAGTCGAAGTACCATTACCTACCACGGAAGTAAATCAATTGGCCGTCAGGATCTGAACATGGGGATAAATAATTAAATTTTAAAAGGACATTACACAGTGGACTGTACCCCCTAATTTCTTGTCTTCCTTCCCTGTTTCATTCCTTATTGGATTTATTTACTTTTCCCCTTACTTAAATGCTTTCTTATGGTAAAGATTTGTAATTTTTTAGCTTTGCCATGGACAATAACAATGACAATATTTTTCTAATTATACGCAATTTTGCGACCCTCTATACTGAGTATACTTTTAATTACTTCATCGTCAGTTATACATTAGTAATCGTGCTACCTCAAAATAAAATTAATTAATTTCTAGACAATCTTGCGATTTTTAATATTGATGAGTACGCTTTGAAGCGGTTAATGCGTTCTCGTCTGCGAAGTCAGAGATCACGGGTTCGATGCCCATCGATACACACCTAATGAGAGGAGTGATCAACAGCACACCTGTTAAGTATGGTTGACGAAAAGAATGACAGAATTTGAGTTTCTCTTCGAGGAGGCTTCTTGATGATACCCCTCCTTCCAAGATGAGTGTGCGAAGATGCTTTTCTAAATGAGTTACTACTAAGCTATTGTCCTTTCATATTTTCACGAACATCGCAGCAAAATAGAAGAGAGAGTTGGATGGTTTTATTTTAGAAGAGAATGAAAATACCGCCTCAGATAGTAACGTGAAAAGGCATAAAAGAGTTAGAATAAGTAAAGCGAGAGGGTTTGGTAACTGGGACAGTTCGATAGGAAACTGAAAGGCGAGTGATAAGCTACTTATTAACTCACTACTATTTTCGCCTCAACACTATGTTCTACACTTAAGGGTTACCACGGTATTATGTGAATCCAATAACCCTTCTAAACTTTCTTGGAACGGACACATAATACTCAGGTGATGGTTAATAAAAAGAGTTCCGACGATGTGGGACGTTAGACGAGCAGCTAGAGATTAAGTCTGTGGTGATTTCAGTGCTTGATTATTTTGATTTTACCATTCGTATTCCCTATTTTATATATGAAATATTTGAATTGTGAGGTTCTCAGATTGGCCCCCGTCCGAAGTAACGCGGATGAACTCTAAAACAGTGTTTAGAGGAAATGGATTGGCAACTAGGTTTCTAATGTATGCTCCGAGCTATGCTTCAGGCTACAACTTCTGACTTCTGTCAGTCTTTACTATGACAAGAGAGTAGAGAGAGAGAAGACAATTGCAGCCAGCAAGGTTCATTAGTAGCAGTCTTCTTGATGAAGGAGGAGACCCGAAGAAATGGAGTAGTCTGTGGGTGCTGGTAGGTACCATAGGTGTGGTAGAAAGCAGGTGCAGTGAACGTAGTGGATGTTATGCTGATTCATATGCAATTCAGGATCAGAGATAAATTAGTTGGGTCAGACAACTGTAAAAACTTGATCAGTCGGGACAAACCGACTCAGCGAATGAACATCGAGTTTCTTATATTTGATGCAGTCTGGGTCACTTGATCGCGGGTCATGAGTGGCAGAGAGTCTCAGGTGGGGAACTGAATAGTAAGGTCAAGCTTATTCACAATAAGAAACATTTAGGAAAAGCATTTTAATTCAAAGAAAATTTAATAAATTGGCTCACTACAGGTGCTTCCCCAAATCTTCTGCGTTCTCCTTAGTACGCGGAGTAGATGATGATGAACTAGTAAGAATGGGGATTTGCAGTAGGAA
This sequence comes from Hymenolepis diminuta, assembly GCA_900708905.1. Classification (NCBI taxonomy): domain Eukaryota; kingdom Metazoa; phylum Platyhelminthes; class Cestoda; order Cyclophyllidea; family Hymenolepididae; genus Hymenolepis; species Hymenolepis diminuta. The sequence continues at coordinate 127,634 of CAADRB010000091.1, forward strand.
TGTAATTAGATATTTATTTTTTATTAATAAGGAAAATAAATAAATGGATTATTTTGAAATACATACCGATTACTCGCATCTAAACCTACAGACTTTCTCGGTAGATGAAAAACTATTAATATCACATAAACTAACATATCATATCTCACAAGAGTTCAAAGTATCTGCGAGAGTATTAAATTACTCTCTGACTTTGCTAAGATTCCCTAAGATTTTGGTTCGTGGAAGAAAGAGTGTATCGCTAGCTCATAATAACCAGACCCTAATTCCTAAGATGTTAGCGTTGCAACCATCCGATCTTTTAAACTTAGTTAATTTTAGGGATATACTTCTTCAACTCTCATAAAAACTTAAACTGATTTATGAAATGGGAGATTAAGAAAATGCAAAGCTTCCATGTTTTTCAACAAACATCTACTGCAATTTTCATCAATTCAAATTCCTAAGGATCTCAGGGAATTATGTTTTACGGACAAAGGAATTGGGAGCATAAAACGCTACCAATGCTGACTAAAGGAATCTCGCATGCGCTAGAACATTCTGTAAAGTGCGTCCTGCTACGGATCGCTCCTGGCGTGAATGCAGAGGCCTCCCACCCAATCAGCGATCTATATTCGAGCAGCGTAACGTTAATTGTACCCACTTACGAAGCACTTTTGTAGTAAACTATCCACACGATACCTCCTGTGCTCTTGTACTTTAAACGTAGCCTAGATAATTTCGGAGGAAATTAATGCTACAAGAATCATCTCTATTTCCCGTCAATTTTCTCAATCTGTTATTACATTATATCACTCTTGTATTTAAATACTTATATGGTTTAAAATTTTTATTCTGCCTTGCTATGAGAACTACATGAAGTGTCCTTGATGACTTACGCACAACCCCTACTAGTATCTATAAAGTAAACGCATCCAACTTCTCTTCCGATTTCCAACTTTGAGAATTTGAGGTCGGAAATTTGGTGGTCATGGGATGATGGGGTTTTAGCCCCCTCAGGCTTCACGGCTAGCAGCTTGATACTGTGGACATATCAGTTTGTAATAGAAAACTCTAATCGGGTATCAAGACACATTAACAAACTCTTAATACCACTAATATTACCGGTTTTTCCGCTGAGTTAATGAGAAAGATGCTTCTCCCCATCATTGTTTAGACATCGAATAATCCAATAACAGAGGATCAGTTATTACGCCAAACTGCTTCGATCTTCTGTTCTCATTTTATTTCCACATATCTAACCTTCTTGGCAACTTCAAATGGTAATACTATTTTAAATAACTTAATCAAAACTTTCGTAGTTTTACCCGTCTCACCTGCCAAATTTCCTTATGGTAAGCGCTCATTAGAGGAAAGATATCCTGCAGCCACTGTTAAGATAATCTCACACTCTATCATCCGTCTTGCTGACCAGAATTAACCAGTACGTTTGGCCATCCGACGGCGACTGATCTTGTGATCTCAGATTTTGAAGATTCACATGTTGATTATTAGGCTTCAGTCACTTTTTATTCTACCCTTAGCCCGCAGTCAAAAATAACCATATCGACAGTTCATTTTATTATCAATTTTTTTGTGGTTGCAACACAGTTTTTCGGTTCCTCAGAATTACTGATTCTTCAAGCAAACTGTTGTTCTTCAAATCTCTGACGCACACACACACTCACGAGCACAAAATCATCTTTACATAAATAGTGCGCGTAGCCGTTCACGATACAATATCTAGCTTCCATCTTTAATGTCTTTTTCCGAATTCTGTGTTTTTTTCTCTTCTCGCATCAGTTGCACAGTAAAAAAGTAGTAGCACATCAGATTTCAGGCTGGGGATCAAATAGACGGGGACTGGGACAAATTAATGGGAGTGAAGGGGGAAAGAAGCCGGAAAATAGGTACCACGTTTCTCTCTCCATAAAGATTACAACCACTCAAAGGAAAGTATTTTCACGCACGCATGCTCTCTAAACAGTACAAAAATCGGTCGATTGTTGTGTGCGCACATCTCTCTTGGCTGATCGATACGCGCCCACTTTGATTGGCTGAGGATTCTGCGAGTAGTAGGATGGGGAATAAGAAACGG
>CAADRB010000091.1:129731-157035 GCA_900708905.1 Hymenolepis diminuta
AGACATAATGGTTTTCAAGGGGTGGCACACACTTGATTGTTTCTGAGGATGGGAGTAGAGGCGATTAGGTTGCCCGAATAAAATTACTGCTTGTAGGCGTGCCGGCGGCAGATTTAGGAGATGGAGGATTTTTAGGGCTGATGCCAGTATTAACAGCGGTGGTCGTCATGTGCTGTGTTACATTGGTGGTAGTGGCGGAGGTAATTAGTGGTTGCTGATCTCCATCGGCCACACCGTTTGTCGTCGCCACCATAGCAGCATGAGTGAGGTCACCACAGGAAGAACCGTTGTCACAGGACGAGGTTGGGGGTGCGGGTGGCTGGAGTTGGGGTTGGGAAGGAGGTGCTTCATTGACTAGATTTGGATCATTGTCCACTAGCACTGCACCCGGTGCCGGCGGATAAACTATATTTCCGTACTCTCCGTGCAACCAATAAGTCTCCATCTTGCCTTTACCCTGAAGAAAAACAAAGAAACATAATTAAAAGGAGGTCTCAAGAGGGGTAAGTAAGTGAGCGACTTCAGGACGGATTGCTAACCTTCATTTCGACGAGTCCACGCCTGGACATTATGAAATTGCCAAAGGTACGCAGAATTGACATGGTGGTGCGGCTAATGTGGATTCGTTTTGCTGAAAAATAGAAATGATAGAAGGATTAGAGCTGAGACCTGTTGGTTTAAAAATCTTCTTGTCGGATACAATAAGCATGTAAAGAAATTGGTCGTGCAACCACACTTCTTATTATTTTTGCGCTGCCAGATGTGTAATTTCATATAATTATTCCAAATTCAGGGCTGCTTAACGAATTGAAAAGAAAATTTCCACGAATATAACCCTCAGAAAAGAATGTCAAATACAGGAAACAGCAATCATAAAGCCTCACAGGACTTTCTTTTCAATGTAATAGAATCTGAAAGCTATGAATCCTATTGTCAAATCCGTATCTTTAATACGATCTTTATATAAATTGACTTATCATTACTACAAAAGGATCACTCATCCTGGATATTATTTGGGAACAGGACTCCTTAAATCAACCTTGAAAGTAAAGTTTTGGTTTCCAAAAATTACCTGCCGGTAACGAAAACACTCCTCTTGCACCTCATCAATATTCTATCTTCAGGATCACATGTCACGATTAACGAGAGTTTTCAGTGCACAATTTCTGGTTACTTTAAGCCTTGCGTCTGAATGGCATCCTCAGCATTGACATTAGGTTCAGTCAGAGTCTCTTCAAAAAATCTTGAAAAACGACAGTACATACTATTTTATGGGCTGAGAGAAGCAAAATTCCCTAGTACCATGGACCGATTTTCCCTACCTTTCACCGAACTATTTCCTTTTGGTTATAGCTATATGTTCACCTGTTCGAACTGTGTGATAATAACTAATGAACATACTCTGGTATAGGGGATATCTTCTAAATGTTAACAGTGATTTCCTGTTCAAACTACAACTTAAATACAACTGACTTTCAATTATATTAGGGATAATCCCTAATGATGATCTATCAAGTTACCGAAGTCGACGATCCGAAAACCATATTTTCCAGGGCGAGTGGAAAAACTTTTCTAGCATCCAAGTTGGGCAGAGAAAAGGAATCATGGGGTAAGTGCCTATTATTAAGAAATTCAAAACCAGCTAGCCTCACTCATTGATTGGTATTAAATATTGTAGTTCGTTATTCTAATCAATGGATGTGCCAACGGGATAAATTTTCAAAAAATCAAAATTTGAAAACAATGCGCACCAATCTATCTAAATACCGCCTCTGATAAGCATGGCATCCAGGTATCCAATGTCTTGCCATATGAAATAAAGTGACCTGAGTACACCTAACTTAATCTGTCTTCAAGCAAACCAAATTTTTTACTCACATTAGCGTCCTAAGATGTTATTTAGTCAAGATCTGTTCTCTCCGACATTTATACGTAACTCCCAAAACGTAACAATAAAAACTTCGAAATTATTAATTTTAACGATTACTTACGTTCGCCATTACTTTCCATTCGTGAGGATGTATTGACAGTATCTCCAAAGAGACAATATCGAGGCATCTTTACACCCACAACACCAGCACAAACAGGACCTGTTGAAAAAATTCTTCGGTCAATTGTTTCGTTCAAATTACCAAGAAAAAGGTTTTACAATGAAAAGTTAACCTGAATGAATGCCGATTCGCAACTTCAATTCCCTGTTGGGTCGATGGGGAATCTTAAAGGTGGACATGGATTTGAGAAACTCGATGGCCATTCGGGCAATCTCTCTGGCGTGTTTGTTCTCATTGCGTTGGGGCAGACCGGAGGCAACCATGTAAGCGTCACCTATCGTTTCCACTTTGTACACATCGAATCGCACAATGATTGAATCGAAGAGGGTGTAGAGATTATTCAACAAATCGACCACCTGTAAGATGAGCATGAGTATTAGGAATTATTACAATCTAATTAGCCTCCAAAGTAGCTGCGAACCCCAGAACTCAATAACTGTCCGTTATTGCCTTAAAGGTAGCCTTTTCTCTAACTTTCTACAAGGCAGCGATCCTGAAATTTAGCACAGTTTAACAAACACGCAGATTTTAACAATAAGCCAATAGACAGTCGGAATTTATGATAGAGAATTATAGTCAGATACCGATTAAGCGGAGAGCAAGATTCCGAGGAAAATCACCACTTCCGGCATACAATTTAGACGTCCTAGATCAATTTGTTAGATATTTAATTACAAAGCGTTGCCACGTCTTGATATTAACTGACTTCATTCAGTGATCCTTATAATTGGTCATGCTTTGACCTATCTTCTCATTCCCCTAAAATTGTTCTCTTATTAATTGTATATAACTTTCCAACCCCATTACAGCGTGTGACTTAGATAGGGGAAGGTATCCTAAAGCTACCCTTACGGGTAAATCCCATCATCTCCTCTCTTATTGAAAGGAATTAAGCAGGGAAACTGATGACCAACACCACTAGGTGTGCACTGATTTTTATTGATCTCCTGACCTCCAATTTGGCAAATGTGCACGTTGACCACTGCGTCACGTTACTGCATGTTTTAAGGCCACACATTTAAGTGCTTGAAAGCATGTGCCAGAAGCTGTTCAATGTTGAAACCCCAGTTGATGCACCTCTCTTCTTTCAAGTAAATCATATGGCAATTTTGTCTACACAAGATACCTTTAAGCATTTTTTAGTATGGTTTTATCTTGTTATCTTATTAAATGTGGCCCGCTCTCGCTTTGCTCTTCAGTCCTCCATCATTAAACGCTTGGGTGACCGGTTCTAATCTTTTTGATTAGTTAACACGTGAAGTATAAACTCTAGTATTTTTAATCTGAAATTGCTTAGCCCACACTTTAAGTTAAATGATATTTCTCTTCCTCATTTTCTCTTGCCTTTACAATCCTTTTTAAGAAAAGAGTGAAGAAGGTATGGAAGTAATGCTGCTTCCTGCTACCAATTCCCACAAAACAAGCCAACAAAAAAAAACAGAAATTACCTGAATGGCGGTGGAATCGGCTGAGAGCGAGGTAAATTCGACGATATCACTGAAGTAAATTGTCACCGAATCGAAGCTCTCTGCTTTCACAGCTTGCTTACGGATTAATTGGCTAGCCACGGATCTTTATAAGGCGCAAAGGAGAAAATATAAATATAAATGATACAATTATGCGCTAACTTAAAGGAGAATAAATGGAGTTGGGCGATAAATTACAGACAACCTAAAATCTAGATCAACATATCTTGCGGCTTTCCCATGAGATAACTTTATCTTTAAACTGATTATCTAAAACTTTTCGCTCATATCTAACTGTACTTTTTCACCTTATTGGCTACGCTACAGTAATGTCCTTTCTAACGGAAGCATTCACATTTTACTTGCCTTCGTCAATCTTAGAAGCTGGATCAATGCTTTAACAATATTACTTTATTCAAAACTAGAAATCCTTTAGACTATGATCTCTAAGTATAAATTCGAGCCTGAACTTTGTAAGGTTTTCCTTCATTGGAAGATCATTAAGAAGAAATGTTCTATTCCATTATCATTCTAGATGATAAATATCTTCATTTGAGGACCATAAAACCAGAGTGGATAAGTGGTAAGATGGAGGTCAATGTAACTGAAATGTCACTCAATATATTTTCAGCGATCTTCCATATTGATAAAGCATTTTCTTATTCACTCTTAACTTCTGGACACAGAGTATGTCATAGAAAAATGTTAATGAGCTATTTGGCCAAGTTTTGTGAAACAACAAAGTAATGGCATGCAACCTCGCTTTCGACTTCCAACTAAGTTATTTGGTCATTTCGCTGCCTTGGAATGGAGACTAGTCATCCCAGCTTTGACTGTTAGCCGTCGAACACTGAGAACATCCTGGCTAGCAGTAGGAAAACCTGATTTTGTGTCGCCACATGGTAATTTATGAATAACAGTACAATTACATTAGAACATTTTTTCGCGAATCCATGTGCAAGCAGCAAATATTGGTTTTTCGCAACTACTGTTCTCGAAAATCTTTGACCTGATTTATTATTATACCTTAATTCTATTACCGCGTAATTCTTATTCAATGAATTCCATTTTATCTATATTCCTGATTTCCTTCTATGCATTCCTTGAGTATCAAAGGTAATATTTGTCGATTTCGATACATTTAAAAGTGTGAAGGGATAGTTATGTTGTAAAATTTTTGTCAAAAAGATATGCTTCATGGAATGATTGCAACACACAAGTTTTAGAGAAAGTTGTTTTGAAAAATGACAGTGTGGAGCGGGAATAAACCAAAAGTCACTGAGGAAATCATCGTAAGAAAAAAAACAGAAATTCCATCAAACAATTTCATTATTTCAGAGTTGATTGATTAAATAAAAATACCTTCTTTATATATGTAAAAGGATGAAAAAAGGCTTACCATGTTCATTCAGTGAAGGCATGAAAGATGGAGAAGAATTTAAAATAAACTAATATAACAATGAATTTGATACGTAACTGTGAAACCTGGATAAAAACACTGTAAAATATTAAAAAATGTGAGGGTTCACAAAATTGCTTCACAAATCTCTTGCAATTTCTCTAGTACGAGGATTGGATGCTGGAACGTGAAGCAATTAATAAACTCCTACTACTATACCTGCTCAGCAGTCTATTTCTATCTACCGGAAAGCAGTTAAAAGCAATACTCACTTTGGCAGAATGGAGTAGAGTAGATCTTCCACTCTCTTCTTCTCAGTAAGATATTGTTCTGTACGTTCTGCTACAAGATCTTCCAAGTTATTGGCGTACTGTTCCATACGCGATAGCAAGTTGTCCAATAGATTGTCTGTATCTCCACTCCTGCAAATGATTTATAAAAACAGGATAAACATATTTATTGATTGCATAATATAAAGTCGATTCAATAAGCGCAGGTTCTGAATATTTTATTCTACATTGATGTGACCTAACATTTCTCATCAGTCTGTTGAAGGGAATAATAACATATTCGGTTATTTGTAAAAATAGTATAACTATGCTATTCGGAAAACTGGATGCATAGTTGTAGCTGTGGGTATATAAGTTGAAGAAAGGTAGGGAGATTTCGTGTATGAGATTCTTACTTCTTCTTTTCTCAAGTCAGAAGAATATATGTTGTTGAGTTTTCCAAAAGATCCTTTGAAGATACGCAGACTGAATCTAATGCAAATATTGCGGAAGACACTTTGATATGTGACGTTTCAATTACCCCGGTCTTTTATAAGACTTATCAATCGGAAATTGGACTCTAGAAGTGAACATGAAAGTGTTATTCAACGCCCATTTTGAGAAGAGTAGAATCCTGAAGCCCCTCCGATGAGAAAACCGCATTTCCTTACACTTCTGATAACCTGTTTTAACCTGTACGACCGATCATCCCGATCATCGGGGTGGGTGTTAAACTGGGCCTTTACCCATCAAATTTTTCATTCAGCAAATTAATCAATTATTGGTACAAATTAAATGCATTTTCCTGTGGCGCTATGACATATCCAAGCCAGTAAATGCTTGTTTCACCTAATAAATGCGCATCCGAACAACCTGAATGAAATAAATTTGCTTAACTTCCACTGAATTCCTAGTTTATTTTGAAACTACCTAGTGTCTAATTCACTTAAAATTTGGGAAATAAATAATGAGGAAATTCATATTTTAATGGAATTCAATCGGCACTTTCACTATCACTTTTTTTAATTTTAATGGAAAAGGAAAAAATATTGAAATTCGAATTGGAGGGCATCTTTTATCATAGACCATTTAATACAGCAGCAGTCAAGACGCTTCTGACTTAAAGCAACCATTTACGATTTCAAAACATGTCTATATTCCGGAGAGGCTGCACCTAACCTGATTTTCCACAGTACGTCTCTGAAATTTCCGTCATAGATGAAGACGACTACTTAATTGCAAGATGTAAGACTGTGATATACAGCATATAGTGCAAAGTAGCCTGTCGTGACATTAAATGCCATCCGTATTTTTGACCCCCTGACTTTTTTTCACAACTCGAGTGTGTAATGACCTTATTTCCTATCTACTTTAACTGTCATAACTCCCAGGTCTATTTAGAAGGCCCTTTCCAAAACTTACCTTGGGCAGAGACTAGGACTATGGAACCACTCTGGTGAGAAACTCAATTTCTGCCACTCCTTTATTAGACTGAATCAGTGTGGTTAAACCTCACTAGGCACTCACCTTTGAGCATTGGATCCGTGAACTCCGACCTCACAGATAAGCACTTTTACCACTGCATCACTAGGAGACGTTTAACTGACACTTTAATTATCTTGCCTATTCGAACCATTATATACTTGATTCTTCTAAATAATTTATTGGCCTGTTTTATCGACTTTCTCACTTATTGTAGCATCCGCCTTTATGGTTCTGCTCTGCTAATTAGACACAATTTTTCTGAAGTTGGAAAAGCCGGGAAGGAAATAACTAATCTAGTTTTCTCTGACCTATATTGATGTCCCCTTCATAAATATTTGATCTACCGCCTATGTAATTCCAATAATGATATTTCTCAATATGGAGAGTTTATTTTAACCTGATCTGATCAGGGCATGATACCAATGTTCATAATCCCTTTCTGTCCAAATTTCAACCTCACATTTCCACACAATTACTCCTTCCTACTTCCATCGTAGACATATCTCCAAGTTCTTGTCACGATTGTCAATTTTCCTATACTAATTAACTACAATGCGCTCAAAGAATACAAGATATTTTGACCTAGCATAGACCAATCTTTTGGCTAACTATAACCATAACAACAACAAATCGGTTGTGTGCAAATAGTGAGAGGAGTACTGACTCGTTGAATTTGCGGATGGTCATTTTGATGGTCGTGAATTCAGGTCGAAGTGAGGGGTCCTCAGACCAGGCATTCTGGACAAGTGATATGAGATCAGGATTGCATCCCTTACCCTCTTGTGAGGACACTTCAAGCAGTGGACGGAAAGGTGGACTCGATTTCACACGTTCAACAATTGCCTGAAAAAAAGCAAAAAAGAGCATTTAAAATACTATCCCAAAATTTGATTGACATATTCCTCTGAGTTCTTACGATTTAAGATTATGATGTAAAAATAATTTATTAGTTTAATAGAAGGGAAGTAAACGTACTATAAATTGGACTAGGTTAGCAACTTCGCCAACCAGTACGGAAGCGCCCGTTAGTAGACTGACGTAGTAAGGGCGTCCAGTAGACCAATGAGAGGCTAAGATCTGAGATACACTCATCTTCAGGTTCCATGCTGTCTCAGATGGGAGTCGCCATTGCGACATACTTGTACCCCTTAATGTTTCTTGGTCCACCCAACCAATACCCATTTGATCAAATCAATATAAATTTTGGTGACATTTACATAAAATTGTTAAATTTTATACCAAAGAAATCAAAATTCTAATCAGAGAGTTTTTAGCCCCTTCTTTATTCACTATGTTCTTTTAGTTTTCTTTTGACATTTATTCCATTATTATTCGCTGCTCAGTGTAAAATAATATGGTTTGCTTTAAGCCTTACTTTATCTCAAACACCTGTCCTTATTCCTTCTCATAATGCAATTATGGTCCATAATCCTTAATGACGGCAGTAGGATAGGAATCTGCTTGCCTTTATTAATGAAATCTCTTCCATTCAGATACTTAGAGGAACTCTACGAGAAATCTAAACTAATCCATGCAAGGGAGTATTCTTCACCAAACATACTTGAATGGATATAAACGAATTAGTCAAAACTGATTGGATTCTAGTTATCACTGATAAGCAAAAAAACGTCGCTAGCCTCGTCTACCTACTCTTGGTTGTAAAGAGATATGAAGACATGGTCAATCACAAAACTAAGTCGAACCATAAAAAAACTTCGAATATTGAGGACGTAAATACACTTATAAACACTGGACTCAATTAATCAAATTTAACCATTAGGGCGATACGCACTGCACTCTATATGAGAACGTGGACAACTAAATTCTTCCAGAAATCAGACAAAGTAGGGTCCGATTCCCTGACTCAATTGCCTAGTTCTTCTTGATCCCCTCCCAAATTTCATACCTAAGTGGACTCGTTTGTTATGCTTCCTACCCAGGCGTTTTCTACGATTAAAACTAGTATTTTTTCCACTAATATGAAAAAACCAACAGTATTATAAATGACGGTCATTTTCCCCAGTCTAGTTTTAATCTTCGTTTCATTTCACATTTATTCAATCATGATTATCATGCCGATTAAGACCCCATTTTACCAAAATTTAACTGTAGTGATATCCCTTACACCTGAATAACATGTGATAATTTGCCATAAAGTGCACCTTCCACGTCTTCAAAACGGGTAAAATGGCGTGATCAGGAAATAGGATTTATCGTCCTCGTATCTGAGACCTGAGTAAATTGAAGGGATCATAGTGTAATCAACATCAACAGTAATTTAGAACTACCGAATTCACATTGCCTGATATTAAATAGCACGTAATTTGTCATTCATTCATGTCCAATAGTTAGTGTTTTATCTGACTGAAACATAAACACATTAACTCTCTGCATTTTCGAGAATTGTTCATGTGCCATTGCTTTTACCGATCTATAGAAATTGCTACGATCGAAACCTTAAGTCAAATCAGCTGTAGTTAGCGTCCAAAAGAAGGGCTTAAGCAACCCTACGCACAGTATTAGAGCGTAACGTGTGACTTCAGAAATCCCAAATACAGCTTTACGTGTTCATAATTGTATAACCCGTATCCACTGTTCAAACTATTACGGTGCCCCTAAGATCTTACCTCAGGTTCAGAGATATCAGGTCGATAGAAGACACCCTTTCGGTAGATAATTTCCTGACAAATGACGGCGAAACTATAGACATCGCCTTTCACTGTGCCCAGAAGCTCACCGTGGTTGGAATATTTTCGAAGCAACTCCGGAGCGGACCAGAGTTGATCTGGAGGTGAAATTTAAAGTCATGTATAAGCATAAAAGACACTATTTCAATTAACCAATATGAAAGAAAATAGGAAAAATAAACTCACAAAAAAACCTTTAATTTCAATATTTTTTTGTTTATTCATGTTGGAAAAAGCAAACCATTGTCAAAAAATAAAACGCCGACATACAGCACTTTATCGATATTTTAGCTTATTAATGTGTCTCGTAGTCGAAATTAATTGCCAAGAACGGAGAGTTGAACTATTTATCAAACCGCAAGAGAATTTTTGTTCCTGATAGAAAAATTTAAAAAAGAAAGGTTCTTTCAAAGAGCAAGTGTGATAATGTGAAATGAGATTGTTATAATTTTGACGTTTGAACTATCAGTCCCAATCCTGAAGTCCTTTTTTATTGAACTGTCACGAAAAGATAACTTGCCTACATCAGTCACACTCACAAACACGAAACCAGTGACCATTTGATTTATACAATATTCTGAACTAACTCATCCACACCTTAGCTACGTGTAGTCTCATCTCCACAAGTATGTTCTCTCCTGGTTTCATTTGGCAAACATAATTCCCCTGTTTTGTTGCTGCTACCTTAACGTGACCAGCAATCCCAATAGATACGTTGACGTTTCCCTGCTTAGTCGTCCCCATACCACTTCATATGACATAATTAAAACTGCTTTGCTACTGCATAAACATTTTCTTATTGAATTTCTTATTTATAATAGCAGTATTTCTACGATTTACCGCAACGGTAGGCAGGGTATACAATATTAACATTTTCTGTGCGGTATTAATAAGCGGAGTAGAAACCTGCAAGACGTACTTTTGTAGTAAGATTTCATATCAGTGGGTGGAGGTGGGGGTCCACGAAGTTGGTGTAGACCAAAGTCCGTGATTTTGAGGGAGAATCGAGAATCCACCATACAGTTAGGACTCTTTAATTTGCCATGGGGTCCGTAGTTGTGGTGAAGGTAGATCATGCCCTAAAAGTACAAAAAATAATTGATCGATCTCACAGTTATAATTACCTTTCAAATGAAAAGAAACAGAGAAGTCTCTTTTTCAAAGCACTCGATGTGTTAGATGTTTTGGACTTGCTGATTAATCATGTTAATTCCCTTAACATGGAGTTGCTACTGTCTGTAAGGTTAAACACAATCGCATTGACACAAACTCCCCACTATGCACACTATAAATACATTCATATAAATTAACTCCCATTAAAAATTTAAATTTAAATGTTCAAAATATGGGAAGTTATCGGAAATCAACTGAAAACTGTTACGCAAACTCATGGACACAGAGTTCAGAGTAGTTAAATGGCTACAGGCTGTTCGAATTTAAAGGTAAGCATCATGTAATATTCTTTATTCTCAAGTTTTTTTTAGACAAAACTTTCAATAATTAAATTACCTAATTGCTAACATGCTAACATGTATATCTCGGATTGATTTTTTAGTGGCAATCTTTAATTCACCACCGAAAGGTATTAACTTTACCAATAAATAAGTGCTGAATTCTAAGTGCAGAGAATTCTAAAATAGTCAACATTTCATCTTCTTCAATGTCCATCACTGTAATGGAATCATCTATAAACGGAGACATTTTAAAACCCGTCATTTTTTAAATTTCGAAATCATTATACTTTTGGTGTATTAAATCGATCATAATGGATTGTCTGGTTGACTGATTCATGGATTCATGGACTTTCGGGCTCGGCCATAAAATGTGTGTGCTGAATGAAATTTAGACAGACTCTTTAGTCTAAAACCATCAAGGAAGGTGTGGAGGGAAGGCATCACAAAGCTGCTACTATTGTCCCTCATAGTAACCAGAATTAATTAGTACAGTTGGCCATCCACATCGCTAGATGTGCAATGATCGATATTAATCCCTTAATGTCTGACTTGAAAAATATGCGCATTGACCTCTGCAAATAATTATTTATTATTTGTGCAGTCACTCCACCCCTTCTCAAAAATCTATTTATTATGGTGCCTCAAAAGCTTTTGGAATAAACAATCATCACGATACGAATTCACTATTTTACTACTGAATTTCATTTTCTTTTGTTAGTTGGTGTCTAAAAAACAGTACCCATTGTTTTGTAGCTATAAATACAAACTTAGTGTCACTCAGTTGAATTCAATTTCAAGGCCAATCGAATGAGAAACTCCGTAATTCAGTTACTCCTTCATTGAAAAGAATTAGCGAATGAAGCCACTCACTTCTACTTTACTTAGAATATCGGACAGTGGAATCCGTGAAACATGGAAATCTCGACAACGACAGCGACAATAACTTACTCGACAGACATCCTGCATTAGCGAAATCTTGAACATCCAATCGAGTTTAATTTGCTCGTCTTCAAGAACATCCCGTAGGCTTCCTTTAGGACAGTACTCGTAGACTAGACAGAGGTGCTGAGGCTCTATACAAGCACCCACAAAATGGCAAATGTGATCGTAGTTCAGATTCTTCACCTAAAGTGGAAACGATTAGGTTTTAGTCATATTTGATCCACAGTAATATCTGCAGTAAAGTTGCGAATTAGATAAAGAGATTTATGTCTCTGGGTATTATTTTCAATTGAAAGAAAATTTGAATTTTCGGTCATGGAAACCTCATTTTATGAATGGTGTCTCTTTGTCCACAAGACCTTCTTGATTTGAAATGCCGATTGATAAGATTACTTTTGAAAGTTTTTAGGGACGTCAGTTTCAATGAATGAAGCTTTGTGCAGAATTGTAATATATATACATATATATCAGGACGTCAGTATAAACGTTATTCAACCCCAGGGCTTCCTTTTTAAAAGTTAATTAATAAGGTGTTGCTGTACTTACAAAGCTATCACGAAGTACTACAGGAATGCCATAAAGCCAGAAAGTACATACTTGTAGTGAAGAAAGTCCAGAGGGCTTATCTCTAGTTAATAATCAGTTTCCGGGTCTATTAATTATGGTATACCTACAGAAATTGGTAGCAGTAAATACGTTTATCTACCATTAAATTGCTTTAACCTGTTAAATATAGAACTACTAATTGCATCAGTGAGAAGTTTCCTGGATTGCAATGGTCGTTTCGACCAACTAATTGGAAGGTAAATTTTTTCAAACCATCTTTTTAAACGTCAAAATAGTGAAATTACCGTTTAACAACCATTTGTCCTTTACAATGTTTGAAAAGAATCAATAGAAACATGACTGTAAACGAGTATACAGAGGAAAGTGCGCTACACCACAACTACATTTAACTTATTACTAAAGCACTAAATAAAATAGGTATCTGATGAGACAACATAGTGCGGATAAGTTAATCTAGGAAACGTATAGGCTTCCTGATTTGCCACTGTTCCATTGACACTGAGGTGTGGATGACAAACACAGACAGTACCAGGGTCACTCGTCAACTATGCTGACTATCATTGATAATCGAAACACTGATAATCTTGGCGACTAATCTGCTAGTTCTCCGGTATTCATTTTTATTCCGAGTTATAACAAAATTACGTTTTTTGTGAATAAAGACGTCCTTTATGATGCTCAAATTATAATCATAATCATCCATTAAATATTGTCTTCTCACATTTCATGGATGACTTGAAGTAAGGTTTTAGTGATTTTGAGCTCACAATGAAATTACAAAGGGTTAACCGATTTTAACGATAGCTATTTCGGTATTAACCGATCCTTTTGTTCAAACATTCAAAATGAATTATAGTTATTGTGTGAGAATTTATCCACATAAACTATTTCACATACAACAGGATAATTGGATTTATGATTATGCGCATTAAATCATCTCAGCCAGTAAGAAGATCAGACCGATCACACCTCTGATTAGCTGTGATGCGCAAGATTACAGAAAAGAACAATGTGGTTAATATGGTTTTTAGAATCGATTCCTTTTTTCCTGAAAGTTCCTTTTCTCACCATCGTTAATAGGTGCATTCAGTCTCCCATCCATGTTCTTATCATGGTGATTGTAGTGCTGCCAACATTCCAATTAGCAGTAGAAAGGGCTAATTAAATGCCACTACAAACCACTTCCCCGAAAATTAGTTCTGATTTTAAATTACAAATTCACTCATGCCATGAGAGATATTTTTGGCGATCTAGTAACAATTCTCAAACAAAATGGCCATGAACAACAATGATGGAATTTCCATATTGATATACCTACAACTGAATTGTTTCAGATCAAAAGTATGAAATCTTTTCACTGAAAATGACAAATATGCAAAGAACTACACTTTACATAGGTACGGTATAGACGGTTGTCTTCCTAGATCAAGTATTGAGGAGATCAGAAACTTACTCGACTGACTTCCTTGAGTAAATCTTTCGTGAGATCAATTCGATGATAGGGTAGGAACTTGAGTGCTACCACATTACCCTTGTAGACAGTAGTAGAGCTGAAAACTTGTCCGTCTAATTTGATGTCATTTGCCTCTGAAAGTGTGTTTACTGAGGAGAGGCTGTCCTGCGAATCGATCGACTCACTTCTTCTCTACAACACAAAATTGAAATTCATTAATTGTAACTCGAACTGTGAGCATATGATAATTAATACCACAAGTAGTCAACTTATATTTACTTATGAAATTTCACCGAAGCTTATGAACCATTAACATAATACTGCACTCCAGTAATAAGTAGTTAATAATTAAGCAACTGACATTGATTAGATTTTCCACTAATACATGTGGGATCAATTTACATGTCAGCATGGATTTGCCAAAAGAGGATTTAAATGTGTAACTTTGATAAGTCTTATCTGCGGTGGTTTGGCGTTAATTTGCCAAGTACGGATTAATTAACCTCCACGCAGATACGCACATAATCAATTTCGACACTTTGACTAAAAGTGGACAAGAAAAGTGCAGTTACCTAATGTGTGAACCCTGCCTTGATCCCAGTGTTCAGTTACCATACCTGAAGGAAATAAAATTGCAAAATTAGAACGAGCTAGATAGGGAGACAGGAGCAATATTCTTATAAAGGAGAAAATAAAAATAGTGTATAACTAAGATACTTTCATCAGTGAAGTCCCAAGTGGTCGGCACAATGCACCAACTGTTAAATTATTCAAATAAATAGTAATTAATGAATAATCAATGTTTTAATTTTTCCCTAATTTAAAATTAGCAGGAAGTGAGTTTATATTTCGCTCTACATGATAGCCAGTGTTCATGAAAGAGTACTAATATGGGTGGATTGGACCGAGAACTGCAGGGAGAAGGGTGTTCTCAAATGATAAGGAACAATTGTGGGAGAGAAAGAGTAAAAGTAGTAAAAAACAAATTATTTATTCAATGAGGATAATCGTAATGTGTATTTTATTTCCATTTAACCTTAAATGAGATTAATTGTCATAATGATGCTCAAACGAAATTGAATGGTTCCAAATGACCAATCTTTGGATGTTTCATACGTTATAAAAGGATTTTCGAAACCTTGTCTATCAGAATGTTATCACTTAATCATAACATATGAAGACTATATTAATCTACCTTTAGGATTTTTTGTTATAAAACAAAGTCGGATAAGAAATTAGGAAAAAACTTCAACATATATTCTGAGTCATAAACATGGGAAAATAACAAAAATTCAAAATAAACATTTTAAAAGTATACCTCTACTCAACCGACTAGTAAAAAAGGAAAATTATCAGATTTGGTGGATGATACGATTTGCTCAGTCTTTATTGTATAATAATTAATAAACCTATACCGGTTTGATTAGTCTCTAATATCATATTTTAAGCCATTAAATGAGTGAAAAGTAACCTCAATGTACGGTGAATTACGCTGGAGAAAATTAAACCATACTTAGGTAAAAGCGGAGACAAAATTAATGAGAAAGAGAGTCCCCAGACCATCAAATATGGATTAATATCTAACAGTTCAGTGGTTTATGAATTCCTTCTATCTCTACGAAACTGGCAATTTCAATGAATCGATGTTGATATAATGTTGAATAAAACTGGCGTTATCGAATCGTCCTAAAAAGAAAAAAATAAACAAAATGAGGATTGTTACTCACGGCAGATTTATTGTTTACAAATCCACTATCCCAAGCGAACGACGACTTCTTTCTTTTTGGTTTCAAGTGTGAAGAGAGCCGCTTAGAGCTAAACTTTCTCGATCGCCTCTTCTCACTCATAGCCGAACCCTGATGTTGCTGTTGTACAACATCATGTACACTCCTCTTCTGTCCCACAGCTCCCTGTCCAACCGTTCCTTCCAGCCATCTCATCCATCCGCTGCTGCTTCCACCACCACCGCCACCGCCACCGCCTGAAGCACCCGAGTTTGAGTCATCCTGACTTGGGGCATCCGATTTCCTCGACCAGCGTTGTTGACGCTTCCACCATGCACTCACTCCACCGCTTCCTCCTCCCGATGTTGCTACCACCCAAGAATCATCCATAGGAGTATCTGGAGGCGAGTTATCCTTGAATAAACCCCGATGTGTGCTCTTTTTCTTCTGCGCTTTGAGGTCAAATTGAACTGGAGCCGAACCGAAGGTGACTTTTGAGATTGGACAAGAAGCAGGAGGCGGTGAGGGATTGGAATGGTCAGGGTCAAGGTCATCGTCAGGGGAAAGAAGAAATTGACGCTCAGGAGATGTGATTGTTGGTGTGTCAATCCCAAAAACAACGGTTTTTTCACCTGAACCCGTAACGGGTGTTGGGCTGGTGGCAGCATGTGCATTAGCTATTGGAATTAGAGGCAAGGTGGAAGTGATGTCTGAAGTGTTGCCTCGACTAACAGCGGCAGATTTCTGATTGACATAGCCAAGCTTATTAACACGATGATGACGACTGCGATTGTTTTCTGGGTCGAGGAGTTCCCAGGAAATGATCCAGTTCATGGCACGAATCTCAGCGTTGAAACGAGCTCGTCTATAAGTATGAGAATAACAGGTCAAATATCATCATTAATTGCAACTCTTTGTGTGCTAAATTTCTTGTAACAGTCGTTCCCTTTTACTGGCAGAACACTAATCAGGCGGCATTCTCATAATTTCTGTCCTTATCCACAAAATTTGAGTCACTGTCTGTTAGAAGAAATAATAATTATTTTCCCCCACTCCCAATATTTCTTCTATGAACAAAAATGTATTTTCTTTCTTTATTTCCCCACCGATAAAAGACACTTGATAATTATTCGTATTTGTTTAAGCCGAGACCGATTGAGTGGAGTTTCGTTAATACACGGGTGTTGACTATAACGTGCCCTCTTATCTGCCCTGGGTTATTAGCTTCTGTGTTAAGTTGCTATATTACTGAGTTTTCTAGATTGTTGGCTCTGCTAGATTACTATCCGAACTCCTAGTTGGTTACGTTATAGCACTGTCTTTATAGACTTTAGGGGTTACCAGAGTTGTATCGCTCTAAGAGAGTGTTCTAAGGTACTCTACTCACCTTCTGGGTTCATAAAGTAAGAAAATGAAAAGATGGAAAGGGAGGAGGAGGAAAAATACGCCTTACCTGTAAAAAAACATACCGCCACCGAGCAGGCAGATTAGAAGAACTATCATAGCGACGGCTACACCGATGCTGATCCGTATAATATCTGAAAATGAGGGAGAGAGCGTATGAGAATAAAGTCAACCTCTGGGAATCTACCATTCCTTTTCACAAATGTCATATCAATGGATATGCTCAAAATATACCGTTTTTAGAATAAAAACATTTGAAATAACCTCCTAAGACCGTCCCACTATCTACTCGCTGCAGAGACATTCAACTAGACTTCATCTAATTGCATAGGACGACTAGGATTCATAACTAAGCGGCTTTGTAGATGGATTTTAACCATCCAGGCAGTTGATAAATACCGATAATATTCCAGCAGATAGTAGGAACCACTATCCGAATGCCATCATAAATAATTCTACTGGAGGGAAAAGGCATCAATGTCTCTGATTGCTTTCCGCGTCTAAAAGTATTCATTGGAGATGGACAGCATTTTCTTTAATCGGCAAACACCCTCTCACGGTCCACCAATTCCGCGTTTTGCCTTTTGGACTCAGTAAAGAATATTAACAGATTTTCTACCTAGATTGGGGTCAATCAATAAGGCCAAACTCAATAAAAAAAGCAAAATACGTTCCTTATTAATCCAATAAGACATATTCAGGCACTCTCCCATCTTCTAACTTTTGGAAAATTGGAGTTGACGAGTTAGTGACTCTGAGGCGGGAATTCATCCATCACAGGCTTTACAGCTATCAGCTTTATACGGAGGACATCCCAAGTAGCTATAGAAGGCGGAAATAACATGACGCTACATATTTCCCAATTTCATAGAAGGAAAGCACACATCAGAAACACATCCCAGATGTTTCCCGTCGCTGGCTTTAAATTGATTACCCATACAGTCAACCCATCGTAAACCATTAGAAATCCCCAATTAGTTTAATACTATGAAATAGAATTAAGAATGCGAATTGTCACTGAAATAGATAAGCTTTAGATGTGTCACAGTTATCCCCATCTGTTTAATAAGTCATTATGGACTACCTATTACTATTACTAACAGGTCCTCAAAACACATACTCACTCCTGAAACCACCAAATAAACTTCTTCAATATATCTTCTTTCAGTTTAGAAACGATAGAAAAGCGGTTCTGGAGAGGGTCTTTAGCCATCCTAGGGTTTCGGTTAACAGCACAATAATAAATAAAATAAATGAAATAATACAAGAGGAGCCTAAGACTTACTCTCATTATGACACTTTTTTCCATCGAAACCACACCGTGGAGTGTCCGGGGGAGGTATGTTATCTTCATTCACCCAATCAATTGTCCTTGAGGGAAGAGCCAGGTACTTCTTTGAGGTACCAGAGTAATGTCCAACCACCTAGCGAACAGAAATGGATTGTATTGATAAAATAGCCTAGTGTAGACAGCCTTCAACTATTTACTACCATATTTCTTTTAAAAATACAAACCTTTAGTGAATTATAATTTAATTCTAGACCTACCCACCTCCTGCAACATATTGGGAACTAAATACGAAGACTTTGAAGGCCCAGCAAGAACAAATCTTTACTAGATCGTATCGCAGTATCGTGTAATAATTGTAGGGGCCAGGTACAAAACTTCATGACAAGAGTTTACTTAGACATCTTATCCCCTATTTTTTTAATAAACCCGAAACCAAACGCATGCTAATTGACTATTTATGCAAATGCATTTCCTTTTTCATCTACTAACTCAATTACAAAGAGCCATTATTCTCCACTTTAAATGATACATTTGTTATGACAAAAGTACCACTTTTCGTCAGTAAATCTTCCTATAGATATTTCATAACATCAATTTGAATTGATAATAATATGCGAAAATCGATTATTTGCATGCATCCTGTTCTGTGCTACAGCTTGTGGCAGCATATCCTATCTTACGGTAATCCTTAATCATCTTACCGTACCACTTAATCATCCCCACGACCTTGCCAGTATGCCGTTCGGATTCTCAACTGCCTGCGATTTCTCACTTCCATTGGCTTAGCATTAGTGCTCATTTAGCATACCATATCACTTTCAGTACACGGCTGGTCTAGTCACATCTAATCTTCACTACCTAGATGTAGGACTATTCCAGTATAAATTTGAAGCATACTTAACTATTGGTGGCCTTTCTCTTTGTATGAAGTTGTAGATTATATTGTCATATAATTTCAGTATAGTGAGAATCGTTTTATAGACGCGAACGATTCACGTTCAGCTCCCTCTCTTCATTCTATAATACCTCAAAATTAAGAATAGCACAAGGGTCATTTCTCACCTCGTAATTACCAGTTTCAGGATTCATGTCGAGGAGAGAGTAATCGGTAGTTCGGTCTCCATTCTCGTCGATACTCACATTTTCAGCAATTCCTGAAAGAGAACAAAAAAGTGCACGAATTTTCATTCATTTGAAATTGGAATAGCATTTTAAAGAGAACATCCGGAAATGGTCAGGAATTACCTGACAAA
Organism: Hymenolepis diminuta; assembly: GCA_900708905.1. Taxonomy (NCBI): domain Eukaryota; kingdom Metazoa; phylum Platyhelminthes; class Cestoda; order Cyclophyllidea; family Hymenolepididae; genus Hymenolepis; species Hymenolepis diminuta. The sequence continues at coordinate 149,177 of CAADRB010000091.1, forward strand.
ATTCGAGAAAAAGCTAAACCCCAGGCGTCTGAATTCTCTCTCAAGCTCAATATAGTATCTAATTACTTTGAAATTGCAAATATCATTTAAATTTAAAAAAAGATAACTTAAGGTAAAATTTCACCTCGAAAAGTACGATTCCGCATATAGTATGTGAGCATGGTGCCGTTGTAGATGCTGCCTCCATTATCTATTGTATCTTTCAGAGCAAGAGCGTAGAGCATTACTGTGTCGTGAAAGGCTCCAATGAAAGGGTTAACCTGAAATTAAATATATTAAAATAACTTTTAAGTCATAAACTATCAATTCATATGGTGAATACGATTGAAGTCCCTTTAACTATCTAGAACTATTAATTTGAGAAAGTGCAGACCTTATATAGCATATTTCGCTGAAGCAGGCACCTTTAGATTATTTATTATCATTACTCTTAGCAAAACCACAAATATACAATCCCTGTCATGTAACATCATTTGAAAACTGGGAAGAGTAAAGTAATCCAATAAGAACCGAAAAGAAGAAGAGTCGGGTCAAGAAAAGAACAAATTTAGGACTTCAAAAAAGTCTTACTTTAACTAAATTTTCAGTTCACCACGTTGTCAAATTAACTGGCATAGATCACGAAATCAGGTCTTTGGGCTCCGAGATTCAAATAAAAGTGTAAGAATAAAATAAGTTTCTGAAGGAGATATCGTGTCCGTGATTTTTCAGAGCATATTGATCACTTGATTGGTTTGGATAATCGAACATGACCTCGATGAATTTGTCTCCTCCAAAAGTCAAAACCAGTTTTTTAAATTTTCTAACTAACCCAAAACTTCTCAAAGGAGTTAAGAGGGAAATCATCACGCCTTTCAAATAAAAAAATTCAGAAGTAGAGTTAGAGATCGAAGAGTTATTTAAGATTAGCACAAAATAAACGAGAGAGTGTGGGAGAGATAAGGAGAATAAAAGTGAAAAAAAGATGTGTTTTTGGATGAGCTCAAACTGCGCCATGGAGGTCAGTTGGATGAGTTGGATAAAACTCAGTATCAGTTGGCAGTGCCGGATAATGGAGATAAGGTTCAATAAATGGATGTATGCCTTTGCCAATCTATAGAAATATCTGGCTCATTAGCAGAAGATTATTTTGAGCAAAAGATATTCAAAGATCACTAAACCTATCAATAAATACATTTCATCCCCGGCTGTACCTGAGGATAGCAGATGAATAAGAAGATCGAAGATTCAACAGATGCCTGAAATGTAATCAGTGTAAACTACTTAGCACACGTATTTTTGTTTGAAAAAGTTGAAATTTGCTTTTCTAGTAACAGAAAGTAGTGGCCGGATGGGAATTCCCACTAACTTAACAATAACCCTTCCCTCCAACTCTCAAGGGAATAAGTGAGACATATGAAATCAAGGTGTGGATCAATAATTTATGAATGCGTGTATGGACCTGTAATGTCCCCTGGCAAGTATATAATAGGTAATTCAACAGCAAGCGGAGAAAAGTACAAGAATTATACATCTTCTAAAGAATTTTCAAGAAAAAGATTATTCTCCGACGAAGATATTTAGCGATAAATGGGAATTAAATGTACATGCCGAATTAGGAAAGGATACTTTAAAATTTTACAAGACGTTATTGCGGCAGTAGCCTAATTTGCAATATTATTTGTCAAACTACTTAGTGTTATGACAATCCCAATTAAAGTAAATATATTGGACATATAGGGAGACTGGAAATTTCTCATCAAACACAAGATCTTTTTTTATAATGGGACAACAAGTCCCATTGTCAACTTTAATTCTAGCGGTCTTTAAAAATCTAGAGATTATAAAAATAACAATAAGTTCGAATGGCTGATTATGCATTATGATTAGTGAAGTCTAGCCATCTTACCTATAGAGGTATAGATACGCAGAAGTAATGAGAACGAATGAACCAATCGAAACAGATGCGCATGTCAAACATTCAACAATGTAATCAATTCGATCAGTCCTGTCTTTTACATTACAGGATGTGTGCGACATCTTAGGATACTGTTATTGGTTGAAACTTACAATTTCTTATAACAAAACAAAAACAAGCATAATATTGACCTAGGTTTTATTCTATATATCCCCCCTCGGTTTCTATCACCCACTCAATTCGAATCCGACAGCAAGTGACTGCAAGCTTCGATCAGATTGGGTGGTCTTTATTCATGTCCTCCATTCCCCAGGATCTATTGCTATTGCTTCCAACAGAAAGACGGTTTGGTGTTATAGGGATGCTTATTGACTTCCTTTTCAACCAACCCCGCCCTCCCCCCGTCCACATGTAATAAATCTAAGGTCTGGTGAGTTAGGAGGCCATAGGAAGTCTGGAGAGACATGATGATGGAAATTCTTGCCCATCCAGTCCTGGCTTTTGAGAGCTTTATGGCATGGAGCCGAATCCTCTTGGAAGACATAGGGTCTTCCTCCATTGAATGAATAAAAAAATTTCCATTCCACTGATTCAACATTCATGGGTGAGAATGCAGGCTTCCCAATCCAAACGCCGATTCAAGCAATTTAAGCGGAACTCTAATATTTACTCTTGAATCAGAGGAAGCAGCCTATTTTCGATATATTCCTCTTATCAAGGGCCACATAAACTCACAAATATAGGACTGAACAGTATAACATGTTCACATTTAGAAAGGTCACAATATTAAACTCAAAGTTAGTCTAATTTCGTTCCGTAACGACCGGCGTATATTGTTACACCGGAGAGCATCAATTATCTATGACTTCTTACACTCTGATTAAAATGCTTGGAGGATATAATGTGAACCGCATCATTTTTAATGACGTCAGAAAACTAGTCAATGCACAAACATGAGGCAGAATTTATTCATGATTATATTTATACCAAATAAAACTACAGGGACAAAAAAAGACTCGTTGTGGACAGCTTTTCCAGGATAAATTTTTCTCAAATGTGATCATGAATTTGGAGTAGGAAAAGCTTTCAAATTAAGATAAATTTACTTCAAAATGATCTGTATAGTGAATCGAATAAACAGAGTGACCGAAAAGTAACAATCAGTGAATTTTCGGGAAAGCCCAACATTACCGTGTCACATAATCTGAAGTTCGGAAGCCAGATGTGATAGATCACAATAGAAGTACATGCTCAGACCACCAAGAATTGTGATCCAAGACCATATGTTCTTTAACGAAATCTCGAGAGATTTAAGAAAATACAGACGAATGCTTATTAACAAGTAAATTATTTGACCCTTAAGATAGGGAGTTAATTCTGAACCGCCGGTAATAAGGTAATTTGTAGCTGTACCGTGCTAGTCGGCGGTCATTAATTCCTCTGAAGGAAATAAGAATGAAATTTGAAGATTTCGGTCTTGAACCTTTTTTGCTTTGATGTTTAATCGAGATAAGTGGGGCATTGCGCGGGATGTCGATTTTCATTCCTTCGTGACAGAATTAGATCGACAAAGCTACCATATGCAGCTAAAGCGGTGTTATAAACTTATTTCAACTTTCACAGGTCCATGACCGACCGGCACTAGAATATTTGGAATAAACAAAGGCGTGTCCTTAATTTAAGAATATTCACAGTGGACACAGAACACTAAGGTTTATTAGAAAGTTTGTTCAGTTGGACAAAACGGCGGCGATAATTCACAAATAAATTTTGTAAAGAAGAGAGAGGAATTCAAATGTGAATTCCTTTAAAAGTATGCGCGTTTGGAGATTATTAGTATAAAAAGGAGGCGAAAAATATTAAACTGGCACTGCGGAAATTAAATACGCATCTGCTTTTTGGCTGCTGAGATAGCCATGACCAATTTTCCTATTTAACCTACCTGTCAATTAATTCTGAAAATTCAGTTCTAAGAGAAAATTCAAGAAGTCCGTTGAAATTTCTGTTTTAATGCCCATAGAAAACGGTTTTATAGCCCAGATGAAAAAAAGGTAAGTTCTAAGAATAAACTCAGCAAGCGAATGAGGAACATTTGGAATCAACCCTCTCCGTGCATCATGATGCGATTATTGTACTTTCTTATTTCACCTCTCCTGTCATTCTCTCTCGGTAGTTAATAAGCCTACAATCTTCTACTCCATTGCCATTATTTTGAAGAAGCTGTTGCATTAGATTAGCTGGATGATGGAAAACCAGTCCTTTCTACTAACAAAACTCATCACCACAGAGATCGAAGTACTAAAGTGACATTCAAATTGAAGGCCATTGTAGTTTCTGAATAGAACCTATCATTTATTCAATCAGAAAACTAAATGCTAGTGAATACGATCCCAAAAGAAAGTTAAATAAACCTGATAGAAAATAGAACGGGGGACTCACGGTTTTACCAGTGTAAGTATAGTTATAATCCTCAAGGGCTCGGCGCTGGACCTCTCGAGTAAAGTTCCTGTACTCCTCATTGTCGGGTTTGCGGAGGGTTATTGTCAACAACGCTCTATAGGCCTGTCGTGCTCGTTTGTTCTCCTCTTCACTTGAATTTTCATCGTACCATGGACGCCGTTGCTCTTCAACGCTAGAAATTTAAGAGGAAGAGACATGACTGAACGGGCACAGATGCATGACAATATAAATGTATTCAAATTGTAGGAAGGAAAGTGAACCAAATACAACGTGCACCGTTAACACACATAGCTGCTCAGTAAGAGGTGTAGTGGATCGAAAAGCGCCCCAATTACCAATACATCAACTACTCAAGGTACTTATGGGAACGCAGCCTGAAACTTCAGACATGCGGTTCCGTTTCAATTGGAGGTAGACCAATAAGAATTTTGCGACGTACACTTGTAGTACCTAGAGCACATGTTGACTCATCTCTGTGCTGTCCAAAGTGCTAGATAATAATTTATTATTGGTTACATATCCGCCTAACGTAGAACGCAAAAATAGCCAACTACTCATAATATACCTTATTAAAATACCTTATTCGCTTACTCGTTCTCTTCCATCCCAATTCCAAATTCTTTTTCCTACTTCTTCTTTTCCTCTCGCACTCCTGTACCATTGACCAATAAATACGTAACTCTACTCATTTTTTTATTTTTTCATTCTGGAAAAACATCAGTAGTTGTTTTAAGAGGATATCTCCAAGCCAAATTTGGTCTGATTCCTTAAGCAGTTCTACCAACGCGATTAAGTGCTAATTACAAGACTTTAACTGATGTGTATTTTTTTATAAGCATTCGTCAGTGTTACCTGTTCGAACATGACAAACTATGTGTACTGAAAAGAAGGCCTCTGGTCTCGCTTTTCGAATTTATAGACAGTCAGCAGCCCTAGTATTATTATACAGAGATTACGGGTTCGATACTCCAAAATGATCAAAATAATTATTCCGGTTAATATATGGTTGACAAAATGTGAACTTCTCCGCAACAGAATCTCATCTGGATATCGACCTTATGCCTGGGAGATGCTTTCATTCAACAAGCTTTAGTGTTTTCTACATACTGAATCACTTCATTTAGTAAGGCGCAATTTGAACAGAATTCAAAAATGATGTTAAATGTTGTTATTACATAAATTACAACACCCGCGAAAATTTGTTACAAGGGAGGCTATTTATTTATCTTGAAGATAAGGCAAAACTCAGGGGAATACACGCATGAATTATTATTGTTATTACCCACAGTAATACAAACAAATTAAAATTTGTTTATTATGGAAGCAACTGACATAAATGCAGAGTCTAGAAAATGATAAAGGAAAGAGGATCAAATGATAGAGATAACAAAGTCAGGGTATCCAGGATTCTTACTTTATTTGATTTTTGGACTCGGGTTGTGCAATATTTACTAAATGGGTAGTTCACTTCCCAAAATTCAAGTTCCATGATTCGTCCCCTGGATCGCAGCAAATGCTTGTCTACGATGCTCAATGCGTATTGGCCGGTATTAATTAATCAAGAAAAGTCGGTCTTGACACTTTCATTCGTTTTTTTCTTCCAACGATAGAGAAGGTAAATGATCTTACGTGATATTGCGCAGCTTACAGTTTTAACATAACAAAGATAAGTAAAAATTCTAAGTTAGCTGTTTTCACTCAAGGTGAACATGATGATAATATATTATATTGAATGTTACAAATAGTAGATAAAGGTATTAAAACCAAATCTTGAGAGAAAACGGCAGCAAATCGATCTGAAACTACTTGTCATTATTACATTATTGAAAAGAATTTGTACATAAAATTCAAAAGGGGTGTAGGTTTAGGGAATTTCCTCTTTAAGTGATTACAAATGAGCTTGGAACGGAAGTAGAATGATCAATGTTTCACTGACTGAAGTGTAGTAATTGATGCTCCCAAAATAGTAAGGCAGAACAAAGGATTGCTTCCAATTTAATTATTAATACAGGAATAGAAGTTCTACCTTTCTTTACATCCAAAATATGCGCTACAAAATGCTTAAAAATTGTTTTTGGAGAAGTATAATAATTGGACTGATTTATCAACCTTTAGCGAAAATAATAAGAAGGGAGAAAGCAGCGAGATTAGATTTACGAGAATCTTGAAATCATAAATGTAAACAGAAAAAGGAAAATATAGAAGTTAAACGGGAAGGATAAGAAGTGCAATTTACCTAGCCAGATAATGAGAACAATTTCACAGCTTAGTCCAATGACAACACATTTTAGGAGGCACTTTATGCAAAAAACAATGGAAAAAATATACACTGGTTCATAAGAGTTAAATGAATCGATTCTTCACACTTAGTAATCATTAACTTCATAAATGTTCCATTCTCATAGTCGATTAACTGGGTTTGATTATATTTTATTCGTTCACATTAAATTTCTCTCAATAAGTCGTATTTTGAGTAAAATCAAGGGGGTAGTAACCTGTTATAAATGTCAGGCATCAGGACGACTTTTAACAGATCCAAAACGCAAAGAACTACTTTCCATGTGGAATCGCCCACATGTCGAATGAAAATGAGTGATAGCGCTCCAAGTTTACACAAGTTTACACTTCTAAGAGCAAACGGATTGAAGTTTTGAATTAATATCTAGGTACTCATTGTATGTACCTATTAGACTCAACGGTTTAAGTTCGAAATGAGGTAAAAATTATACCCCTTGTAAGATTTCAGACATTCTAAATTAAGCTTAAATACCGAGTAGTTGCTTAATAAACAAGAATTACCAAGAATAATTTTATCAAAGGAAAGTAAAGAGTTTGCGGCAAAGAAGTGACGTTTTGCCGATCTAAATCAAATCAGAATTTAAAAGGGAGAAGAAATATAGCAACAGTGATTGCATCAGCTTATCTCAAATTCAAGAATTAATAGAAATAACACATGGGCTGAAAAGTCCCGGGCCTAACAAAGAAAACACAGTTTTTTTGGTTCAAAATTAGCTTTATTCATCAACGTAATCTCCATCGAGAGCAACGCAATCATTCCACCACCGCTCTAACATTTCAATACCACTTTTGCAGAACGATTTATCTTTTGCCTCAAAATAGGCCTCAGTTTCAGCGATAACCTCTTCATTCGTGCSAAATTTCTTACCGGCGAGCATTTTTTCAGGTCTGCGAACAGCCAGTAGTTGCTGGGACCCAAATCTGGCGAATACGGTGGATGTGGGAGCAATTCGAAGTTCAATTCATGTAGTTTTGCCATTGTTTTGATTGACTTGTCACACGGGGCGTTGTCTTGATGAAACAACATTTTTTCTTTGCCATATGCGGTCGTTCCTTTGCAATTTCGGCCTTCAAATGCTCCAATAACGCTATATAACATTCACTGTTAATGGTATTTCCTTTTTCAAGATAGTCGATGAATATTACACCACGAGGCCATAACCTTTCCAGCCGATTGTTGTGTTTTCGGGCGCTTTGGACGAGG
>CAADRB010000091.1:164217-211492 GCA_900708905.1 Hymenolepis diminuta
ATGATATCAAATATGTTAGTAAATGAAAATATGCATTTCACATTATTTATGAAAATACCGGTATCGACATCGCAAAACCTCTCCCAACAGAACTTATCATCATCATTAAATATCTCACCAATCCAAAAATCGATTTTTCTCTTTACCATAAATTTTTAATCAAACTTTCCACGAAGTGTATCATATGTAAAATCGGACATCTTGGATACAAATTTCACACAAAAGTTTAACAAAATAAAAATTATGGTGAACAAAAATGAAAAGCAAGAAGTCTATCAATCTTAATTTTTCCAAAAATGAAAGAACAATTAAGGTGTCACTTGAGTGACTGACACTAGCAATTTACTTCCCAACAAAATAGTGATAAAATATTTTTAAAAAATGAAGAAAACAGTCAAGCAATCTACGGAATTCAAACAATCTCGAGTTGAATGCAAAGGCGGTGAAAATCAAGACTTCACACATCCTTGAATCCTTATAATCAAACTACAACTGAACTTCAACTTCAACTCAAATTCCCTAGTCCTCACTTAGAAACTCGAAACTTTAAATGAGTCCATAATGATAATAAAATAAATCAACCAACTAGCCAACCAACTAAATAGGGGAAGATTTAATCCAGTCTTACTTCGTCCATAAGATGAAATTTGCTGCATTCTCGCACGAATATCTTCTTCATTTTGAAATTGGGTGAGAATCCCTTCTACTTTGAAGTCTCCCAAACTCTCCTCATTCAAGATCGACTTGGCAGCAAAGTAAGCCGATTGTGCAGCCGATACAATCTGTTTACTAATACCCTGTAGTTCTGCTGTAGCAGGATCAACTTGTACATGCAACAAAGCGACATTTTTATGGGGTCTGGGTTGCCAGCCAAAGTAAATGAAGATACTCTTGAGAGCACCATTCAGCGAAGCATAATTCCCACCAACTCGAGTCAGCTGGGGATAGGTCACCTTATCAGCCAATTCCATTTCGAAACCCCCAAAGGTAACTAAGGGGCGTCGAAAACGGGCACCAATTATTCGTGCGGTGTTGGCCAGAGGGAAAGTGCATACAGGTCCAATAAATGCGTGCACAGGTTCATCCAGGAGGTAGCGAAACATTAATTCTAGGGATTCCTTCATATCACACATGGTATCACCCCAGGCAAACTCAAGTCGGGGGAGGTTGGAAAATTGGGGCGCGTCCCGAATACGCTCAAGTACTAGATCCAAAAGCGGGGCCAGATATCCTGCTACCTTCGCGTTCTTTACAGGAATAAACAGAATGTTGGTTAAATAACTGCTGAAAGGGAGGGTGAGGTTCTAACTTGTCAGGCGGGATCGGATTTTATACTAGATTAAAAACTACTAGACTGTAAGTCTTATCAAGTCAGCCGGTAGATAGAATCAAAAGAAAGTATTATGAAAAAGGGAACTCTCTCCAATTATGAAACACACATGCCAGCATCGCTATGCACTAAAATTTCTCAAATTTGTGATGTGCTCTGGTTTACCATTAATAAACCAAACATTTGCAATCTTGAATAAAGGAGAGAACAATTGTCAAAAGACTTGACCTAAATGGATATTTGACCGGAGGCCGGTTTAACAACACGGCTAATTATATCTCGATATGGTTAAAAGAGAATTTCTCAGTCATTCATCAATTTTTTAATGAATGTTGAAGTTCACTGTTAATTTGATCCAGAAATAAAATACAGGACGTTTTCTAATCTTGTTAAACGTGAATCAACTATGAAAAAACTGACCCGGAATGGTCAGTTGACCTTGAACCACAGGGGTTTTAAGCCGTCAATTTCTCTATTCCAACTGGTATTCAGATACTATCAGGGTACATTTGGAACAGTATCTGCCCCAAATGAATTTTAAACAATAAGATTATTAGAGATCACAGTCTGTACAAGTTAGAACACGAGGAACTAAAAGGACAAAAGAAGTCTACCTTATCCTGAGGTGGAGAAGCGGAAAAGTCTAAGAGTGAGGGATCAAAGGGGGCAAGAATGGCGATTCGATAGACAGATTCATCAGTAGGTACATTGCATACGTGTTTACCAAGACCATAAAACTGGGCAATTTCATTACGAGAAAGTGAGGTAGCAGGAGTAGCAAAGAAAAGACACCAGAAGTATCCAGAGGATATCAAGACCGGTAGCAGAATGTAGATAAATAAATCCAGAAATCGAGGGGAACTAGACATGACGGTCCGATGATGAAGGCGTATTGACAGTCATCGCATCACCCTGAAGCCTCAGGTCAAAACTTAAACCAAACTAAGTGGTCAGGAGATGTTCGCATGCGCACGCGAGGCACTACTCCGTGAGAATATTGGCTAGTGCGTAAACCAATTATAATACAGCACATCGGTGAGTGGCTAGTTGCGAATTCAACTAACTAATCACGTGAACACGGTAGATTAAGCTTGTGACCGATGCTTGGTAAAGCATTTCGAAATTCCGAGGGCATGCGGTAGGTCTAAGCTTTAAGCGTATTTACAAATTACCGCTTTAAATGTATTTCAACTTTTTTCTTCTACAAAAAATTAGTTCGTCCAGAGATAAACCTTTAAAATTCATTATTTATATTTTTTACAATGTTCATGCAGTACCATCTATATATATCACATTTCGTGAATCTAATTGTTCGAAATTGAATCTTTTAGGACAAATAGACAATGACTTCTCAAGTCACTTTAGAATAAAGCTCTGGATTCTCTCCGATGAGAATCTCGCATTCTATAATCTAAGCTAGTTGTCATCCATTTTACTGAATGCGCACCAATGGGTGTTGAATCCATGACTTCTGATTTGGTGGATCTGAACCATCAGCAATACAGACACACAAACTTAAATATCGTTTTTTTCAAAATCAGACACACATTTAAAAACAGGATAATGCGGCTATTTGTCTAAATAATCATTGATTTACTCGTTTCTCACCCTAATTTTGGGCTAAAAAGCCTAATCACTTGGACACACAATAGATAGAGATTTGGATAAGTGTTAATTTGGAAGTGAAAGATATTAAAGTATATGGAGGGAGTTGAATAACGTCAAACAGCGCTTGCAGTAAATGTTATTTTAGATGTTTGTGTATTATTTTCAATCATTTGAATTCATTCATTCATGAAAGTAGACCATCCCAAATATCTTTAGCAGAGAAGACATCTAAATCGCCGCTAAAAATACATTTAGCAAAACACGCAGGGTTGTTATATAGAGATTTCATAACTAAAATATCTTCGCATAGGTTAATTAAATAGAAATCAAAAGTGCGTACAATGGCATTATGAGAAAACTATTTTCAGTTAGCGGAGCAGCTATTGCCGTTACCAAAAATCGCCTTCTAATGCCCTTAATCAGGTTGAAATAAAGTGCCATCAGAGCTTTTTCTTTGATGCCACTTTGGTTAAGGTATTACCATTTGGACTTCAGATAGTTAATATTTAATAACTAGACTTAAACCATCATTTTTTCATATTCTTTCACGTCTCATGATGCATTTACAAATTTAACGATTGCGCTTGCTACTTGCAGTGTCATTCTTTTAATATAATGTATTATAAAATAGCTACTGAATAGTTTTAAGTCAACCTATTAATGATGATCCAAATTGAGAACCGATGAAGGAGAATGAAAATTGACGGAGAAATTCTTAGTGCTATGAAGTGTGAGAAATCAAGGAAATTTTCTGCAAATAATAATACAAGAAAGACTTATACCATTTTCGGCAAGTGTACACAAAATTTATCATTTGTGATAACAGTTTTTATTTTAATCAATTTTGATTGGAATCAGTTCAACAAGCTTTTGACAACATTTACACAACATGATACAAATTACAACATTAAATACCAAATAATTGTTCAAAATAAAGCAGCTACACTGTTATTTAGCAAAACGACCACGCATTATTTCAACGGCCATTTGCTTATCGATTAATAAACCTGCATAATTCGATTGATTTTCTCAGAAATTGAGCTGGAATCTGTCGTAACGCTTGACAGAAAACTGTTAGTGATGGATATACAAAAGCGTTCCGTTGGGTATTTATAGCCTTCCCCTGTGCCTAATCCAAATAGACAAACTAAGCAGCAACAAGGAATGTGTGTGACCTTGAGCGCTAACCAATGACAATTCAGGCAGTTTTCCCCTACGCGAGCGGAGAGAATTAGAAGAGCACAGGTAAAGAGCAATTGTAAACACTCCTCTATCATTTTCTATATATTCATCTTACTTCTTTCTCAATCCCCCTGTCTCTCTCTCTTTGTATTCCTTTAATATTTGCAATAATCATCATCTTTATGATTCACAAAGAAAAAAATGACGAATCTAAATCGTTATTACTAGGGGAAGAATGCAAGTTACCCGACCAAAAAGTAGAACTAGATAAAATCAGATGTCGTTCAAATGTAACCGGTGTTTTCGATTTCAGTAATCAATGCCAGAATGTGAGCCTATCTCGTCTATCAAAGATTAGCATCTATTAGTACCAAAGCATAAACTTTACCTTTATGTCCACAATAATCATTACAGCCAGAAAGGTATAAAAACAGGATTCAAATGACCTACCGCAATAGTTAATATAGATTAATAAGAAGGGAAGCTGAATTTAAGTTTTACTTCTCGTCAGTGTTTTCAGAGTGTAATCTTTTTGTCCAAGATGAATTAAAAATGCTTTTCTCCATTGAATATGAGGAACATAAAAGATGGGAGCAGCTGTAAAGATGCCACTATCTTGTATTTTACAGGACTAAGGAAATACACGCAAGTGTAAACTTTCGGTCTCGAAAATGTTTATTCGAAGATCTAGATGTTTGAATCTCATTTCCTTTCTTCCTCAATGTTTTGATTCAAACCCCAACAACCCTTGTTAAAATGATATCATTGACATGACCTTTATCTCCTAAAGTATAAGGATGGTTAATACGTCACCTATCAGAATTCTCGATTCTCGTTAGACAAAGCTAAATTATAACCTTTCTTCGAAAGATTTTGAATTTAGGATGGATAGAAGCTAATACTACCAAAAGTGGCGTGAAAATATCAATTTCGATTTTACACTGTGAGTAAAGAAAACTCAAGATATGGAATTCACTCGTCTTCGAATCAAACAAAAGACGTTAAAGTTCTGAATCTTCTTACCTAATTACTATAGTGAGACAGCAATTATCATCCCAGGGTGTAAATAGAGGAGAGAGGTATCTAAGAAATATGCGAGAAGGAAATAAGTGATCATGTTGATGTAAAAAGGCTATTATTGTATGAATATTGCTGCTATTAAAGATGAATCTTCTAAACTAAATGCTGCGCCTTTTGTCATTTCCATATTGAGGGTGAAGAGAGAGAAATAATTTCAATTTGAAAAATGCACGCGGAGTGAAAATTGCAACTATGAGCCACCCAAAATCATCTTTCATGATACGCGTCGTGTGCACGAGCTTGGATAGTGCCACATAACAATACCATGAAAAACGTGATTTCGAGCCCCAGCTTGAGAGAGAGAGATAATGCAGTAATACCATCGATTCGAAATGAATGATTGACAACACCTTCAAAAATTCTGGTATTTAGATGGCTCTAAGACACTAATGGGCCTGATGTCTTAACGTCAACCATTGTCAATTTGCCTGAGAATTTGCCAGAAAGTGTTTATAAAATGATCGTTGAATGCAAATAAGAAGACATTTCAAGTTATTCAAAGTTCGTCAATACTCCAAGTCAGAGATCACAGGTGTGATGAGAGCCTAATCAGTAAGGAGAATGGTCAATCATACTGATTTAAAGAAAGTGGGATTCCAGGCTCACTCTCGAGTGTTGGATATTACTGATTGCTCGAAAAGCTTACAACCGAACCTCAGTGGAACTGAATTATTTCAAAAAATGAAACTGTGAAAAGAGATACTCAAAACATGCTAGGGTCCTACCATTCACTGGCGGTTAAAATGTGGAAAATCCACCTCAATTGGTGCTATTTCTCAATAAAATTATCAAAGAAAAAAGTGAGCCCACATAGAAAACTACCAACTGTACATCAGTACAGTACTGCACATCATTCATAAATAAAGATAAACTCTGCTATCCACTCTTTCTCCATGTAATGTCCATTTATAAGCAATAGTTTATGTTCTTTAACCTGATTTGTCGCATTCATCTTCGCTTCTTTCCCCTAACATAAACTTTTTCAAATTTCGAGGTTGATGTCTTCTTTTTTCTCTCCTAAAATATGTACACCATATGCTCTGTCTTATTCCTATTTTGTTAGTGCAGAAGAGTGTGAAAATTTGAAGAACGATAGCTTAGCACGTCTACTTGCTATAACTTCCTATAAATATGCGTATTCGAAATTACACATCCGTAGAAAACAGAGAAATCGAAGAGCAATGAAAACAAACATATTGTACATATGTGGGGAGGGGATCATATGATGGTGAAATATATGTTCCCCAAAGGGGAAATGTACTGCACTTGTGTAGGACATCGACCATGACATGAGGTTGCTTGACATATATTCGCCGAAAATTTGATATATGCACGCGTATGGAACTTGTGACCACAGATAAAATACTTCGAACATATGATTCTTATTAAGAGATCAGTTTGAACTGATAGAAGCCAATTTCAACGCTCGTGTGGAATTAATGCGTGCCAAATTGATTTAATACCGGACTTAACATACCATTGATTTTTTCAACGAAAAAAAGTGACATTTGAAAACGTCTCAACTGGTGTGATGTCAGGAAAACCAACCCAATAATGGCTAAACCAATTTAGGAACAATCACATTTTCGTAAAAGTTGTTTGAACTTAACCGCTTGTTCTATAGAGTTAACGTTTTTGCGCAAGATTTTAAGAATCCCACAACTATGGAAAGAATCAAACTCCTCAAGCCTTCTGTAAAAGTTTTTCAAAACTTGACTTAGGTATCTTGGAGCTAATCTGATGAGAAAATCTCCTACAAAGTCAGAATAAACAAGTGCAGCTGGCCATCCATGTCACAGGATGTATACAAATGGATATTGATCTCGTGACCTTCGACATGGTAGACGATCTCCTTATGCTACCGGAAGGTACTTTCTTGAGACTTAAGAAGTATTGATGGCTCACTCCATGTGCTTCAATAGATTTCGAACTTTTACGCCACTAAACTTATACTTGAGTTTTTAATGCATTTTCAGACTTGCTCTTTTCCAAATTTATTCATTATTGGTAATCTGAGAGGGGAATTAGAATATGAAAAGTTGCTCTGTGGAACAGGCATTGCCGGACGCTTTACAATAACAAGAGACCTAGATCTCAATTAACATTTACAGTTAGACTAGTACACGTTAATACAAATATCAATTCAAAGAAATAAACCGGATCATTTTTTCATACTTTCCCATAAAATCTACGTCATGTGGACTTTTACTTTGATTTCATTTTCCAAATGCACTATTCGAATTTTAGATTTCGTCAAAGCATCAGAGAAAATTGAAACAAGTCATTCCAGAATTATCAACTTTGGAAGTTCGATTTAAAACAAAACGAACTTTTAATAATTTGTCAGTCTGTAGTAACTCCGTATCATACTCATTTTTAGCCATCCCCATACGTAGCCACTCGAATTCTTTTCCCAATTGTCTAACTCTCTATCTGATCAGGATATCACTCATCCCTATTCTGACAACACAAATCTTCGCTGTATTACACGTCGCCTTGTTCTCTCTTAATGCAAGTATCAACGGAATATCTTCCGTCTCTTTCCTATCTTGTTTGATTTTAAGGTGATTAGAGATTAGTTGAGCACGACGGCATAGCGAAGCTGCCCAGAAATTGAGGTCTCCACTCTTGATAAATTCAATCATCTTAATTTTTAATCCTCTTTCTAGCCTATTTTAAATTATTAAAGAGGAATGAAACACTTTATAGTGCTATAAAGATATGCAAAACCGGGAAGACGTTGACTAATTTATCGACTCACTCGCGGAAAAAAGAAGCTTATTTACTTTCTTACTTACTTGGCACTCAAGACCACTTACTGAATTTTCTCATTTTTAGTGACATTTGAAAGACCCCAAAAGAAACTTGCACATCGCATTATGGTGTAACACTTGGTTTCTCAAACACAGGTACACATTAAACTAACTAGGCCTTAATTAAGGGACATAATAAAAATGGCCGAAAAAAGAACAGGATGAAACCTTCAATCAAGTATACTGGAGTGTAGAAGTGGTTCTAAAATGGAAGCTGACACATGATGTTCCATTCCTGAAATCATTTACTTATATGATGTGACTAGGTGGAATGGATAAGATGGTGCAATATGACAATCATGAAGATATTTGGGTTAGGGATTATAAGACAAGCTTTCTACTCAAAGTAGGCAAAACACAGGTTTGGTACTCATTGCGAAGCACATCCAGTGAACAGCATAGCCAACTCTATTAAACTATTCAAGAGGGCAGTAACACAGTACGAATTTTCCATCAGGGAGACCTTAGGACGCTCCTTCTCTTTACTTCAACTGGCTTGGAAATTATTTACTGTAAAGCGAAAAAATTAGTTTACTTATCCCAGGACCCCGTTAAATCAATGTATAGATGACATAAAATAGGGGCTTTGATATTCAGAACGCTCGTTTGATATGATCCTCAATTACAACCAGAGCCATTTATATGAACAAGCGGTTTTAAATTTAAACAACCGGGTAACATAATGAAAGACCTTCTAGAAATTGTGAAAACAATACTTCGTTGCTCCGGTAATATTCGGAAAGTTATTTTCTCTCAAAAGTTGCATGCGAATTCGACTATCACAACAAAACTTTAATGCCCTATCCAAAGGGAAACGGCTTCTCAGTTCTAATTTGTACCATTAGACAAACAAATTTCAGAAGCAATATACTCATGATAGTGCTAACATCATGAGTGTAATATATACCATTATTAGAAAATTTACTAACAATATCTCTGTTTTATTATTTCGTAGAAAGCGAGCACGGATCTTCTTGGGAAAGTAAATGCATGAAACTGTCAGCCAAAAGGCTAACAAAACCGTTGTCCGAAACCGGAGCAAACGCGCCTTCTATGTAAGAAATTCTGTATATATACAGAACAATGCGCGTAGACAGTAGCGTGATTGTGTTTTTACAACTTGACTCATCGACAGTGCGACGAGTGCGTGGCAGGAGAAGATGAGGCTCCAAGGTTGACAATTGTCAGCTTACCTGATTGTCACCATCACTCGGATTGCATGTATCGCCGCGGTGACTGTTCTGTGTGTGGTTTTAACTATTAATCCTAATAAACAAAATTCGGATAAAGTCGAACAGGCCCGACTTCATCACCAGTTACGCTTCCACAATCATTAAGTACTGTCTCCCTTCTAACATATGTAAGTCTACATGAATATCTAGAATTAAGACACGAGATTGAGTTATATATAACGACCAACTCAAATTTTAAAACTTCCCAAGCTCATTATGAAGAGCTTGGGAAGTTCTGATCTTTTTGATCAGAATTAACCAATGCGGTTGACAACCACGTCACTAGACTTACACCGATGGGCATCGATAACGATACTTCTGACCACTGCTTAAACTACAGTATTTTCAAATCCTATGAATGTTAAATGTCACACAATTGGTTGATAATTTCAAATCCAATGGGATTTTCCTTTTTAAAGGTCCCAAAATAATCAAAACAAGGGAAGACTGCGTCAATAATACTTGGCAACGGATCGATCACTCTGAAAGAATTAAGAGAGCATTTCTCTGAAATAAATAACAAAAAACTCTACATTTCGTTGAGAATTATGTATTGAAATATATTCACTCTCTGGAAAATTAAGTTTCTGGATTATATAAAAATATGATGCAACAAATAATATTACAGAATCTGAAAAATTCTTTGCTAGAGACTCTATTATCTTTCTACTTTCAGTAAAAAGTCCTGCTTGAAATCTGGATTTTTTCAATGAAACCTAATTTGAGTGCAGCAAAATTTGGGCTATTTTTTGTTTATTAATAAAATTGATAAAAAAAATTATTAGCTCGTTGATTTGCAACAAGAAAAAACTTGACAGAAATTAGCAATATCCCTCTGCTATTTATAGCTATCAGGAAGTTAAACGTTTAATTATGCTAAGGTTTCTACGAAGATGCGCGTTGGAAAACACCTTCCCAAATGGGCTCGGGAATTATTATAATTATTCTAATGCCAAGGTCGCGCGTAAAGATGTGTGATAGTACATTCTGCGTATAAATAGATAATTCACCACGACATAACCACGTTTTTGTTCCTGCATTTCCCACAACCAAGGTCTTTCCACTCTGCCTCTAGCTCTCTTCAGCCATACACATCCCAACGAATTACAACACTAGTCAATTTTTGTGAATATAAGCTCAAATCTCCCAAGCCAGCATGTAGGAATAAGTTGATAAAACAGGTTATTTTTCAAATGAATCAATTTAGTATTCACATGTATCCGTATTACAGCTGGATAGCATATATTGCCACATTGCCAATTAATAGGTTGTAAGAAATTTGAGCATGTCCTCTTTTACTGTTTAGAGGAGAGATTTTATGGTCCATTTTATTACTCACAAACAAAACTAATTTGAAACATGACCATTTCAAAAATCTGAAAAAGCGCTATATAAACTTATTTAAATAAGAATATGAGGAAGATGGAATTATGGTAGAGAGGATAATTTCTTCCAGTATGATCATAAAAGTCAAATAAAGGGCGCAACTTGAGCGTAAAACTGGGATTATATCTGAACAAATAAGTGACTAATTTTCCCAAGATGAACTTCAATGAGCAATACTATAACCCCTGAAAAATCTCTAATTTCTTGATGAGGGTGAGGCAGCATGAATCAGCCACAGAGGGTAGCACGTGATACTCATTGTATAGCAGCATGAGCGTGCACACATGCCGTTCCTTTGTCAACACAGCCCAAACGCCTCTAGCTAGCCGGCGGTAACAGTAGCTATCATAAGTCTGCCCTGAGTAAATACTCTCTCCCTCCTACTCTCTCTCTCTCTCTCTTTCTGTGTACGTATACAGTAAGAGTGGTGGTAGTAGTAACGTTTCTTAATCTTATGTTGTTCCTTTCTTCCCTCCCTCCCTTTCCCTCTCTTTGCTAAAGTAACATTTCCATATGGTGGTGAATGGGCCTAGGGTTCTGTTCCTCTACCGCTACTACGACTAACAGCTGTTTAGCTTATGGTGCGTAGGTTCATGCGTAAGTAGATTCCTTAATGGTTAAACAAGACAAAGTAGAGCAGGAAGCTCAATCAAATCTCAGATTAACTCTCGTTCGCTACGAACTCCCTATAAGGTTGAGTCATTTCAAAGCCGACTACTAAGAGAGAGGGTGGAATTTTGCACCTGAAAACGTCACGATGAAAAACAATTGTTGTCGCATACGATCTGAATGGAACGAGATTTGTTTAGACACAATTGCGTAGAGACAGCGACGACAACAGCAGTGTGCCGTCTGAAATCGACGACGAATGAACGTAAATTAATATCAGGATTAAGCATAAAATAAGTAGATAAAATTAAGAAAATAGTGTGGAATAAACTGTATTCTTTCCTACTGATATTCCTAAAAGCAAAATTACTAATATTAATAATTTACCATTCATCGCATAAACGTTCGGAATTATAGAAAGAGGATTATTAAAGACGTCATTTAAGCATGATCAACGAAAGAAATCCGGTGGATACCAACATTAAGAAAATAAATCATTCAACAACTTAAGACAGAGAGCTCAACTCATTCTAAAATTAAAGCTGTCTGTAATATTGAAGACGTATTCAAACCAATTATTAGTAGTAGATGCACAGTTTGGAAGTCAAACACAGATTGGCATCCTAAATTCAAACCAAATAATTCACTCAAATCCTCACAGAAGAATACAATACACCTATCGTATGTCATAAACAGGTAGATAACTGTCCGCAATCGTGATGGCAGTCTGTTTATATACACATACACGCATAGCAGGGACTTTGTTAATTTGGGTGCGATCTTGTATGTGTGAAATAGGCTGATGATATGTGGCCGCTTTCACTCTCTACAAAGGCGCCTAAAATCACTAAAAACCACTTTCCTCCAACGTGACTGGTTCGGAGTCTATTCAATCTGCTTCCCTTACATTTTGTCCACTCTAAAATTTGCAATACAATTAGGCCAAAATAGGACAAAAACAAAGATCAAAAAAGCATCTGTTCGCAAATGGGAGTAAAGAACATTTGTCTGGACAAAAAAAATCAATAATTTAGCTAGTGCTTGTGGAAAATAGCGAATAACCGTCAGTGAATCTCGGAAATCATTTCAAAATATGACATGTCCTAAAAAATATTAGAAACTATTTATTTGGTTGGAATAAGCAAGTATGAAAATGCATGTAAAAGTCAAAAAAGATGGGAAAATCCAGCTCAGTTTTCATTTGACAGCCTTCTAACTATGCTAGGGTCGAAATTAATAACTTTACAAGAACAAAAAACGTAAACTTGAATAATTGAAATTCAAATGTAAGATTGACAGTAATATAACTCACTATCCAGTTCATATCTATTATATAAAAAATTTTATCTTTTGATTTTTGCCCCACTGATTCAATGTGTCCAATAGGCGAGAGAGGAGTGATGGTTCAAAATGTATTAGTCATACAAATAATCCTAGATGATCATTTCACACAAAACAAAGACAACTGAAATTGGTGATAGAGAATGAACATTTCTCTGATTTAGTTGTTGAAGACAGAGGAAACTAAATTGGAGAAAATACAATACACAGAATAAGGGTGAATTTCTCTTACCCCGAGCGAGATTTTGGTATTTCTGAAGGGTTACTAGACCTTCCTTGATGTCGTCTATTTGATATTTATGGTAATAGTAGTTCTTCATGAAACTTTCCAGGGCTTGATTTGCAAAATATTCATCCCATCCGGAGTTAAAACCAGAGGTGACAGTTTTGGGTTTCATAATTAAAGCTCCAACGGGTGTATTATTATTCGGTAGCCACTTGAAATGATTAAAAATCCCCTGAAGAACAGAAGTCAAATCTGTTTGGGTGTAGTATGTGCGAGTCAATAAAGCAAACTCATTTTTTTCCGAGAGAGCGACAGATGAAGCGCAAGGCGTGAGAATAGGTGTCTGGTAAAATGCTGAGGATAAACGCGCAACCGATGCCAGAGCGAAATCATTAAGTGGACCAACAAGGACATTCACTTCCCGATTCGCAAACTTTTCCAGAACTGCTAATGTGTCACACGCAAGCCAATCAAAGTAGATGATTGGGACAACATGGAAGTACACTCCTCGAAAAGCCGGCATTTGAGTTATTTTTTCAATGGCTATATCAAATGAAGGAAGCATATTACTAAATCCAAAAACTCCATTTGAGGCCAAATGTATTCCGAACTTTACAACTGGAATTTTACTCTTCAAATAACCGGGATCTGAGACGTTATAGACTAGCATTTTTCGACGATTATTGATCACGTTACAATGCCCCAAAACGTTATTGAAATCTTGACGAGTTTGATTTAGAGGTCTGTAATGTCCCGTAGCAGATTTTGGCCTTCGAACTTCGCAATCCGTTATAACTTCTAATGCTAGAACAGGACTTAAATATAAGCTCAGAAAGAGAAGGAGGAGTAGGAGGGACAGGAATGTAGTGAAACGTAGCAATGAAAGGCATTTGGCTGAGGAAGTGAAAGTTTCAGATACCAATGGTGGTTTACGATGCCGCATAATATAACTTCGTAATTTAACAGCAGCTATAGCAAAATAAAAGGACTAAATCCACCCCGCATTTCCCGAGTGAATCCAGCCACACAGCAAATGTATTGAAAAGCAGAAAATAACCACAGAGAGATTGAGGAATCGCGATAATGAATGGAGAAAAATGAAAAAGAGAAAGAACCTCAACAACGACGGGATTCGCGCTTCTGTCATGTGCTGTGTGGCTGCGCGCGTGCTTATAAGCGAAGCCGAGCGCGCGCTTTTTCAAGTGCAACCAATAGCGTACAAGGCAGGACCTGACTGGTTGTCTGAAGGCAACAATCGATCTTGCAATAATAGTCGGTGTGTTTCGCATTCTCTGCCTACATAGAACGGCGGTGTATTAGCGTGCGCGCGTGCATGCGTGACGCACCATTTACCGCGTGTCGTATGTGTTACAGTAAGAGCGGTAGAAGGCTTGGCTAGCCTAACAAGTTGGACCGATTTAGACACAATGTGGGACTTAAGCTGTAGATGCAACAATCGCATTCGCTGTTACTCCTCGCGCCTCCTTTCCCTTTCTCCACTTATTCCCTCTTTTAAAAGTATTATTAGAATTAGTTGAATTGAAAAGTCAAATTATTAGTGTAATTGAATATATGAACATCTGATACATCGTGTAATCACTGAACATACTCGTACAATAGTATTTTAATTAATCAGAAAGAGTTACAGACTTTTTGTAAGTCTTGAATGATACTCTTTGGAGATTGGTGTTGCTGTCTCTGCGCGTACATCTGTGCTTGGGGGAAATCGGACGATGTTTTTCTGAGATACCTAAGTTACATACATTACAAAATTGTGAAATACTCATATTTGATGTGTCAATTATCGAAATTTTGCTTTGTCCCTCGTTTTTATTAAATCATTTGTACATTTGCAAATGATCAACTGCAAATTATTTGACTTCTCCATTCCTCCTTATTAGAAAGATCTCGCAAATTTTTTCTACCTAAAATGATACTTGCCAAGAATTTTTTGATATGGGTTTAATTATTTGTTAATTTTGTTTGGTGAATACTGATATCTGTACCTGATATAGTAAAAAATTAAGTTCTAGGTGTATGTTGAGACATTGTCATGGCAGCCACATGGGAGCACTTTATTGACTGGGGGAGAGATTTCACCTAATGCCTGAATTTCCTTTTATTGATGATAGGCTAGTTTCACTCGTTCGTTTAAATATTTCGTTTGAATTACGATCAAGCCAATGGGGAATTGAGACCTTCTGATTAACCTCGATGTGATTGGCTGAGTAATTTGGAATCCGATTGGTTAACTCTACCGTTTGAAGAATAGAACACTTGAAATTGGAAGATATTTGTTTAGAATTGGGAATTATTTGACAACTGGCGAATTGATTAACTATAATTAAATACATTTAATTAAGTACATTAATAACGTAAATTTGGCAAAAAATAATCAATTAGAGATACGAATCTGCGAGGAAAATGTATACTACTTGCCAATTTTATGCATTTAGTAGTAGGGATGTAAGGAACATTGGGTGAATTCGGTTTTGAATATCCTTAATCTCTCTGAAATTCAAATTTTATTATAATTTATAATTCGGCGATCAAAACTCCACAACCGACTCATCGACAAGCGTAGACATTTCTCAAGGTCAATTTGGTTGTCATCACCAATTGGATTGCAGGAATCTCTGTGGTGATTGGTTAGCTTGCTCCTAACTCTTCACTCTTTTCCAGTATATATTTAAATCTCAACTTTTGATAAAACACAATTAGACGGGACAACTGAAATCATCCCATTCATCATCAATAAATGCTATCCTGATCTATCACTTAATATAACCCAGAATACACCAGAGAGAGCACGTCTTTAATAGACGAATAGTTATCGGCTTATGTAAGCTATTAATTAAAATGTACAAGTTAATAGTATTGAGCTCACTCCATAGTCTCTGAACTAGGAGTTTCATATGCATAAAAAATAGAAAGCTATCTTTGCAAAGGATACAACAGTGAGACTATGCTCGTGGTGGTCAGTAACGTTTATTTCAGAGGAGGTGAATGGCTCACTCATGCGAGTCACAAATTGTTATGTGAAAGAGAAAGTAGATAGTATTGTCAGTCAATGATAAAGGTGGGTATGAATGAAGATTCTAACCACCTCACTCCAATTTTCAAGATCGAAATTTAGAAAAGGTTGGGATAAATCCAGTAAGCCGATTGCGATGATAATAGGATTAAATTTGAGTAATAGCCTTGATTACAACCCGCGCTAGTTTTAAGCACTCATCAATGACAGTGTTTAGGAAAATTACATATTGCAATCAGACCAAATTAAGCTTAGTCGAGCCCTATGATCTAATTGAATCGGATGGGGATGTGTCCAGCTATTCAGATCTTATTTTGAGATTATTAACTATTAAGAAACAAGGAACCGTGAGGTGAAGGTGGGGATTTAGTGAACTGAGATTGCAGCCAAGGTAGCCTATCATAACGCGAAGATGCCGATATCCGAACATGAAAAGCAGGACTTGATTAAGACTTAATCAAAATTACTATCACTGGAGCTGCGTAATATCTAAAAGTGCCCACGATTAGCTATGCCCAAGAGGGTTGGCTGGAAGTCTCCGGTGTTGGAAACTGACCTTTTTAATGATTGTCGACAGTTATAAGTTTATACTTATTATCTCAGCTGTCTTAAAGGGCTTTAAATTCTCCCAAAAAATGATGTTAAAGTGAACACACACACCAATCCGTGGTTCTTGTTAATAATAATTGCACTTTTCGAAAATAATTTCACACTAAACATATACGTTAATACAATCTAATTTACCATACAAAAATTGGCAAAATTATTGGGTAATAAAAAATATAAATTATGTCTGCCTAAATTGTCTAAACATAGTTCCCACTCACTTTAGGAGATCTATTTTCAGCAAAAGAAAAAAATTAAAAGCAAAACAAATTAAATTGTCATTGTTATCATTATATTTATATCTACATTGGGCAGCATCCAATTTTATTTGAATGCAGAGAGGAAATAAGTGCGATCACCGAGTAATTAGGGTAAAAAAATTTCCGTGCTGCTATTGGTCTAGCGTGTCCTTGGGAGAGACAGGGCTAACGACTCTTATCGCAATCTGGACGAGTTTACTAGATTAATAAAAGAAAGAAAATAAGTAACCTTTTCAAATTTTGTAGTTGGAACACAATTTTGTTACCTTTGCGCACTGCATAGGCTTATATCAAAATAAAAAAAAGGTGCGTTGGTCTTCTCTCATTGAATCGACGGCGGCCTCATTAATGGACAGGCTTTTTTACTCTGCCAATTACGTAGAACTCACTGACTGACCTCAGTCTTGTTCCGGTGTCTGTTAGTATGCTGTTCAAATGGTAGTCCCACTATAACACCCACCAGAGGGCAGATTCTAATTTGAATCCAATCCTGGCTTTTGAGAGCTTTATGGCATGGGGTCGAATCCTCTTAGAAGACGTAGGGTCTTCCTCCATTGGCTACGCTGCCTATCCAAGGCGCCTTGACAACAATGGTTCGAAGAGTCTCTACGCAGGCATCTGCATCTGCTTCGACTCCAAGGTCCTGTGGAAGAAATTGAGGAGTCATGATGTGTCCTTTTCTCACTGCTAACAACATCAAAAAGCATCACTGTTACTGGAAACTTCGTGTGCATGCATAACAGTTGGAGCTTCAGTGGGGTACGCCACACATAGCCACCTATCAATTTTTGGATCGACTTTTTCATCCCGGTGGAAGTTCGTTTTGTGGGAGAAAAATCAAAGACTCTCCTCTTCTTCTGGGCGTATGAATTTCTTTAAGAGTCATTTTGCACACATTAAACGATTCTCTTGAGTTTTTGTCCACAAAACCGACCTCGCCTAAGAGCGTATGAGATTTGTATCCGAGGTCTTGATGAACACCATTTTTTATCATTACTTCAGACGCTTGAAGATCTTTGGCAAGATGTCGCTCATTGACTTCCCACGATTTTCGTTCATCATGCCATACAATCTTCTCACAAATGCAGATGTTCTGAGTGAGTCAGTAGAGCGTTGACACAATGCTCTTTTCTCTTCCTCGTGGCTGCCAATTTAGCTCTGTTGTTTTCATTCAGCAGATCCTTTCTAACTTAGCCAGCGAAAGCTCTGGCGAATTTTAGAGATCTTGCAATTTCTAAGTTCCTGTGTTTCGCTTTCATAGACACTATTACAGCGTGTTTTTTCACTTCATTAGTTATATTAATATCCTCCATGAGATCTTCTGATATAAAAATGATATTACTTATTATCGGGGTAGTTTAAATTAACAGAATATAGGTGTTCTCAGATACCTTAAATATATACACGCTACTTATCGCAGTCATCACTTGCAAACGCCCAAATGCTTTGATTAACTTATAAAAAACAGAAGTATATGCGTTGGCTGGTCTTGCATTCACAATACTTGGGAATTTCGCAAATGATAATTAGTTATCTAAATAGACACAAATTCCCAAATCGTTTAATGCGAGTCCAATGACCAATTTCAGTTAGAAATGTTACATTTGTTTTAGTTAACTGAGTTGCAACTATCTTAGTCCCAATGACACGCCTAATTTTGAGCCTTATTCACCCCGCAAATACATTTTATCGATTTTTGTCTGCCCAGCTGGTCAATCGATAACATGGCGTGCAGTTTGCAGAGCGTGAATAATCAAAATGTTTGGCTTTCACTTAATAGACACGGGTAGAGTATTAATCATCCTCAATTCGATAAATAAGGCTTTTAATTGATGTTCTGTTCTTAATAGATAATTACTTTTGTCATTTGTCCTATTGTTTAGACAATTATTTTACTTGTCGTATTGGTTTATTTTCCATGCTTTTAGAATGAAATTACGATCTCTACTTAAATTCATATGACCATAACAATAGGATTTCAGGGGAATGAAAGTTTATTGCTAATGAAAAGCAACCAAGTAATGCCTCGTTAAGATATTGTGAGCTCCAACTGACTTTGAAGCCTTGTCTTATTTTCTAAATTTATAATTTCCATTACAGTCATGATGTTTTAATGATTAGCACGGATGAACAAAGGATTTGATGCATATTTTAATAACGTAAACTAATTTTGGACTTTGGGTCTTGATTAATTATTCGTGTCAAATTTGAGAACATATATTGAAATTTCTTTTTCATTATTGGATATTTTTCGATATTCAGCGTTTACATCAAAATAGCATATACACCTTCTCCTCATCAAAAGACAATATTGTCTTTGCTAATTGATATTAACAAAATTGCACACTAAAGTCCAGTTTCAAGATTTCTTTCAATTTTGATCAATCTAAAACTTTGAAAACGTTTCTTTTGCATCTATTAGTGTCGAATTTTACCATTCTAATTGCTCACAAGGTTCAGAGATGGACTATAAATAAACTTTTATCAAGATGAAACGAGAAGTAGTAGTGTTTTTCGTAGCTCATTTGAAATCATAAAATCAAAATTGCATTTCCTAAAAATATTTCAGTAATTACTTAACATTTTACTTCCCAAAATCAATCGATTTGTTGTTTTACATCGGATCTAAGAATAAGAATAAGCTCCACTGTTGGTGGGCCTTAAATTGGAGCTTGTTGAAAAATTTAAATAGTGCATATGGAAAGCGGAAATGTTCTAATAATTTTTAATTTGACGATTTACACAGGTGCTATTTGCATAATAGAGTTGATTTTTACTAGGCGTAACTTTGTACTTTAACCAAATAACAGTTATGTTGCTATGAGGATGGGATCGTCTTATCTACTAATCATTTGAGTTTTTACAATTTCTGCTTTTAGGTATACTGGAAATAGTTGATAATAAGATTGGTTAAAAAACGCTAATGAATCCAAACATTTATTCATAAAATTACATATATTTCATTCACCGAGCCTACTTCCTAATGCCCTAAAGGTACATAATTTCATAAAAGGTCTTGGGATTAAGAGTTATCAACCAATAGTCTAGACTATGACTTCTAGTATCAAAACTGCCAAATTTCAACCTTTTTTCTCATAGTATTTACGGGGTGATTGCGCAGTAACTCCATATTTTAAAAATCAAAACCTGCATTTGATTCCATTAAAGCATCTGAATTCTTGAGTTTTGAATCACATTTCGTGACATCCTTTGCATTGATCTGAGCATGCACTAATTTTGTACATTGCTTAAAGTAGAAAATCCCTCTGGCCATCCTTTTATTTGATAGGAAAATTATAGCGTCATTAACTACAATCAAATGGCCTCTTTAAAATCAGATTGTATATCTACTTCTTTCGAAGAAATTACAATCAGAATTGAGTCAATAGATAAGATTCATCAGTATCATGTCCAAGGAGGATTTTGTACTGTGTGTAACGTCTTGAAGTATTATTCATGAGCTGAAAGTTCCTTCACTCACGAGGTCAAAGAGTTTCTGCCCGCTGGTGTACTCAGATTTTGCAATTCAGTTTCAGGATGTGAAAACCGTTTTCAGAGGGAATGGTGATAGGATAACGAAACACAATGCTTCTAATATGAAAATGCCCATTCTCAGAAAGGATAGCGACGCGTTCATATTATAGGAAAGATCACTATCTTACAAATAATTTCCCAAAAATTCACTACTTCAGAAAGCTGCAATCATTTTACTTGAAAGAGCATGTCGAGCTTATTATTTATCTTACATATTGTTTATTTTTTGTTACTATAAATTTTTTTATCTTGCCGTTTAATTTTCATTCTATCTCGTTTGTTTTGTCTTCAACTGCTATAATAATTAGCCTCACAAGTTTAACCAATTTTCATTTTCGTTTTGTATGCATATATTGTTTCGCTCCCTAAGTCGATAATCAATTTTATCAGGATTATGTAAATAGTTCTACAATTATAATTATACGCAATCGATTGAATCAGCGAGACTGCCGCTGATATCACTTCTCGTTCGATAAACAAATGAAAATAATCTCATCCTAACCGACGGAATTTTTTATTAGAGTAAGGCTACCTTGCTTCCTGTTATCACAGAGAAATCTTTAATATTGCAATTGAATTACGAAAGCACATTTTCTTACATGCAGTTAAACTAATGGCTCTCGGAGTGTTTTTTTTTGTATTCTTAGTGGGGCACTTTTGTCGATAAACTTACTCATTTCTAAAGGACACCCATCAATAACCTAAATAAATTCATGAAAATAGATATTAGTAGAATGTATTCAACAATTTCAGTTAAATAATCAACAAGAATAATTCCCAAACTGTATTAATCATATACCCCATCTCCTAAAATCTCGAAGCTTAGTTGTACATCTATTTGTTCGGTAAGCAGAATACTATAATTCTAACATTATAAATTATCAGGATGGGGGTTTATTTTATCGCCTAAACTGTCATAAATTTATTAATGAAAAAGAAACTCTTGGTATTGAAAAGACAGTGTGTAACTACTACCATGGGCAGAGAGCAGACGTCCCGAGTCCTTCTGGTTAGAAAACTTAAAATCAAACTTTTTTCCACCGATTTTCATCCTTATAAGTTGTCATTTGAACTGATGAATGGCCTCTGGCATATTGAAGAAAAATATTCCCAAGCGCATTCAGAAAAATGACTTGACTTGCCTTCATGAGAAATTTCAGCAACCCCTTTTGTTGGCAGGAAATAATCAGTGGATGTTGGCCATCCACATTACAGGATATTCACCAGTAACCTCCGATTTGACAGATTTGCACCCTAACCACGGCACACATGGAACGAAGAAGAGAAGAAGCAACAAAGCAAAATACCCATTTTTTCATGCTGTTATTAAGCAAAATTATCAAGTTCAGGTAGTCACTCAATTGCTGCTAACGTATTCAGATCTTTTTGAACTGTAAAGAAACATTTTAATTCCCGAAATGCATTGACGAAAAATTTGGGAATATTTCAACAAATGAACGACCGTTCTATCGATTGAATAAATAGATATTTTTCATAACATCACCAGAAAAGCTTGTAATTTGCTCTTCGAAAGATTATTAACCATAAAAATGGTTTGTTTGCTTATGACGTATAAAGTTCACGTTCCACTCAACCAGAATAATAATCACATCAAATGAAGTCGGACTTGATTTGTATCTTAATACGAAAATATTAATTGATCGCAATACGAGATACTTATATAGTGTTAAAGGCTCAGAAATTATGTTATATAGTTTAATAATAATTGAACATTAATAGACTTGAGGAAGCACTGATATTGTATAGATAAAAAAGAAGAGTAGATAACCTTTTGTTAGACAGTGAGTAGCGAAACCTTCAACGGTCAGAACGTTATTCTCAGTCCTGACAATTTGAAGAACTATACTTATCTCTCCTCTTATTCTGAGTTCTTTCATATAATTCTGAAGGAACCAAGGAGACAAACTGGACGAATTTAGCAAAAAATGAGCTGGAAAATACGGATTCAAGTCCCTCCATTTAAGTCGACCAATGAAGATCCTAAACCTCAAAACTAAGTCTCCTTTTCTTTAGCCTCTAATCTTTGATCTATAAGTTATGCATTCAGTGATCCGACAAGTTTAATGTTTGCACATATGAAAATATTATACACATTTTCATTATTGATCCATTTATTCAAGAAAAAATAAATCAACTAGCTACTACTAAGGAAAGATGGATACTACGGGTTTTGAACTTCGATGCTCATCGGCGCTCACAAAATGGTTGGAATGAAAACATCACTGTTCCATCTTTACTACAAAGGATGTCTCACTTCTATCTTCAAAGAGAAGTGGATAGTGTTCACTTTGAGTGAAATCTGATGAGTTCTGCTATATTAAAATAACAAAAGCTCATGTCTTGTCGCTCGTATCTTTACTTTTAGAATATAAGAATATACAAATTGTAGATTTTAGCTTATAATAATAGCTAATAGCTCTCTAGCATCGAAAGTGGAAGTGGAAAGTATATAGCCAATTCCGAATAAGTGCTTTCTTCTACTATAAGACGAATGTGAATCAATTTGTAAAAGAACTATTATAAAAATAGGGATAAGTACACATCATCACTCCTGAATGCTCAAACCTCGAAAGCCTTAAGGAGAAAGCGGAGTCAATCGTTGTTTACAAGATCAAAATCTCAAATTTTAAAATCAACTTCAATTCTCCCAAAAATTTATGTACAAATGACCTAATTATAGTTTACCTCAGCTACTACTAACTAAGAGATCCGTAATTAAAATAGAAGGTAAGCTACAATTTAATCTTCTCAAAATGACCAATTTAGACTTTCACTTTCTGCAATCGAAGGAATTTGAACCCGGTGAAATACCTAAAAGAATATCAACGAATGTTGAAAACTGACGTTTAATTAAAATTTCACTCAATTCTAATCATAGCGTAGGTCAGGTCAAATAGTATGCTCCCATTTATCTTAAGCCATGAAAACCGAAAAGGTGATTGGTTTTGTGAGCTATATTGAAATTCTGGTTCCAAGATCGAAATATCCCAACTTCACGTTTTATCTTATCATGAATATAATCTAATCTTTAGCCGTTATCTTAATTGGCTTAACTATTAAAACTAATTTTCTACCTTGTTTCGCGCATACTTCATTTTTTGGTGTGTTAGTTACTTATCGATTTCCCAACATCACGTAGATACAATTTTGACTGACTAATCTAAACTGGTCTTAGAAATAAATATACTCCCATTTTTCTCTTATGGTTGAAAACTCTAGAAAATGTGCATACATAAATTATAAATCATTTACGACTGAAAGATGATCTCGTATCCAAACACAATTATTAATTTTTCTCGCGATAAAATGAAAACTCATTTATTACACAGCAAAATTTAGAATCTAATTAATTTTGGCCTTGATTTGGGCAAGGCAATTCAATTAACAGTTAGAAGAATGTTACTTTACATCACCAAGGATGATAATTTTTGTTTTTGGCGTTATGCCAACACCGTTCAACCATTTCAAGCAGTAGGAAGTGAGCGAACTTGTTGGGTTTTTCAGTAGATATAAGGGGTTCATCTTAATCTAATTGAAAATATCAACTGTGCATTTTTAAATATAGGATAGATGCAGCCACTCACTTTTATATGTGGACCCTATTAAAAGTACCTTGACTGTTTTTCTTTAAATATGAGATAACGAAAAAGTATTTAAATTTGAACACTCGTTCTGGGAAAGCCATCATCCATTGCAATCGTTTACTTCCTTGTTTCACAAACAATGATCTAATCGAGCTTAATATTCTCAAATATCTCTTGCAAACATGAAAGGACTTCTACACAAATTTTGATTTTAGCATCAAAATCCTAACATTTCATTTCACTCGGCCTCAAATGACCCAAACGTATGTAGCTTCAAGCATCCATATGAAATCCTTACCTCTGATTGAAATGTCCATGAATATTCAACTTTACGTTCATATTGTAGATCAGATTATTAAATCATCCTCGTGGATATATCTAAGTAGTGTGCACCACTGCAAAGTCATGGGTTCGATAATTATTAAAGCATACACAGCGGACAATAGGAAAAATAGTATTGCCTCTTATTTACCGCAGAGAAATGACATTATGCGAATTTCTCATCAAAGAGACATCTCTAAAGAAGATGAGTTATGAGTACCTTTTTGTTTAAATTGACCCTGGACTATCTAAACTAGAAGAGTAATATACTACCTACCGGAACTTGTTATTGTAAGTTCGAAATTCACTTTGTCCTCATTTGCTTTATTTCGGTGTAAGAGGAGGTCATGACCTGAGCCTATACTTGATAATCGAGTTTCATTGTCTAACGAGAAGATAGTTACCTTTGAGGATACTTAGATGGCTAGAAGAGAACTGATAAAAATTAATGTGGATAGTTAAAAACACCAACAAAGACAGAAAAGGTATTATTTATGGTCCGTAATAATGCGCCCGATAAGCATAAGCAACTGTTGTGCATTATGAAGTTCTAACTGAATTGAGTTTGTTTTAAAGACCTCTCAATATCTAAATTCGATAAAGCCAAATATCTTTATCAAACGATTTCTAAACGAAACGAAAAACAATGAGGTACCATCAGTTGAAAACGTATTTAATGATTGATGAATTTTATGCAAGTGTTTTTCTTCTAAAACACCCAGTCTCCCCTTGTACTATATTAACTTTGTTTTAACTTATAGAATAAACATATTTTCTCCGTTAGTTGTGAGTGCTTTGTATCAGTACGAATCAATGAACATATTTTACTTTTCAAATTCATTGAATGAGAAAGAAAATGATTCATTTTCTTGAAAAAAATTCCTTAAAACTACCACACAAATGTGAAAGCATCATAGAGCAAAAATAATGAATTCTTTAGTATTTAGAACTTACAGGATTCGTTCTCCCTTTTCCTAAGGAAAAGTGAAAACTTTCATTGGCATTTTCGAAGTATTCTGGCTTTGTGGCTAAGAAGGTTTACTCGGTGTAATTTATTTTATTAATGCTCTTTATTCTATTGAAAAGGTAATCCATGTTATTTATCTAAGGATTTGGGGTAACATTCATAAAAAATTGTTCTAGGCTAACAATTATGGTGGATACTATACAAAGTAGGCCTCGATTAAACCTTACTAATCGTCTCTTACTGCATCAAGTACAACAAACCTTTAGCAGAGTCCTCTAGCATAAATTGCCCCAAAATTAGTTAGATTACGCTTAAAGTGATGAGGACACAGGAGGTATGGTGAGAAGCAGGTTTACTGAAAACGCTTGGTAATTGTAAGTACAATTAATCCTATTCTTCATGAATATCGATTGGTGGCCGAGAGGCCCCTGCACACATCCCGCTCTTGCTGGATACGCGATCGGTAGCACGACGTACTTTCCTGAATGTTCTGGCGAGCGCGCATGAGATCCTTTTGGTCGTTGTACATTCTAAATATTATTGTTCATTTTGTTAAAAATTCATAGGTCAATTTTAAATACTGACCTATTGATTGACCCGCACTTTATTGACTTTGAAGTGCATCTGAAATACGATAACGGATATTCATAAGTACCTCCTACTACCGTTTTAGGAGAATTTGTTTGAACAGGTCAGAGCTTTTCTCTTTGAAAAATGGTGTATCTTGGAACAATTTAGCAGTGCTCAACACATATTTAGCAGTAGTACAAACCATGGGGTAAACAAATAATTTCACGCCAATTAATCATGGAAAAGCACCTAAACACGTGGGACCATGAAATAGTCTAACAAATAGGAGGAAGAAGGATCAATTGAATATTATTAGGGTATTGTACTACCTACGCACTCTGACCCACATGTTTACTCGGTCTCTCTGCGCATTGCGTACCTACTGAATCTTATCTTTACCCCAATAGCCAGCTTCTCATCAAGGAATGGAGAACGTAAAATCTGTCAGCCGCCCTTGCCTACCTCATCTCAACTGTTTCCCAAAACCCTGATTGTCCTCGTTCAGTACTGATGCTTTCTCTTTACTCCCATTTCCTCTTACTACTTCTTCCCAAAGTCTCATTCATTTCCAGTTGTTCAATATACATATGGTTCTACTTATTTCTGGAAGATCATTAGTTCTAAGAGGGCATGTTAGTCTAATTTGGATCAGTGCTAGTTTACATAAAATAAAACTCATATTATTCGAATCCTGGATCCGTCATATTATTTCGATTTTGCTTGCTAGATATATTCTTTTGTATTACTTCCTCTACTCTAAAAATCAATATAATTTAGATTTTGGCTGCTAAGTCGTTGTTAGCAAAATAGATCTCAGTACGATTCAGTTAAGACAAATCTAACTCGTTTTGATCTAAAATATGCATTTGTGGTGTGGCAGTCTAACTACACGTTTATCAAGCCAGGTGTCACCGGTTTGATTATCATCGGCGCACCTTCAGCGACTGAAATGGCTGGCCACATTAGCTTGCGTTTATTTATACATTTTTTTGGCACGAAGCAAAAAGGTTTCCGAAATTATTGGCTCCACTCAAGATAAATGATTGATAATCGCCTCCTTCAGTGGGCTTAAAAATTTTCATTCAATGAATTTTTTCATAAAGAATCGAACGATTATCTAGGGTAGCAGAATGGTGATATTCAGCGTAAACAAAAAGGTGAGATGTGCGCTATCTTAGCATAGCTAATTAATAGATATGAAATAAACATTAACTCGAACTTATCGAACAGATTAAAGTTAGTAATTGATAAGAAATTGAAGTGCATTACTTTTAGATATATCAAAATAACAATTTCAATTTTCAAATTTACTTATCGTAACCTGACTATGATTGACAGACGTTGACACCTAACTTTGTGATTTTGCTTAAAAATCCGAAAAATACTCAAACCACCACTATTCCTACTTGATATAGAGCTATCTAATTCTGTACTGATGCGTGAAAATACTATATCTCCTAATACTATATTTTTAAGCCTGCTTCTCTCTGATTATAATATTTCCACAAGTCCATAACTATCAACTTTATTATTTCACTTAATAGGATTAGAAATGCAAATCAAACGACAGCAAATATAACAGTTGCCTTCTAATTTTGCGTTCTAAGCTAATGATTAACATGATCAGCCACTTTATATTAAGTAAATTACAGCATTATTGCCTACCCCATCATTGCTTTATGATTAACATGGACATCAGGAAAGTCATGTAGGTTGTTAACATTTAATTTTATCCAGTCTATCCTTTAGTTGCGAAAAAATTGCTACAAAGTATTGGAACTGCCTAATTTATGAAATAATGCAGCGACAGTGCACTTACAAGTTAATGTGTACACGTCAAATCAGGAGAAATTATGGAGGACAGTTTCCGTATACTAAAGCGAAAGAAAAATGCAATAGTTTAGCACGGAATACAATGGGTTTGTATCTAAGATACGCACTGAACAGGGAGATGACTAGTTGTTTGACACAGACAAAAGGGAATGAAACTTGAAGATTTTGGCCCTACTAAAATCAGTTAGCGATTCATTCTGCTTCACTTTCTTAAAGACATATTTGTTTGAAAATATTTGGAGGTGTAAAGTTCTAGTTGAGCTTAGTTTCGACAAATGCCGTGAAGACAATTATAATTTTCAGGAATGGGTGATTGAAAAGTGGCTCCCATTAAAGATCCACCGGCGCTTAAATATTCGGAAAGAGCTAAACTATCGCGGCACAATGTACTTCAAAAAAGCCTGTTGCTCGAGGGTAGAAGAAATGAGTGTTCATATCGATATAAAAATACTCAGGACCACAGGCTCTGTAATGGGGTCTCAAGCCGTTTAGGGAATTACAAGCGA
This sequence comes from Hymenolepis diminuta, assembly GCA_900708905.1. NCBI lineage: Eukaryota > Metazoa > Platyhelminthes > Cestoda > Cyclophyllidea > Hymenolepididae > Hymenolepis > Hymenolepis diminuta. The sequence goes on from CAADRB010000091.1 coordinate 192,261, forward strand.
ACTTTAATGTAAAAATCGCATTCTAAATAAACTTCTATGTTCCATCCCACAAAAAACTGATTAAAAGTAAATAATTCCTCTTTTAAAATAGATTATTTCCTATCAATCACTCACTTCTCTGGCATCTTTGATCGGTTAAATTTTCAATAAACTAGTCTTAATGCCTCTTCATTAAAAGAACAACTCAGTAATAGGAAACATGTAGAAGTAAAAAAAACTAGAGTGCTAAAGAGTAATGAATGCTCGTTTAACTTAATTGGAAAATGGATTTTGGAAACAAAATAGTCATCAAACTTTGTTAGGTACTGATTTCTTAAACTTGCTGTTTCAATTTCGCTTCAGAACCAATTTTCCCGCTTTGTATAAAAACAGTTGCTATTTCTACCATTATCGCTACCTCGGTAATGCAAAACCTTTCATTGGTTTTAATCATGGAACATCTTTTGAAAACGCGAAATAGTGAAACAGTCCAGTAAGACTAATAGGAAATAGGTTGAATTGGAGTACAGGGTAGAGACAGAATATCGGTCCATACCTTGTTTAAATTCTGGAAGCATGGAATTGTTCGCTTTCTCATAAGGAATATATGGCTGACTTTGTAATATTCAAACACTTCGAGGTTCGGTTTTCACCGCTTATTCTCTAAGTATCTTGATGAGTCCATGTCCCCGATACTGAGAGTGCATTGACCGGCTGATTTCCTTGAATGATTGGTCATGCCAATATAGATTAATTTAACAGGCAGTTAAAAGTTGTAAAAGTATTTTAACCATTGTGGAGTCCAATAAACCCAATCAAGGTAAACTCCTGCTGTCTTTTTCAGATAACAGAAAATCATTCCCAAAATATCTTCCTTTATTGAAATCATTAGGGATGTTGTAAAAGAACTCAGATGGTAAATAGTAAATAGCTTTATTAAAAAAATTATTTTCGAAGATTTGTTATTAAGGAGCCTCATCAAATTAAATTTAGCCGATTGGAACAAATGGTGGATGCTGAACGAATAACATCTGTCAACGGATATGAGAAGAATTATTCAAACTTTCCAAAGGTATTCGTTTAAATTTTGACAAAAGGTGTAAATTTAAATAGATGTGAATGATTTTTGCTGAATAATTTTTTATTTAACCAGTTAATTTCATTGTTAATCTTTACTTTATCTTTTACGTAGGCTTTTATGTTAACGCTTGTCTTGGAACGCCAAAATTCCTAAAAATAAATGAGCTAGGATTAAGTAAATAAATTTTCACTAATTTAAAAGTTGATTACTATCATGATGCTTTTCATTTTTAAAAATTATGTAATATTATTATTTAAGCTTTATGAAAAAATAATGTAGCTTCTTCAAATCTCATTGAATTAGTTTACTTTTCCCGATTTTATTCACCTATTCTTGATCAAAAAGCGTAGTTTTGCTTTGCAACAAGTATAGAACATAGTCAAGTTCAAACCATATAAGTTGTACTATCCCACTCTCTTGGTCATTAGAAGAAACATATTTGTTTGGTTTATAAGAGATAGCAGTTCCCTAACTTGAAAGATTGGCTGGTGGCACTATTCTTATCTTTCAAACTTAGTCAGTTCGGGTGAACAATTTCTTTTGCGATCATACTGGTTTGAAGTGGATTGGTTAATACGAGAACAAGGAAATTAAAATAATGTGAACCTTTATTCCTGAAAACCAGCATCTGCTACACTTTTTACGCACTCACATTGAAAGTCAATTTCCAAAGAGTCACTCCCAAAAATTTCAATGAATAAAATTAGTAGGGAGTCCGAATTATCATTAATAAAGCAAGTTAGACCTAGATAATATACCCTTTACAAGCTAGCGATTATCTTAAAGTCTAATACGATACAGCAGCCTTATCTAGATGAGAAGGCAAAGAGCGAAAAAAGGAAGAATCGGAATTGGAAGCGCTGAGTAAGAGAACCCCGAACTGTGTTTAGTAAGGCGAGTTAAGGTACGTTGAGATTTTTGGCTGAGTCGGCGTTCTTTGCTTGTCAAATGGGCAACCAATGTACAAATGATCATCTATAAATAAGGCGATACAGATTTAAAATTCGGTGTGTTAGAAGGCTACTAGGCCCTAACCACAACGGCAGCCATATAGAAATCTTGGTTTCAAGAAGATATCCCTGATATAACCTTCTACTCCACTTAGTAAATATGAGCTTGAAAGCTTTGTATCCCCTGTCTAAGCCATATCTTAGATACTACCTCTTGGACCCAAATATAAATTGGCTAATTACTTTTAAATTTTCGAATCAAAATGAGATAAGTACAGTGTACGAATGGACTTCTAAGAAAGGATTTGTTTTTGACACAATACGTGGTTCATTATGTTTACGCGACCCACCCTCGATAAATTATCAACACACGAATTTAGATGTGTTAAAACATACCGAGCCTTAGAATCTGTTTATCGATTTCATAAATGCGTCAATTGTATAAACCTAGACGAGAACCGAAATATAGAGTAATCATGAGATCAATGTTCTGTTTGAACATATTTAATAAGATCAAATGAAATGTATTAGGGAGGAAAATTTTTTTCCTTCACAATAATGTTCCTATATTATAATCTATATTATTGCTACCTATGCATTTTCATTTTTTCAATTCCATTTCTTTAAGATATTGAAAATACCGATAGAGATAGATATCATTTAATTCACTGTGTTCTGTGTTCTTGTTAAACTGCGGATTTAATCTTATTGTATATAGAGTTTGATTGATTCATGTATATCAAAAATAGAAAGTCATTGATCATGGGATGATAATAATAAGCAAAATTTACTGAACTAAGAGTATCAAATTTTAAAATTAGCAAATATTATTTTAGAAAAGAGGCCTCAAGGAAAACGAAGTGCTAAATTGAAGAAATACCAGCAGTACAATGATCTTGATGATTAAAAGAAAAAATCCTGCCGAGATAACACGACCAATTGCTTAATTTAAATAACCAGCCAATGCGGCTTTGACGTCATAGACATGAATGTTGCAAGCCAAAATTTTGAACAATAGGACGTGACACAAATAGGATGACTTGATGAATCCTCACTTACCTCTTCCCCTTCATCCTTATTACACTCTTTTACAACTTCTCATATTATTTATTTTATCGTGATAAACCCACTTCCCATCCTAAGCATTCTTCAACAAACCGTCCGTATCGTCAATAAGCTCTGGGCATTCATTCAGACGCCCAGGAGATGTATTCTGGAGATTGAATTCCGAAAAATTAAAACATGAAGCAGATAACTACACACATTAAATAATTGCAGAGCAACTTCAATAAAAAAATCTAGTAAAATAAGACTCATTTGTTACCGTGGCATTGTTTTCTACTTATTTTCATCTCCACCCTTTTCGACTTTAATTGAGTTATGACACTGTCCGGATGCTTTTTCATAATTACATTTTGATAAATGCTGCTTTAGATAAGAATAAGAATGGTAATAGTTAATATAAATCGAATTCATTAAATGTTAGAATATCCACTATATATTGAAATCTGGAAACCTATAGTGAATTGAAGATTCAATATAGAGAAATATCAATGCGCCATAATGTTAAAACATGTGGCAGTTGATGAAAATGCATGAATGCACTAGCACCAGGAATCTAAGACACTTGATCGGAAACTCCTCGCTGTCGCAGCTGCCGAGATTATATTTATTCATTGAATTTTAATTGAAATCTAAAGGACACACGTTATGTTTCAATAATTATTGGCGTGTTACATCAAATCATGAATATATTTTAGGGACATCGAATGCTTGTCTGTAGGAGAAAAGGACGCTGAAAAAGTACCAACCAGATTAATCAATAAGTAAATAAACTTTACACATTATGAGCCACATCATTTGAAATTAGGAATATTAGGGAACATTTAAAAATATACATTAAATTAAAATATACCACCTGAATCCAAAATAACTAAATGAAGTTAGACTACCTTATTTCACTGGCCCCTTGTCAAGATGTTCTCACGACAAAAGTGTAAATTTTGCTGCCTTGGGTAAATATAAATATATATTAGAATCTTTATTTGAAGCATTTACAGGTGTTTAGGAGTAGCGGCATTTATTTATCACCAAATTCCAAATTTTGAAAATTTGCACATTGTGAAATACATACTTGGACATGCATTCCATAAAATCAATGTGGAAAGAAAGAAGCGAACAGTATTTGCCTTGGGAGGTACTTTAAAATAGATTTGGACAAAATGTTGATTAAAATAAATAAATAATTTTTAGAAAAGAATAGATATGGCAAGTATAATAGTTGGGAAGACTACTGACAAGTCGATAATTATAGAGGTTTATCCTTAAAGAAGAACATACAAGTCTGTAATATTTGGAAAAACCACATGGTAAAAGGTATGCATATGTATGTATCCTCGTTTTCGGTGGATCCTCCAAAGAAGGAATCGTTATGTTCAGCAATTTGGACAGAGTTTATTAGAAAGGATCAAGAAGAAAATTTGTCAATAAATATTAGTTATCTAAAGATTACGGAATTATTATGGTATCTATTAGATTAAGATCATGCAAACTAGTACTATCCTGCAGTCTTGGGCATTCGGAGAAAAATCCTGCTGGTGTATGTCATTAAACGCCCTTTGATTTTAAAGATGAAAGTCAATTCTGGCATAGGCTTTCTCCCAAGAATATGCGAATTTGAACTGGAGGAGGAAATGAAATTAATTGAAACGTAAAAAATATCGATTTGCAGTTAGGTTGTACAAAGAGAACTTTTAGCGACATTTTTTTTACAATTTCAACATAAAGATTTCAAGTTCTCAATAATCATAAAAGTCTAGAAGCCCGTCCATTTTGACAACAAATTTGTTAAAAGTAGCTCTTTGTATAAGCAATTGTGCATATTCATCGTCAATGTAAAATTTTTGCATGTCAAATATGAGGTTGATGCTTAAGCAAAAATATATTATTATTTAAAACAAATATCAAAACTGCTATGATCATTTTCCCGGACTATAGAAATCATTTTAGAAAAATGAGGCCAAGATTTTTAATTTTTAAGGCCAAGATTGAAAACTACTCATCAGTGCTTCCATAAAAAATACATTTCTATGTCGCCATATTTGTCTCCAAGGTCGGATTTGCAACGAGATGTACTTCCCTTTGTCATTTGCAATAAGCCGCGGCTGAACGAACATTAGAAACGACAGAAATGAAGACCTTTAGCAGTCTAATACCGCTTTTAGACTTGATTCAAGAGGGGAATATTTGCTAATGTTGAAGAGAGAACAGAATTAGACAACTTATTGTTACATAGTAACTTCATACATTGACGGGTAGCAGTCATGTCATTATCACTGGAGTATCAGTTTGGAGATGTCCGGAAAGTCATGCTAGTTCGTTGTTTATAGATCAAGAAGTTCAAGTATACGCAATCTCCGGTGTTCAATCGATTTTATGTGAATTTTTTCTATCTTATAATTTATTTTACATTTCAGGGAAAGGAGCACGTTTCAACTAAGGAATCAGAAGAAGAATAAGTTAGTCATCTGGACAGCCCGCGGAGAAACAAACAAACCAACAAGATCAAAATAGGAAAACAGGACAAATGATAGGTTTAAAATGCACTTAAACTTGAACACATTATCTAGTGACCGTTGTAGCAAGATGATTGCTTCCTCTCACCTATGTACTCTTCAATGCTCTTGGACCATACTCTTTTACAACCTTATGTCATTTCATTTTAAACTGCTTTATCTATTAAATGTTCTTTAATGAACACTTATTTAGACCAAGCTTCCTTCACTATGGTCAACTTAAAATGATTCTTTAATAATTTTATCAGAGGCATATTTAGCATTCAACATGGAATTTAATCTTGTAAACTTGTACCATCATGCCAGCTTCTTCACCATTTGAAATATAAATGCATTCTGTATTTAAATGTACAGGATGTAGTTTCAGGTCACAGATTTGGTCGACTAGTTGCTCTGTAAATCCAAAAATGAGAGTGGCATCACTATTTTAAAATTGTAAATTCGGATGTATGCCTTTCACTATCGGGCTGGCTTGCAAAATTAGGATGACGAAAATGCGGATGCATGAAAGCCTTGGCTCTTGAAAATCAATACCTGTAGACGCCCCCATAGCCGAGCTTAAACTAAATTGAATGCTCAAAATCCTCATGCCACTAAAGCCTTATGGACAAAAAGGTACCATTCATAACATGGCTTAAGTAAAAATCATCGGTTTGACTTCAAAAATCTTCAAACTTCACAATCCACTTCACTTTCATCAGTGAGTGCATTATCGAATGCTGCATATCCCTTGTCCAGATCAGGTACTTGATACGACCTTAAAATTTAATTTACAGAGTAATATTTAATATTATGAGGAAAAGTTGAAGATGTAGACTTGGACGTGAAGCGATCTTCGATTGCTACTGGTACCTTGCATTTTGAACCTTGCAATTTGACAGCATTAAGTCAGTTTAGGTTTATTTAGAAGGTGATCTAGTGGGATGGCATATTTCAAGGCCGAAGATCTACATTTATTTACATTTTTATTATTGCAGAATTGGAAAAACTAGTTTTTACTTGTTCCAGTCGGAAAGAGGACATTTAAAATTGTTAATTATTAAAAGATTGTCTTGTCTTCTCTTGCCTTCATAGTTATAGAGGTATTATATGGGACAAACTAGGGTGGGTAGATTCTATTAATTGAACCATACCAGCTCTGTAATCACAGTCCAGTATATGGCACTTTAAAAATTACATAACAAATCTTTTATATTTATTAATAGACATCTAATAGATAAAGCAATGTAAAATATAAAATGTGAGTGCGAAGGAAAGGAAGGGTTCAGAGGTGAGGGAAAGCGACTATCATGACTACCATTCTCTCCCGTCCTTTGGAACCTGAATATGAACACATTTTTGTATGGTAGCTTCCCTCTGGCCATTGTTCTTCAATGTTGATCTGGTTGGTTTTGTACTGGCTGGCGAGGTTGCTAGCATAGTTCACTTCTAATTCCCCAGCACCTGTTTATAATATCAATCGACGCCTCAGCGAATTAAGGAGAGACATTTCCACATCTTGCTTAAATTCAAATGTCTCCATGTTAATATCCCTTTGCGGTATTTTACAACAGGGACCGTAAAGAGAGTTATCAAATTGTACGCGGTAATCATCTAGTGTTTGTAGTAGAGGTCTTTGTCCAGTTACTCAAGCGCAAAGGCGGAAGAGAAAATAATAACAGAATGCGCTTATTCATTGGGTAGTAATTGGATTGTGGCATTGGAGTTTGTTTAATATCTCAGTATGTCTGCGAAATGGGATAAGCAGATAGGCTGGCCTAAATTAGTGCCAGAATAACAACTGCCCAGCTAGTAGACTATCGTTGAAGGGAGTAGTAATGGTAGCCTCAAGATAGAATGCGTTTAATTTCACTTATTAGTTCTAATCTTCTCCTTTAGATCGAAAAAGTTTTTATTATTGATTAACGAAAATATTTACCGCAGATTCATTAAAGAAATGGGTTTTCAAAATCTGTTCACAGATTTCTCCATTAAATGAAGGCCAAAATAAAATAAATATATCTAAACAGCCGAGTATTGTTATTCCAGAAAAATTATAGTTTTACTTTACCTTCTAATTTTGCTGAAGTATACATTCCAAACCAATAGCTATAAACAACGCAATTTTACGCGCTCATCTAATTATATCACGAAACCATCTGTAATTTATCTAAAAGTTCAATTGCTATCGAAAATTTTCATGTAAAAACCAATTTTCCAGTTAAAGGGCAGAAATTTGATCATAACCATACATGTATCTGCGATTTAGGTTGCACTTTAGCAAAGTAATGTTGTAGAAGATATAGATAAAAACAAATTATTTAGGCTCCTATTATTATGCTCTATAAATATTTAAATTAAGTTGGGCTTCGCTAAACAAATTTGCCTGAATTATAATCGATTTCCCATGCATATCCTGATCTTATTTCGTTATCGATCTCAAAAATCGACAGTAGGGCATAAGTTAGACCTTGCACCAATTATCAAGTCCATTGAATAAAAAAAGATCTGTTATAATTCGTATTACAAATACAATTTTGACTTAAAGATGCATAGCCTTAAATATGTCACACCATAACTTATAGGGAGATGTCTTACTTGAAAAGTAAGAATATTTCTATAGCACGATTTACAATTTTGGCCTCTTCTTCCATAATATCCTCAAAAAAAGGGGAATAGTTTTCAAGACAGTTGGGGATAATTGCAATGATTTTCACGAACTGAGATTGAAATTCTCCTTTAGCTTCGTGGACACATTACACAATCAACTCCAAATTGTCTGATGTCAGAGGTAAGTCAATATCTGAAATTATGTATGGTAAAAGAATGGTGATTGCTCCACTCCCGTCTTCATTTTAGTCGTGTGTTTTGGGGGTATGAGGTAATATTTATGCCTTTGGAACCAGGTAAATTATGGTCACATTTTGCATTCATATACTAACTGCATTTTTTATCGATCGCAAACAGTCGACAGTTGATGTGGCATCAGATTACACTTAATTGTGCAACCATTTGAACCGTAGTTGGTTAAATTAATTCTGGTTGAGTTAGCCAAATGGGCGTGTGGATATAGACTGGTTCAAAATTGAACCTAAAGTACGCTTTATTTACGACTCCATCACAGACTGGCTTGTCGCCCTTGTAAAATTAAATTGATACTACTTTTTTGAAGTCTAAGGATAATTCTTGCTACTGGGCAACTTATGTACTTATTGCTACTTAGCATGTCTAGCGCTTGAATCTATCATATCATTTCTTTCTGAATTAGTAAATGTACCACTTAGTTTGAATTAAAGTACATCAGGGATGATCTTTGTTGTTACTTGTGTGCTCTCAATTATATGTATATCCGATTACTTAGACTCTGCCATCGTAAGTCGCCATTGTCAAAGTCAATCTATTTGCGACTATTGACATACTTAAATTCAGTCGTCAACATTTTGTTTGGGTAGAATAAATGTGTGACAAAGAATATGTGAAAGGGAATAAGGGGCAAAACTCCTTCTTTTTGTTTTTGAGTATTATTTTCTAAAGAAAAAATTGTTACCTAGTGTAAATTTGAGAGGTAATTTTTCGCTCATTTTACTCATTTAGATGAGAAGATAGAAAGGAAACTTTGTAATTTAATTATTCTTTCCCATCGCCCATTTTAATTCCGACAAAAATCGATAAGTTGATTACAATGTGACCCGGATGTCTTCAAAGTGCAAATCGATGAATCGATATTCACAAGATTGCCTGCAATAAGACAGTGAACAAACCTATTACATAGTTCATTTATATTAGTTATGATACCACTAGCTGGTTAGGAAGTAAATGATGGCATTATATTACTACGAATGCAGAAAGCATCCATTTTTGTATGTTTACTTATTCATCATGTCAGAGTAAATAAGCTTGACGACCTTTTTCATGAGGAACCCTCTAAACACATAGAAAGGGAGAGTACATCAAGAGGGAATATGTTCACTTTTAAAAGAGAGCATTTGGACAGTAGAAAAGGGAGTCAAGGAATCAGGAGAATCATACATAATTCAAATACTTGGAGATCCTACGTTAAAAATCATCGCCTCTGGGGTATCACCAGAGACTCACGATGACTTTTAGCTGTTTTGAGAAAGGCATGATCAACCGATCAAGTTAACCTATTGATTATTATGGATAGTCTTAGTCAGTATCTGAAAGTGATTAGCGCTGATTATCTTACAAAAGACAGGAGATAAGCTAAGTCACATGTCGGTGCGTCACCTACAATTAACAATGAGCCCATGCTAGTCTAGTTTCAAGGGACTTTTGGAGTTATTTAAATTGTTGAGAATGCATCAGAATGCAGCAGAAATACCAACACATTCTTCATTATGAGCTGATTAATCAGTAAGAATGTGACTATTCTAAACTTTAAACACCAACTTTCCCGCTCCTCTTTACATTATTAAAATCTTAAATCTTGTATCTACCTTTCTAAATTTTCTACTTACTTTCTAATCCGATCTGTGTGACGTATAAGTAAATACTCAAATTCCATAGACTGATTCTCTCAATTTGGGGCTATGGAGACCTGCAAAACTTTCTCATTCTCTTTAATTTTTATCTCAATAAATAAACGGTGAAAAATACAGATGTAAATACATTTTTCATGCTTGAAGTGGCTATGCTAACTGATCTAATCCAAACTTTAGGGAATTTAATGATATTGTTTCAATAAGTGCGATATTCACCGAACAAATTTAGTATTTTTTTCTCCCTACTTTGACCAATTTACAAAAAAATTATCATTTCTGGGGATAATAATAATAATTAACATATATCTCTGAAAAATCGTCTTTAAAATTTGACAATATTTACATTGTTTTGTTGAGGATTCGTTCTTAATAAACTCGACCGTGTGTAATCGAACAGTTAAATATAGAATTGGAGTTAGATAACAACTAACGGTTTGCAGCTAACGAATAATGACAGCAATAAAAGCCACCAATTCGTAGCTGTTTGAGTAAGAGCTAACTACAATTGTGAAGCAGAACACCAAGGGTTGGTTAGACTAAAAATGTACTTAAGGAAACCACAACGAGTATTGATACGACCGACAGAGGGAGAGATAGAGAGGGGAGTGTGGTGAGGAAGAGAAGAGATGAGCAGGAAGCGTAGGAACCGGTAACTGACACGCTTGCATTGTTATTTTGTGGAAAACTAGGATAGCTTTATATGAGTCATTTGGGTGAGAACATGAGCGCAGATGTGCTTTTTAGGTGAAACGAGGCGGACATAGAAAAAGGGGGGAGGGAGGGGGGTTACCAATGGACGCGTTTAGACATGGCAGATAGGGATTATGCGTCATAGGAGCATGAAAGGCATCACTCCACAAGAAAATCGAAGTATTGTCAATGAGGATGCGAATAAAAAGTATTTCTGAAAATGCATGGAGAGTTGTCCTTTAATAGTTTATCACAGCAATACATTTTGTATAGTATGGAATTGATATGAACACCGAAGGAGTGAAAAGTTCAAATAAATTTAATGAATTAAAGAATTGCACAAAAATGAATTTGTTTAACGGAATAACACCTAAGATTGTGTGAATTGATGTGGAGAGTACTCTTCAAATGCCAACCATTTACAGTGAAAAGTAGAGAACCCAAAAGAATGGGAATATAGATCTAGTATTAATCAGTAGAAAATCAATACATACGCGAAAACAATTGCATTTAATGAGAACGCATCCATGTAGGCGAATGAATATAGAAAATCGATACAAACATCACTCTACGATAGGCCTTCTTTTTACGTCATGTATTAGGAAAATCAGTCAAGAATTTGTATCAAGACGCATGGTATTAAGTCATTTTTGGTCTGGATGATAAACGAATACATTAAATCACTTACGTAAAATAAAATTAATAAAATTTACAATATGAATATTCTGACAGAAAAGTGTAATTGATACTTGATCTACCCTAATAATAACATCTATTTGCCTTAAAAATACTCACTTTTTATAATTTATTGTGAACACTTCAATATAATTCGAATTATATAGTCACATTCTTGAGGTAAATTGGAAAAAATTGTCATGCATCCGGTGCGCTCTGCTGTCTATCTCATCTGCTAATTCATATCCGAAAGTGGATTAAAACGAATCAAAGTGGCGTTAACAACCATTCATTTAAGTCTACCGGTTAACAAGCATTTGATATCTGGGAAATGAACTCACTTATTTCGAATTTAATTTTAATGTCAAAGTAACTTTCGGTTTCCTGTTTCACATCTCATTTTCCGAGAAAAATTTTTTCTATCTGAGTTTTTTATGAACATCCGTGTTTGTGAAAAATATTTATCATTGTACACAAATATTTTAAAATCAAGTATCAATGCGAATAATAACGGAACGATCAGAATACTTGGCGCATTTTAGAAATTCAGTAACATCCTAATTTGCAGACAATATTGGAAAACTTTACTTGTTGAGAGAATTTCCAAATCCCCACACCATTTTCTATTCCTTCTCCGCCAAATAAAAGCTATCAAACCGTTTGTTAACTGTGTATGTCTACTGTATAAATAAAGGAAAAATTTAGCATTATAAATATTTAAAAAATTCAAGTATCCCGAGATATTAGCCTGTGTGAAAATTTCCATTTTTCCTATACTGGGGTACAGAGGTGAATAATTTTTAAATCAATCTTATTTTCAATTTTGCCTAATTCTTTCTGAAATTTGACGTCATGATAAGCTCTCAAATAAGAGCACATGTCAGGACTCATGTAATTTAATTAACAAGGGAATAATAGTGAATGTGCTTAACTTGTGTAATGGCTTGAAAAGTACAAGAGCAAACTATCCTATTATTTAAAAAATTCTGCTTAGTAAAATAATATAATTAACGGAACTTTGGAAGTATTCGGGTATGGGGAGTGGCCGAATGGGTAATCGTATTCAAGCATGGCGACGATCTGAGAAACGTATGTACCTTCCACTATCTCAGTTTCTTTGACAGCTGAATCTGCAGAAAATACAGTACCAATTTTGGAAACAAGATTGTCAAGATAGTCAGGTTTCACACTAACTATGGACTTTCCGATTACTCTTCCCGCTTGCTAGAACCAGGAAGCACTGCTATATTATTGAATAATGAGGAAACTAATCAGTATCCAATATTCCATTCCAGTACGCACACAGTGCCTCATAAATAAATACGGTAATAAAGTAAATATTTATTTAAGCAGCAAGTCTTCCCTCTTCTTCATCTGTGCGACTACTTCAGTGGGTAGCCCATATTTGAAAACTTGAAAAAACGAGGTAAAAATCTAAAGATTAATGTAATCGGTGGTGAGCTTATTGGCAATGTGTTATATATGTGTATTTGGGGTTTATATAAACAATTTTTAAGAAGGATTGGCGGATAAAAGTCTAACGAGACAATAATTTATGCGGTGCGAAATATTTGAGATTAGATTGTTTTGATTGTACAAAAAGTTGTTTTTTAGTAATAGGTGTACGATTAGCAAGAGATTTATTAAATTTGTTTTATTTATTAATCCACTCTTTCCTTCCGTAATTGTTTTATATACTTCTATATTTGAATTGTAATACGGGGAGACTATAGTAAGGAGTGTTATTGAAGAGAATTCACAAATCTCATCTCCCCATCTTTCATCAACACGACTTTTGTCGTTTGACATCTATTATATATAACAAATTTGCTTAATAGTGCCGTTTTTCTTCCAATTTTGGGAACCATAGATGAATGCTTTTCTGAAGTCCCAAATGGAGTTAAAATTCAGCGAGCTAATTTTCGTTATTTTTAATAGTTATTGAACTATGTCCATTTTGTTTATCTGGAAATGGTTGACTGGTAATTTCATTGCTCTAGACCATACTTATATTTGACAATACCTATCACATTATTGTTCTCTCTGTTCTTGATAGTCGATCTAATCAGGACCAAGAAACACACGTGTTGTCGGTCCGAAGATTTTCAGACCATTAGGAGTCAATCACTTAGAAGTATCATTATCGGTAGAAAAATCTAATTATGATGTTCATTAATTTTCATATGTTCCTCTCATATCTAAGTAAGTTTTTATTAAAGAATTTCTTAATAAAGCCATGATGCCTTAAGGGAAATTAATATTAAAGAGCTTAAAGTCCACAAGAAATAAGAAACAAGCACAAAGTATACAAATATGAGAGGAAGCAGCCATCTTGCCTCAGTGGGCATTGCAATTTGACTCAGTTAGGAACATGGAGGTAAGTATATGTCGGCATGCTAACTTTCCCATTACCTAACGCTTTGCGCCCATATCAGTCTGCGTTCTGGCATGTGTGCTTCTGTACTGGCCAACATAGCCGACTTCTGTCTTCTTCAGTAGCAATGTACTTGGTGGCTTACATCTAGTCGTGACGATGGAGCTTTATTTTAATAATTGTACTTACAAATATTTTGAATGATAATTTCAGCATTAGGCCTTGGCAATTAGTAGTTATTTTTCGATACGCTAAAATCCTTTTCTCTAGTATCATCTTGCTGGTTTTGGCGATTGAAGAGACCGAATTTCAATCATTTCAGTAAGTGAATGTTAACTTACTCAGAAAGACCGGAGAAAATTCCCAAAATTATCGATTATAACGTCATGAGCTATAACCTTTAACGTGAACGTGGACAGCTGGACGATCCTCTAATTTAAAAGAGCCTAGAATATTTTTAAGCCTTGATTCTCTTCTCCATTTTACACTCAACCTTTCCTCCTCAGCACTTCAGAAACGAGCCTGTTATTCCTTGTATTTAGATGGTTTTTCAAAATAAAGATTATATTTTTGTTTACCTATGGGTTAGAGTAATACGATAATATAATGCTTTTAGTCATTCTGTATGCCCATGAATACTGCTTTAATTACAATTTAAAATTATATATTCTTAATTATTCCCACCTGGTATCTTTCCCATTCGTCTTAAATCAGGAATTTCCAAAGGTCCATAAGAAATAATATTTTACTAATGAATGATTTCCTCTATCAATTAATTCAGGGTCATATGATCACGCGAATAAAAATCTTTTGATTTCGATGAAGGACAGTTTTGAGATTTAAAAGAAATTGTTACATTGTAGCAATGAAGTGCACAACAGAGCGGAATGTTGTCCAAATATCCAAGGGTGTGGTAGATAAAATTTTTAATGGAAGTAACATTTTATTTAATGCCGAATATATTTATTACATAACGATTTTGAAAAGAATTAAATTTAATATATTTTTCAATGTAAGAGATGTATGGTATGGGAGATTAATGAATCAGTTGCCATTCTGTCACGATAATTACCGGGTACGGGAACGAGTTATTCCTTCAACTGACTACTTAATATTTACTGTAAATGGAAACAATACCTCTTAATCTTTTGAATAAACTGTACTGAATACTCCTTTCAAATTATTATTACCCATGATGATACACAAAAAACCATTACATGTTTTAACATTGAGATAGCTTGTGAACGTGCAGAACAGTCCAGAAAGGAATAAAGCGGAAGGTCAAACAGGAATATATAATAAAGTTGTCACGTCAAGAGTCTTACTATGTTTGAATTTCGGGCAACAATGAGTTGTCCATTTTCTTATAGGGAGTATCCAGATACTCCTCAGCCAAATCTTCACTGAGTTTCTAGGTCAATTTACGTCCATAATGATTGGTCATAACAATTTAATTCATTTGTGCTTTCTTATAGCCATGAGCAAGTAGATGGACTATCGAAGACATTTTAAGCATAACAGAGCTTAATATATTTCATTCAAGGTGAATTCTAATAATTTATTCTTATTTTACCCTAAGATAACTAAATGAAATAACTTTTGAGCTGTCAATGGCCCCTATACCCGCATTTTTAGCCCAGCCATTCGCAAAGAAGAAAGTGTAAATTGAAATGGATTTTGGCTACACAAGCAATAATCAAGAAGCTGAATCAGATTTATAATTATGGTGTCCGGGCCTTCATTATCGGATCACGTGATGAACTGCCTTCGAGACACGGCCATTTGAGTAGGATTAACTGCCCATCAAAACCTTTTTAGTGGACAAAATATAATACTATACGATCTATATAATATTTGTTCTTTTAGGAGTTTTCTGGAGTTTTGTACTTAGTTTCCATTACATTACAATAATTTTAACTGGTAATACATTGATTAAGTTGTATTATCCACTAAGAGTTAGCCTTTATTCTCACAAGCCTCATTTATCCTACTTTTGCTACATTGCCATACGCTTGTGCATAATTTTTCTAATACAGCACTAATAATAATGCTGTCGTTAATAATACACCTATCTTCTATACTACTCTCGCTTTCCTTGGCAAATATACTTGTCTTTTATCGTTTTATGGTAAGAAAAGTGGACAAATTTACACATTTTTGGTGTGTCATCATTAACATAATGCATTCTTTCACGCAATTCAATTTGATGACACTGTGTCCCATCCCAATGCCACTGGTCTCACTTGATTGATATCATTATCTAGTCATAGGTAGGTATCTTTAGTACTTTTAATAATAACAAGTGCTTAAACCGCATCAAAGAAAAAGGAACTATGTGTTGTATTATAAAGTGTTAACATTAGTCGGTTATCATTTATACGCAGAAGTATTAAATTCAATTTGACTGGAATGTGAAAAATCTTACACCCAACGGATTTAACCACTTAATGCCTACTGGGATTTTCTGAAATTTCCATTTAAAGCCGAGGGTTGTCATAAAGTAAGCATCGGTCAGCGGAGAATGCAGCATTTGAATATCCTGCTCCAAAATTCTTCCAAATATCTCCAGACGAAAAAAATTATTTGATAACTGGTGTCAATTTCTATTGAAATATTTCTATTTCAAATATAATATGTAAAAAATACACATTAAACGTTTGGACAATAATTCAGTTTAAATCCAGCTAAATGTTGCCCGATTACAAATTGTATGGGATACTGATTGTGCGACGACTGAAAGTGAGGTCCGAGATTATATAGGACTACGTTGGAGGAACAGTTCTGAGGTTGTTTGAAGCCGCCCTAATATATTGACTAAAGAATAAAAAACACATGTATGGATGTTTCCGTGTTCATGCAATGGTATCCCTACATGAAGACCAACTATTATGAAGTATCTCACGCCTCCTGCTTAAAATGACATTAAATGACGTCTTAAAGATCGGTCAATAGTTAAATTTATATTTAGTCCAAAGCAAACTGAAGAAACTAAACCTATTTATGACATACGTAGATTAGAAATGTCATGTTATTATTCAAATACCAGTAAAATTATTGCAAAATATCAATAAGTTATTAGTAGTAGGCCCAAATGTTTTGAGATAAACGACGGGCTATCTCATGGGGTTTCTGAAAAAGAAAGTTAAAAAAAACAAGCATTTCCGTTGTTATTAAAGTCAAAATAGTAACTTCATTTTGATTAAATTAAACCATAATGATTTCATTAGCTCAAATTAATATTTAATATATTTTGATAAGAAATAATCCGTGAACAAATAAGCGCAAATTTCAGTTTATTAAAACCTAGTTTAAAAATATACTAAATCGAGTTGAAGTTACAAATATAATGCGGCTAATTTTCAAAATACTTTGCCCTTCTATATTTAAATAAATAATGAAGCTTAAATTAAGCTTAGCTTCAATGCTCTAATTATAGAGCTTTCAAGGTTTCTTGTAGTTATGATCGATTTTACTTTCTATTATTCAAATAATAGTTTTGTCAGACCATTAATTTTTTATTTAAATATTTATAATGGAGTGCAGCTTTATTTAGGATAAATTTAAAATATTATAAATAAAGCAGACATTTAGTAGCGATCCTTTACATAAGTCTCTTCACAAGGTTGCTAGGCATAAAATTGTTATAATGCATTGTACTCAGTGTCAAAAATCTAATTCTTAACACCGACAGGAAGATTTATCCAACAAGGAGTACGATAAAGTTTAATGGAAGACTCTTTACATTTCAACCTATCTTCCCAAAAGTTTGGACCTTTAGATATATTGAGTAGGCCGATGATCTTTGGTTAGAATTGCTAAAGATAAAACCATGCAGAATTTGGCGAAGTATACCATTAGTAAAACAGTATATGTGTCCTGAAAGGAATACAGGGATAGAAATTTTGTGTGAGGGAAACAGCAGGATTCAAAAAGGGATTTTTTCGCGTATAAAGATTCATTATCTATTGTTAATGAGACAAAAACATCTATAGAGCGAAATAGCAGCGACTACATTTCTGAA
This sequence comes from Hymenolepis diminuta, assembly GCA_900708905.1. Lineage (NCBI taxonomy): Eukaryota > Metazoa > Platyhelminthes > Cestoda > Cyclophyllidea > Hymenolepididae > Hymenolepis > Hymenolepis diminuta. The sequence continues at coordinate 210,087 of CAADRB010000091.1, forward strand.
CCATTATCCACGGTAAAAAATTATCACTTGAATTAAGGACAAAACTAATCCAGATCTCCTTCGAGTCAGCCATCTATTATGAACTTTTATGAAAAACTTTTCCAGTTTTCTTACTTTGAAACCTTCATTTAGTCACTAGGTGCTAGTAAAAGTTAGAAAGAATGGCAGCATTAGCTGTAACCATTCTCACATGGTTGAAAAATACTGCAAAGTCGATTCCCATCTCCCTAACCGTAAAATCTAACTTCAAGGATGTTGTCGCATACAGTGTCGATCGCATACAAATGAAGTTCTTTAAGGTAAAGAGCCCATTTTAACTCTCGTTATATTTAAATATTTAGTTTTATGGATTTCACTTTCCACCTTTCTACTCCCATGAGTCAATGTCATTTTGAAAGCATTACACCCTGATATATTTAGTTCAACTTATTTGATCAAATTATATTACAGCTGTGAACAACAAAATGAATATACAATGGATTTGATGCAAGAGTCTTATAATATGCTCGAAACAGGCACCTTTTAGTTAAAGGGATACGCGCCATTTCCATTGAAGATGGGAAGAAACCTTAAAATAAAATTTATATTTCTGAAGAAATAATTTTCTTCTGAGGTAAAATAATTTAAATTAGCAAGTTAGGAAGGAGTGCAACTGAAATGCAAATTAGACTAATAAATCTGGCTCCAAGGGAATTATTAACATTGATTTGAGCAATTGAGACCTGAACAATTGATTTTCACGCTAAGATTCTTAAATCAAGGGACTAAGTTGCACTTTCTTCTGCAAACGAAGTTGAGACGATTTGTGGAGTGCAAAATTTCGGAAAACAAACAAATTTAAACTATTTATGAAAATGCGCATCTATGTCAGTTGAGATTGACTTCAAAGCTAATCTCAAATTACATGGAGAACTTCCAAATATCCCAACCCTTAAAGGACTAAAAGATTAAGAGATAACAATGGACAAAACGTTTTATCTAGAAATCTTCGCTTTTAAGATCGATATCTTCAAATTTTATTTTCTCCTTCCTTCAGTCAATACTATTCAGATCATATCTTAAATGGGACCTTTTGATAAAATCCAGAAAGTAAGTCTGTTTTGCTACAACTAATCCATTTCAACTAACTTCGTTTAAAAAACTGGAACACGCAGGCCTTATTTGATTGTGATGTAAACGAATAGGAGCCGGCAAGGCCGCAAACGTGTGTAAATACAGCATCGGGAATGCAATACGTGCGACTACTTAACGAAAGATATCATAAACTTTGCATGTCGACGCCAAATGATCTGACTGCCACGTGTGAGGATTAATGGTAATATCGATTTTTTGATCATTTTTGATTTCTTCACTATTTCTATTCGTTGTTATGAAGTTATCAAGATTTGTGTCTCGATTGAAAACTT
>CAADRB010000091.1:216254-288268 GCA_900708905.1 Hymenolepis diminuta
ATTTTCAAATGGTGTCTTTGAAGGTACTCACTCCTCGTAAAACCGCAACGGAAGACCTATTTGCCACTGAAAGGTTGTTAAAGCATAATATCAGTTCTCTTTTTGATTTGGAACAGCGATTTAGATGCTACAAATGATCCATCTGTATCTACGAACTCTTATTTTCCTATATGTATCATTGAGTTTAACAATCTTCTTTGAGGGACATGTGTTCTTGAATTTTGCAGTATTTTGAAAGCCCTTTATTTATTTCAACATTTATTAAGATTTGTTAAATGTGTAGTTTGGTCTCGCTCAACGAAATCTAACCCAATAAATTAACTTGCTTCGTTAATCAATTGTAAAAAATCGACAAATATATTAAGTAATTATTAGATTTTGTGGGAAATTTCCTTCGTTAACACGTATTCACCCTCAAAATGTAAAGAAATGATTAAAAGATAGGCAAATTGATTGATTGCGACGCGGAAATGCATCGGCTGATGGCGTATTTTTGGGTCATAGAGATCACGTGATCGAGGTGCACCATTCTAAAAGGGATATAGAATTAATGTATTTATTTATATTGGCGCCTTGTGCAGTAGCAGAAAGTAATAATAACAACATCTCACTTTACGATAGTTCAACTGAAAAATGACCTAATAAATTTTTAAACCAAGAAGTACATTTAAAGAGCTTATAAAGTCCTCATATCCTGTTTCAACACTTAAGCCCTTATAACTGTATTGATTATTGCAATTATAAGTTATCATTCAAAGCGGAATTTATCTCGTTGTGAGAAACCACTTTTTAAGAAGCAGTTTTCGGGCACCTTAAACAGCCGTACATGCAAGTATGAGTTGACCTTATCGATTACCGCTGTTGAGACAGATATGCCTTTCACACATCACTTTTGTCCGCATAAAAACGCTGTAAATCACAAAATAGTTCTACTTTAATTTACTTTGATTAATAAAAGGCAATTCGCTGGTGTTGATGAAGTCAGTTATATGTATTGGTATTTAATACAAACTCACAATTTTGTAAATTTAAACATAAATAGAGTGGTTATTCTGCTTACACTTTTATTGGAATACTTTATCATAACTCAGTCCTGGACAGAATTTACTTTTTATTACGGTGAGAAAGCAGTAAAGTCTAATAAGGGACAAAGAGGAGGAGACCGTAAAGATATTGTGAATCAAGGTAGAGCAACAAAGGAATCTTAATTTATACGATTTTGTGGATTCGTGCTGTACAAGACTAACCTAATGGTTCGGTCACTGTTTCATATTCCAAAATTCAGTCCACCTTACATCTTCATTCCATTTATTTCTTTCAAATGTCGAGAAAACATATTATATATTCTTACAACTATAGTTATTATTATTTTAATACTTATACGAGAGATTCGTTATAATTAAATTCCATTGCATTAATTTTGTTTCGGTTTTGTTAATAAGACACAAAAGTACGTCTAGTTTAGAGTTCAGGGAAGCCCTAGCTTTGATAGCTGACTTGGCCTAAATATACGGCTATTTAGAAACAGCTTGATTCTGTGAGATAATAGATGGAATTTCTAGTAGACTAGTCTCTATTTGATCGATTGAAAACATTGCATTTTTGTGACGAATTGATCGATTTATCAAACAAATTATCGATTATCTGGGAACTTTTATGGAAAAGTTGTCGGCAAGACGTGAAAATTACTGAATCACTGACTTTGAGAGAACGACAAAAACTGTGTAAATGGATAGAAGTTTCCTATTTTTAGATAGTTCATTTGCAAAAGCAGGCATTTTGTTATGGAGTCATTGAAGAGCCACACCTTTCTTATTGGTGAAAAATTGAGTTGCAATCTGATCTGAGTGTGTCTGGGTAATGATCCATCACCGCTTGTGCACTCGAATAACTGATTTTCAAATTTCATAATGTGTCGACAATTTTGCACGTCTATACTTAAACCGCTGGAGACCTCTGCAATAAGGATTTTATTTCATTCACTCAGCAGAATGCAAAAAATTAGCGAGATACGATGGCCTTAGTCAAACAACATGCCGAATTCGCTTTCGGTCATATAGTGTATCTTGTAGAGATACTAGCAGTTATGTAAACACGCTCCTATATATTAATAATCACGTGACATACGGACATGCAGGTGTGTGGTTTGCACCGCAGCTACTCGCCTGCCGATATCTGAGTTGATTATGTTTGGTCTTTTGACTCGGTCCTGACTGCTATTCTTAAGATTTGGCCGTGAATCGTAGTTATTTCATCTGCCGGTTGCAGCACTATTGCAACAAGGGTAAAAATCAGAAGTCTAATATATGAAGACGTTAGAAAAATCACTAGATGAAGGGAAAGTTATTTCCTATAAAGATCTCCAGGTCCTTCAATGCTCCACACTGCGCCAGGTTATCCACACACTGTGCAATTTAGAAATTTATAGAGTGTAAATATGGGAATCATTACAGAAGCACCTGCTCAGGACTATGCGAAAATTGTCAAGACCCCCACCCAAGCCTAATAGTCGCAAATTCTATTTACTATTACTTTCGAAATTTCAAATAATACTTCATATTATGCTTTTCATTTCGCTCTTTTTAAATTAAACTGATTCATAAATATATTACTCAGTTTTAAAATTTGGAATTACTGTTCAATCATTTTATTTAGTCACTTTTCAGAGGCAAATTCTCTCAAATCCCTTCTGTTTTATCTACTTGGGCACTGAAGTATATGGGTATCTAAAAACTAATGCATTTTTTTGTATTCGAATATCACAAAATTATCAGTTCGCCAAACAACTGGGTTAATAGGAGAATTAGGAAGATAACATTTTGCATTTCGAATCATATATGACAATAAGAAGAAAATTAACATGAGATTAAGCCCCATCAAATGGATAAATTATATTTTAGCGTGGTCCATCTTTTGCTGCAAATAAATGCATGTATTTTGGCAGTAAAAAACAAAAATGAATAAATTTGTTTATTTGGTTATTTAATGGTTTCCCATTCTGGTATGACGCCAATATATCATTTCTTATAGAATAATTTGCTTGGGATACGATTGCCGCTCATAGCAAGTTTTGTAAATAGGTTTAAATGTAAACGAGAATCACAATTAATCACGAACCAATAAACGTTATACCCAACTGTATTTTATCATTTTTTCTGATAAAAACAAGTTTATTTAAAACATCATGTAATTATTAGGTTAGGGTACATTCAAAAACTTAAAAAAATTCTTTCAAAACAAATTAAGGAAAATGCCAACAGTATCTGGCTTGATTAGAGGGACAATATTATTGTATCATTCTGACAAGAGGCTCACAATCTACCGCCCAATATTATTGACCCAAGTTAACCAGCGTGTTCGGGCATCCATGTCACTAGGCATGAGCTGACGAACATCAACCTCGTGACCTTTGACTTGGCAGACGTGCACGTTTACTACTGCATCATCGGCGCACAAAAGCCACAGTTTTATAAGCGATTACCGTACCAGTTTCAGGTAAATTTCTCGGTTCCGGCAAACAAATGGGAATTTGTTTGCATCTGGTTCACTTTCTATCGACAACATATATATATTTGAATTCATAATGTCTAGTGAGGATGAGATCATTCAGAGGGCAATTTCGAGATCATCCTCGATTCAGTTTAAAACCGAGCAACTATTCAGTCAATCGCTAAATTGGGGACAGAATTTCAAATGCCATGATGATCGATTTGAGTTCTTTTTCTTCTGACAGCTGAAACAGATTTTTATGTCTGATAGGATGGATTTTGTTTTCTATTTCCATTTCTATTTGATCAGTATTAAAACAATTAGAATATAATATAATATCCAGGTTAAAAATTAAGAGAGGAGTACTCTGATCATAAATTAAGGTTTCATACTAACTAGGGTATTAATATTACAATTAATGCTTTCCACTGACAACTGAATTTCCACTGCATTAAGTTGCTAACCTATAGTCTATGATCCACCAGAGAACCGCTTGACAATCAATTCCAAATGTGTTCAAAGAAGAAACCGGAAGAGAAAATGACTGTGTCAGTTTGTAAGGTGCAGTATTTAGAGGGTTGTTAGGGATCGGCTTACATTATATTTAATACACGGTTGCCTGAACGAAAGGACATTCTGATTCCTAAACTTAAGGCACTGAAACCGAAAGGAGAAACAGCTAATCAATACAAAAGACCACAGTAAATATGGTAAGTGATACTTCAGTATCCCCTGCGAATAAAATTCTCCCGTCTTTCATTTTAGCGGAAGCTGATTACTTTTACATATTATGGAAACTCAGTCACATTGAGACCGTCAGAAAAAGCCAAAAGGCGTTAAAATCTCTTTGAGATGGAATATTCTAAAAACTAGGAGCATAAATTAGTTAAAGCTTATCCTAACATATTTCGTACATGTCAAATGGATTTTGTAAACCGTATTTTCTGTGATGAAAAAGCAATGCATAGTTTAAATTTAATTTATTAAATAAATCAATGCCAAATCGCTTTGACTTTTTAGCATCGCAAGACTATTAAGCAAAGAATATAGCATATAAAATATTAAAGCGCGACATCATTGTTATTTCACCGACTGGTTCTCGGTTGCTCTCATTATTCTTAGTTTTAACAATGCGGTAGCAAGGAAATGAACTTTTAAATGAAGTAATAAATAATTTTATTGAATAAATGACAAATTTTATTAGTTGAAATTAGCATAATATGGCAGTATTTGAATAGTTCTATAGAGATTTTTAGATAATTAATCTCTATGACGCATTGTCCTTTGGTTGCCTGAAGAGTCAAATGTAGCTTCATTCTCAATCTACTCATTGATAAATTCTGAACACTTAGGACATGAGCTACCTCCAAGTGAATCAGGCGCCAGTTCTTGAAATTTGAATTTTGGAAGGTTAGATAGTAGTTCAACGGACTAGTTCTATTGAAAGTAACAAGTGGTTTGGAATATTTAGGAGTAGAGTCAAGAAGTGGGCTATTAGTTTCCACTCATGTGCCAGTTGTCAGATGAATTTTTTATTGGTTGTATATTTGACGAACAAAGAATGCAAAACCGGTCAACCCCTCTAAGCGTACCTTAATTAACCCTGTTAATCACAACCAGGGTTCCACTGGCTCAAGACTAACGCTTATTTCCTACCATTCAAATGCTAAAATTTCTCTACGTACTCCTTATTTTTTCCTTTGTTTTCTTGGTCTAACTCAACTCTCGGTCTTCTCATTTGGCAAAGGTTGTTGATTTCTGTTAGACTTTCGGGAGATCTTTAGCTCTCTGAAGGAATTCTAGCCAAACTTAGTCGACCTCCCAGTGATTCAATAGTGAACAAAGCCTTGACAGGCCTGGAAATGATGGATAAAGTTAGCGCTGGACACACACAGTCGTGCGTATTTTCTAGGTCAGTGACTTAGATGCTCTCTTAACGTAGATAAAATCGTGCTTAAGCAAGAGTTCAATATTATAAGTAGTTAATCAGTTTTATCTCATTTGAAATAAAGATCAAATATATTTTCAAGGTAAATGAGGAATGACACTCAATTTTCAAAATCGGGGAGTTTAACTATTGCTTAGTGTTTTTATAGAATGGAATCTGGGTTTTTATTTGAAATTCGAAAAAGCCCTCGGGACTTCATTAATGAACCTGTGGTTATGAGTTCTAGACAATTTTTGCATTAATTTGAGTACGTGTTTCTGAATTGATCCTTTATATACTTTGTACCTGCTTCCTAAAGTTTTAGTATGCCGATAGCGCAGTAGTCAATAAGCACGTCTGCTAACTCTTTACTTTAAAGAGTGACAAAGCTAAAATATTCAGCAATACATCTGTTTGGTGACTTTATGGCACGATTTCTCCTTCTCTCCAGCGGTGCATATGGCCTTGTATTAAATGGCTTTTGATTTTCACTATTTTCATCAAACTCTACCAATGTCGAGAATCCTTATTTTTATTTGTATTCGATAAATTTCCCATCCAGATATGCCGATTTCAATTTATGTATCATGATCCGAGTGTAACAGTGATGAAATATAATGCAAGATTTTATTTTTCGTACATAAATTTAACGATGAATTTTAATTTGGCTAATATTTCCATCGACAGAATTTGCCGGCAAAGTAAGACTTGAGCCAAAAATGTACAAGATATCAGCCACATAAAGTGTGCCATGAGTCGTACAAGCTTAATCTCCTAGTTGTTATGTAAATGAAGTATAGCTGGGAACTTAAATCTCTAATTTCAGATTAATTAATTAGATACTTAAAAATAATTTAATTAACTCAAGGATATTGTAATAAAAGTATTATTCAGCCATTTTACCTAAAAACACGTCTTTGATAGCCTGAATTTTTAAAAGAGCAGGCTATCAATAATGCTTATGTGCTAAGAGTAAAGTTTTATATTGATAAGAATTATTAAATGAATATCTAGTAAATTGAAGATTGAAATATGACATAGTAAGTGGAAAAGGCTAATTATAGAATTACCTGAAATAGCTGTAATATGCAAGTGACTGTTTTGTTTTCAAAAACACCCTATTGCAATCACAGTGTTTTGAAAAGTTATGTCAAAATATATCAATATTGATCAATTTAAACATTTACATCGACGTAAAAAAAGGGTTATAAAAGGGCAGGGAATATATTTTTAATAAATGATAAGGTATTTCAGTCCATAACATCACCACAATCAAAACGAAACCAATAGGATGTGAATTGACAGCTCAAATCAAAGCCGTTGTTATCACAGAAAAGCTCATTGGCTTAAAAGATCACGTTTTTCCTCTAAAAGTACATTGTTTATTTATTTGACATATGCAAAGAGTCATATGTAAACATATCTAGGTAAAATAAAACTTTTTTTGAAATCTCCGCTATTTCGACTTTTCTCTGCTCTTTAACATTTCAGAGACGTTAAATTTTGAAAAAATATGCCTTTCATATTGCATCTATCAGCAGTTGTATGAAATCCAGGTAAAGGAAGTTCTGAATGAACCGGATCGTTTAATTTCTTTACAAATCACAATCATAGAGAGATTTTGGGACTTACCAAACTTTCTGCCTTTCTCTCCATTTTGAGTATGACTCATGCATCGGTCCTTAGACTACTTATGGATTCTTCAGTATTATCTACCTCTTGGTAATTACCATTATTTACGGCAACACTTATTAGCCAGCTGATTTAATTGAATGATTGGTCATGCCACGTTATTTTATTTATATCCAAATTTGTGTTAGTGAATCCAGTGCTACAGCTTATTTTCCAAGTCTAGTAGTCTATTCCTGTTCTAATTCGGTGATTATACCCCCTACTTCGACTAAAAGATTATTCCCAAGTCGAGAATTGCTAAAATAGTTCTTTTTCTAACACATTCTTCTCAGTAAGTGTCGTAAAAATACTCGTTTACTTCTATATTTCGAGATTCATTCATGAAATATTAGGTGTGATTTTTCTTCTGAATAAACAAAAGCAAGTTATGTTCCCCTTCGCAGAGAAGTTTATTTTTCTTCTTGTAATTAATTTTTCATGAGTGGAAGAGAAGAAGCAGAAATTGCGGAAAACTAATTGCGTAACACATCTCAGCGCAATAGCAAGAAATTGTCTTTCAGTGTAAAGGGAATGTTTCAATATGTTAATCGTTTATTTGAAATGGCTGTTATTTCGTTTCCTCTAAAATTATTATAACTAGCAGATTTATGGTAGGACATTTTGAGTAACTTAAATATAATAACAATAAAACATAATTTCCCAGTTATTTATTAATCTAACAAGCAAATACTCTTCTTTAAGTTTGTAAATTAAGCTAAGAAAAGAGTTGATTTGAAGTTTCCATTTTCTCTTGCTCACCACTCAGTTCAAATAAGGAAATCTCATGATGTTATTGGATAATTTTGGTGATATTTGCTTTGATTTCAGAGAGCTTGGAAATAGTGACCTTTACATCACATACGCCACCATAATAGCAACCGATTTGATTCTAGTGACCTGCACGGATCCGAGATAACGAGATTACCGAGGAGTCTGAGAACGAGATTAGACATACTGAAAATAAATATATATGAACGTTTGAGAACACCCAGATTAATCACCACAGAGATACCTAGTGCAATCTAAATAGTAATTATTATAAAATATCTCATAGATAAGGTAACACAGAGTGAGAGTATAAAGGTGGTAGGAAGCGACTATACTGACAGAATGGTCATTACCCTCTCCAGCGGGGTGGAGTTTGGCTGAATATATACCGTGCTCTACCAGATGGCCGTGTCGGCACGCTTCTATACTAGACTGGCGAGATTACAAGCTTAGTCTGCTCCAATTATACAGTAACAACGTGCTTGGTGGATTAAAATACTTTCAGTCTGACTGATAATGACAACCAGTAACTTGAGCAATGTCTAAGCCTGTCATGCTTTCGTCAATTCTGACGAGCCAGCAGTAGATTAGGGGAATTGCAAATTAACTAGACTGTTCAAAATTATTTTCAAAAATGGTATTTCGTTCTCAATTTTAAAACAGAGAATGAAAGTCCACTGAACGAAAGCCCAACCCCCAATGGGTCAAGAAATTGGCATTTGAAGTCTATTATATTGGTATTTCCTTATTCCCTTCCATGATGAACAATTTATCTGTGAACATTTGCGAATAATTAGCAGTATTTAATAAAAGATGGTTATTACATACCGCTTAACTGAAGGATTACGTAAGGAAATTAAAAATATAGTCTAAAATTTCCTTTGATTTACTGGATCTCGACCACTACTGCCTTAATTCTATCCATATGCAGGTTTAGCCGACAGACATGCCCAGTCAAGAGGCTTCAAAGTAGTTTGATTTTCTAAAGAATAAGACAACGCTATCTTAACATGACTATGGAAAGGTGAAATTGAGTGCAAGAAAAGATACAAGTTTTTGCAGAATTCCGCACAGTTTAAATCACAGAGAATATTTTAGAGGATAGGGTCACTTACTAAGTAGGCATAGGTATAGATATAGATATTTCATATGGTCGAGGAGAACAAACGAGCTTATGTTTGTAAAGAATCATCTGGTAGATAAATATTTATTCACGAAATATAAACATATACTAAGGAATTCTTTGATCTGACCATTCAGCTTGGCTAGAGAGTTATTTTCCTTCAAGTATGTAAGATAGCTGACGAAGAAAGTGATTCTGATTCAAAATAGATCTGCCATCTTACTTGCGAGTGAATTTTTGGTAACCAAATTGATAAGTTCCTTGATTGAAGAAAAGCGATAATTGTAAAATTCTATTTGGAATAAATGGTAGGGGTCACAATTTCAGATTAAGCCGAACTCCTAAATCCGTTTAAAAAGCATATTAGGTATTGAATTAACATTATGGAGCCTCGTTGGTGAGAAACATGAATTCTGCCACGCATTTTAGTAATGCGGTCGGATACTCTGCTCACTAGATGTGCATCGATGGGTATTGAACTCTTTACTTATTAGAAATAAATAGACTTTTCCCATACAGCATAGTAAGCATGTTATTCATTAAATTACGAAAATAGGACACAGCTTAGAGCGATTTAAACACGGCTTAACTTAATGTCAATATTGCCCGTTGATCTTCCCTTTATTTTTTGCAATAACTTTGTTTATTTATGCTCAAAATACTTCATTCAATAAAATTATCGATCGCAGCGTATTTACCTCAGTACGGAATGCTCCATTTTAATTTTTACGCAAATTTCCAAAATTTCCCTTTCAAGTTCGTGAATCTGAAATCTCCCCCTCCCCCCACCTTGAAATTTTGTTTCGCCCAAGAGACTAAAGAAATATACTAATAGAAGGGTTGAACTAAAATGCACCAACTGAAAGTACATAGAGAGTTCAGAAGTTGTCTAAAATCTTTCTTTCCTGTTATTTGATCATGCTTTCCGTAAAAATGCATATCTCCATTCTGAATTTTATTCTTGGAAATGTATTACTATTTTTAGGATAATCTAGAGAGATAGTACCCGAGGGATAGCATCTCAGCAGAAATTGGTTTAATTCAGGAGACATGGGTACATCCGTGTAAATGGCAAATCTAACTTAACTCAGGATTGATCAAGGCGATTAAATCGCTGATGATTAGCCAGAGTAGGTAGGATAATTAATGTCACAAATGCTTTTAGATATCTATAATAAAATGAACCCGTTATAATCTCATTTATTGCTTGAATACGGTATGGAAATGCATTCAAAAAATTTAACGACCTCTGAACCGAATAGTATTTGTGAGTTATTTTCTGACTAGCCTTCCTGTAACTCTTTCCGTCCTTATAAGATTATTTCCAAAGTCCATTGTGAAGAGTGTTAGCAGCACTTGACCGAAAAGAGAAGATGTATCATAGAGAAACACTTATGAGAAACTCATATGATATCGTCTCTCTTCTAGACCAGAAATGTCCAGTGTCATTGGTGTATCTCAAAAAGCATTGCTCTCTTGATCTCTCTCTTAGCAGATATACTCGTTGACCACGCGCCATCAGCACCTCTAAGGTAACTGAGCTTCTTAATTTGAGACTGATCTAGACGGATTTATCACTCCGAAATGGCTTGATTAAGCAAGTTAAATTCCGTAAACAGTAATACTTTTTCATCTCAGAATGTTTGTTAAAAGAAACATGCATTTGGCAACCATTATATTTAACATTCAGATCTATTCGTTGAAACACAGTTCATAATAACTAAATTGCTCACATCTGTCTTTATATGAGATTGAATATGTGGAGCTAATTGCTCATCATCCAATAAAACTACCAACACAGTGAAGTGAGAATGTCTAATAAGAATTATTGCCCAAAAACATCTGTTTTGCGGACGTCAATTAACACACAAATCCAGAAAAACTAAGTAATATGTTCTACATTTTAAGATTGTAAAAGTCGATAAATATTTAGAATTCATAAAGCTGGTATCGGTAAATATATATTGGGATGGAATAAAGCAAAAGCATCACAATGAAAGTTCAGCAAAGCAGTGGCTGGATTGTCACCACTAGACCCAAGCAATGGGATTTCTAGATCGTTGTGCTGGAGAGCTTCTGCATCTGTGGGGCCAAACGGGATTGTGGGCATTCGCCCTCCGAGCCGTTGTGAGTATACTCTCGTCTCCTCGGTCCACAGGTAGAATTCCACCTCGAATCTCCCCATCATTTCCTTTGAGAATATCCCCCCGAGGTCGCCTTTCACTCTCCCGCAGTGGTGTCATACTATGCACTCGAGTTTCCAGTCTCAAGATTCCTTCGACCTCACTGGCCCATTCTGGATGGATAATGTAGAAGGGAGGGGGTTTGGATCCACCAATGGATGCAAAGAATATTCCATCGTTGCCAGTGTGGGATCGCTGGGGCGTCGTGTGGGGTGGGGAGGGAGGCTCGCCTCTGAACTTGGAGATAAGGGGAGGAGCACGTGGTGAAAAGGTCCCAGTAGAGTTTTTGGTCTCTTTAACTGTGTTTTTGACTGCTGGAGTGGTAGGGAGATGGTTGGTGACATTGGTATTGTTGTGTGACATTGGCTGGAATGGAAGGAAATTATACGGTGTCACTTATATTCAAGAGAATTTATATACATTTAAGCGAAAATATCTCCAACTATATCATAATTTTAACCGAAAAATAAGATAAAAGGATGCTTACACATGAACTTATCTCTATGAACCCACTTTATGTCAATTTATTTAGATCTCTCTCGAGCTCTAATTATAAGGAAATATCAAATTAGCATTTTAATTGATGAAACCTAATAAATTATATCTAGTGACAATAAAATCAATAAAATTAACAAAATTATTTGCTAAATATATCCGTTTTCAAATGCTACAAACTGAACTTGTGGTAAAGGGTTACGAGAAGAAATTTTGGAAATTCCATACCATATCAAATTATCAAGGACATTTCGAGAAATTTCTTTAGTGTGGCAGTTGGTGTTTATTTAGAAGGTACCAAAATTAGTAAACGGTTGATAAAACATTTGCCCATGCTCGATCAAGCATATTGCTTGCAGAATTCGTTTTCTTGGCATTTTAATTTTAAATCTGTTTAACATGTGACAGCTATTGACATCGCATAAAATGAAATTGTTCAGTAGAAGAAAATAAGTAGCTCAGACTGTATGGATCGCCTTTCTATTAAACTGAAATAATTCAGATAGCCTATATTTGTCCTCGCTTTCTCAAATGCTTGTGTTTTTTTTTCAATATATTTTACAAAACTGTGATGCTTAAAGACTAACCAGTACTGAAATAATGGCATGAAAATAAATGATGAGTAAATTTAAAAACTGTTTGTTGATTTACATTTAATGGATTCGAAAAAATTAATAAAATCATATATTTTTCAGACTTTCTGTCTCCAAATATTTTGTTCAAATATTTAAACAAAATGCATGGTTCAATTTCATAAAGAAGTGCATGCATTCATATGTTTTGCCCATAACCAACTATTTTATAAACTAGTTCTAACTAATCTAATTACAAAAGAAATCTAACAGACCAGAGTTGAGTGTAAAAGCGAAGACTGGTAGTTATCATAAATCAAATCATTTTCCTTAGTTAGCAGCCCTAAAACCTAAGTTTTAACCAAAATTATGAGTCAAAGGAAGAGTTTCCAAAAAAGAGGTGTGCCAATTAACTGAAATAAAAAATCTCCAAATTTTAAATGCTAAGTTACTCGTTTATTTTGAAAAGGATTGTTAATGACTACTTAATCTGTTTTATCCGTGTCTTTGCTAAGGTGTCGTTTAATAGAGAAAAATAACATTCTTATATTTATAAGAAAGAATATATTAAATAGTTACGTGCCTTAAAAATTAAATCGAACTTCTGTACCTGACTTTATAAATGTCAAACTGAAATCTTAAAGAATAGCACCAATCGTTCACATCGGCGAAATTTAATAATTACAATTTCACTGTGTTTAAATTGCCCTTTTTAGTCTCATCTACTTGTACATTGCTGTAGGAATATAGAAGAGAATCAAAGCGAGCACGATCAACCATTTAATTAGAGCAACAGGTCGACAAGTTCTGAATTTCGGGATATGAATTCAACTCACGAAAGTGATCAAATTATGAAAATTGAGCTTTGGAACGTTCAGATGCTCCTTAAGTGAAAGTGGGAATTTCAGTGCTTGCAAATTTCAAATAAAGAAAGACTCTTAACCTTCTCCAATTCGACCCCTATTTCTTCCCCTGCTGAACGGTTTTGCTATTTCGCTATTCCATGGTCAGATTAATAAGCATATTTTGCGTGGCCAAGAATACCAATAATAATGCACAAGTTAAAAGGAGATTTGAATTGATGAACACATTCCCCAAATTAATTTCTAACCTAGTGTCTTAGTTTTTAAACGAAATCATTAAATTTGGCACCTGATTTGTTTATCAATAATTGATTTTCATTAGGATATTTAAAAGGATTCTATGTAAATGAATCTTTCTCTGTCGGGGGAAAGCACACACTTACTGCGCACTTTTCTGAATATAAACTCGCCTACTTCATAGCGGTGACTTTCAAGGCCAAAACTCGATCATGTACAGAGTGATTATTTTTAAAAGGGGGTTTTCAAGATCAATGAATCGAGGACCCTCAAAACAAACTCATTCACCTAATTTTGCAAAAATACAAAGAGTATGTATTGTATACTTCATAACAGCTATAAAGGAAGGATGAACCAAATTAATAAAATTAAAATAATCATTTTTCCGCTTGAAAATTTCTCAATTCATTAGGCTCATATTAAGAAAGTGATCGCATGCGGAAATTTAATTCTCTTCGGTCAGTGGGTTGAGAAATAGACAGACAACCTGTAACGCTCATTGACACCAAATAAAAGACAGATACTGTCAAAATTGCTTTTAAATATGTGTGCCCCCAGATAAACTATTTTTATCGATTATCGCATCTTCAAATTGGATTTCTTTACGTTGTCATGATTGAAATATTCCCATTTCACCTTGTACTATTGTAACATTAAAAGCCGTGCCTTTTATATCCAACTTGCAGCTTTAGTGGGAACTTAGGCTGATCGGATATTTCATCAAAATAGTTTTATAAAACAACAAATTGTAGGACAGCATAGTTCAACCAAATCTTGAATCATGATTATGAATCAGCAGATACTCTATGCTGATAAATAAATAAAACAGTCACTTGTACATATCTGCTCATTCGAATATTGAAGGAAATTAATTAAAAGATGGGCTAACGATGGCTGATTATAAAAAATTTTCCTTTTTCGGATTTCGAAGACATATTTGAAATCTTGGGCCAGTATTAACAAAATGCTTTTATGCGATATAAGAACGACAAGCATATTTCCCGATGATTGCATTTAGGCATTTAAAAAATTTTACAAAAATGGAGGGAGATATGCCAGACTAAGAAGAATAATAATAAATTAAGGTAAGGAAAAGTCACAATTTTGACAAGCAGAGTTAGTTAATTTCATTAGCCTAAATGAGTATGAAAAAAGAACTAATTATTCATCCGTGTGTCCTATTTAAATGTACTTTTGAATAGTAATTTGAGCAGAGAAACGAATAACTACAATCCCTAGCTTACATAGTGACTTTGAAGAGAAAATACCAATGGATTTATGGTTAAAGTTTGCATGTAGTTAAGTAAAAATATCTAATCTGGATTGTTAAAAAATGTGGTTTGGTTTTGAGTAGGACAGCTTGAACCATTTGTTCTCATGACTAAGATAATAAATTTTAAATATATGATAACTTCTCTAAAGATCTTAGAAAATCGACATTTTCAATAGCTGTTATTAAATAATGCTCGAAAAAACATATAGTCATTTATTTTATTTAAAGTTTAGAAGTCATTTAGTCATTTTTGGAAATTGCCACTTCTGATGATATGATGAATTCAGGTTGATTAGAATATCAAAATATTAAAATAAGTTATTTACTGAAGAAAATTTCAAGGTAACCTAAATTATTGCATGAAAATAGATATTTAAGTAATTATACGTTAACTGGTTATTCTCATGTGAAAATTTATGAGTGAGATAATAGCAAAATAACATAGGCTAAATTTTATTATTACATCGTCAAAAGTGTGATGCAAAGCTTGAAAAACATCAAATTCTGCTTCGTTCATAACTTACATTTAAAGTATATTTTTCTGTGGTTTCTGTTCTGGGATAAATTCGGTCTCAATTTTGACGAATTTAACAGATAAATACTGCAACAAAGAGTGGCCACTAGCTCAAAAATTTAGGGTTTTCGAAGCACTGCGTTGTAGATGAGAATTGTGTGCGAACATCAAGCACACATGAGACAAATTAGCTTGAAGATGCCTAACCATTTATTATAAAATTTTAAATACGACAATGAAGCTTTTTGTCTTTGGTTCGTTCGTGACTTAAGTTGATCGATCACATATGAGAACTAAATGATTTGCAACCTGCTTGAGATGTATTTCCCCCAGCGTTAACACTTTTCTCCGCTTAAAGTTCTTAAACGCATTGCAACATTCTAAGATATGCAAAAGTAAAAATATTCCCTGCGTATGAACACATAAAGTATATCAATAACTCACGGCAGATACTCTACGAGTGAGCAGGCCTGTTCCAGCCTTGCTGCTCATGATATGATTCAGATTATGAACGTGATAGCTCTGTGGCGGAGATATAATATTACTCTTTGCCTGTTGTTGCTATTGGCGTAGAATCCTTTCCAAATGCGCGTCAGAGGAGAGCTACCGTAACCGTATTGTAAGTGACGCCCCTGATTGGCCAACTGTCAACCAATCCACTGTAGGAAAAGTTTTCTCCATGTGGTTTATCTGATGAGGAGCGAAATCGAGCTCTCGGCTACATTATTTTGTCATCTATTTAGATAAAAACATTGAGACGAGGGAAGACGAAAATTTCAACATTGTCATACATATTTTAGGTTATCATATATACAATAAAAGAATCATAACTTTATTCTTTAAGACATACATATTGATGCCATACTTTCGCGAAGTTTTGTTATGTAAATTTACATAAATTGATATACTTACAAATTTAACTTGATGCAACATCCAACCTTAAAGTAAATTTATATTTAAAATTTTAGTTTTTCCAGACCACAAAAGGCTTTCTATTTGGACTTTTCTGTGAATCAACTAGATTTTAGTAAATCTATGCAAATAATCTGATTATTTAAATCATTCATTTCTGTATTAGAAGAGAGCAGCTATTCATAACGTATATTTGAAATCAACTTGGTGCTATTCGAGTAAGTAAGATTTGACTACAGCGTGTAATTGAATGTCTTTCCTAATATGGTCTCTTTTATACAATAAATTTTTCGTACTATGATTTCAGATACAGCTTCAGGTGTAAATTTTGTTAACAGTAGTATTACAATAAGGCTGGCAACCAAAGAATTAAATAGTACCTGGAGGTAGTAATAGAGCAGAATAGTGCACAGAACGTATAAATGTACAAGTGTACTTATCATTATTACATTTGTGAAGGGATTCGATAATCCTTTGTGTGCGAAAAGAATGAGATCATTATATGGCCAGTAGAGATACTGTGCAACCATATTCACACGTATTAAAAGAAAGTATAGGTAACCAGAAAAATACATTATTGATGTATTCGATAATGAAGACAATCACATGATAGATAAACAACTCGGATAAGAATTGAATTCAGCCGGTCATAATTATCAGAAAAAAAAACATACCCATCGACTAACTGCTAGTCTCTGAACCTTGAGATTATTTGAAGTCACCAAGTCATATCCATTTTTGTGAGTAATAACGGTCACAAATCATTACAGATTATTACATAAAGACTATCATCCTCTACAATTCTTGACAAATCTATCAGTGGTGCATCATTCCCTACTGAATAATTGGAGTTTTTCCCGGATCTCATTCTCCCTCAAAGTATTATTAAGTACTTTTAGAGACCTCAGGATGGATGCAAACCTCAAAAAGATGTAATTCTACTTGGTTTTAGTAAATAATTCTTCAAGTTTTGCCGTATCACTATAACTGCTTTTCAGTCTATTTGGTTTTATTTGGAAATTCGGTTAGTGTTCATGATCGGATCATTCTTTAAGTAAACGCACGGCAATGTAAAAGTGTAAAACTAGTGCTGTTATTCATATTTGTTAGTTCAAATGATTCACTTGACATTCAGAACAATTTAAGGGAAGCTAATATACCCACGTCATACGCATGAATGTGGAAAGTAGCGTAAATGGATGCGAATGTAAATAGCCTACAAAATACGCTTAAGCAGGTTTATAAATTGTGCATGATTAGAACTCATCTCCACTAACTGCGTTTTCGATCTGTAATGCAGTCCCAATTTCCTTTTATGATGTTCTATAAGGATATTTAATAGAACACGTGTAGGAAGAGTACTCAAAATAAGAATTTATAGAACACCTTATGGACAATGCAAGATAGAATGAAAGGGCATAAAGGCCCATAATAACACGTAAGAAGGGTCGAAAGGTAGACTGAGAAACATTAATGGATACAACAGTGGGAAGAAGTAACCATCCTGCCACAATGGCTGGTTCCATCTAAAGCAGCAGGGTATTGTGGTCAGGTATACCTCGTGTGCCAATTTTCACAGAGCTCTTATGTTGTTCTAGTTGATCTACGCGCTGGCAAGACCAATCGCTTGCTTCCAACTTCTCAGTTGCAAAGCGTTTGGTGGATTGCATGTGTTATGTTGCAACATTCTTAGAATGCTAATAGCCGTTCAAATATTACGACTAGGCCTACCCTAATGCAATACTCAAAGATCTATATGAGAGGTCCGCTCAAGAAATTCTCTTGCAATATCTCGGGATCTCGAAATAAATGGATGATTAGTTTGCAATCTGGAGAAACCCACTCTAATTTACTGAATCGATTCGCTTATCAAAAATGGCCGGTAAAATATAAATTTGATATCATGAATATTCTTAATACCTCCATTTGTTTAAGTACCCCTTGCAAAATTAGGAAATTTATACTTGAAATTTATTTATATGAAAGCATCTAAACGTAAAAAATAATCATGTCGTTCAATAATTAGGACAAGATTAAATTAAGGTCATCAAGAGAGTCATATTCTGGAGTGATTTTGAATTCAATAGATTGTACACAATTTACTTAATGAGCATAGTTCACTGCGCAGTGTTTCCATGATCCAGCATTTGAACTTCATGATTTATCTTGTAGTTCGTACACTGGCTCATAGGTCTGTTCATTCGAAAAATCCCACAGACTCTTACAGGACAAAACCAGACAGTCCCTTTAAGTGTGGCCTATATCGCCTGCTTCTCAATCTGGGCTGTTCTTGCTCAGTACTGACACCATAAATCTTCCCTCCTAACTTCTCTTTTCAATCCTTCTTTCTTTGTCCTTCGATTCACTCCCGTATATTTCCAGTATACACGTGGTTCTACTTAACTCATGCTCTTCTCATTTGGGAAGGCTTTGATATCCTTTTAGACTTTGATAAGAATGGAATATTTAGCATAATTTGGTAGAGCTCTCAAAATAACTTTACTATCGGGATTAGTGCTACTCTATTGACGAACACTCATTCTCCTAGACTCGCACTGCCACTTTAATCTCTTAGCTTTCTTTGTAGGTTCATGACCACTATTGACCAACTGTTGAGATCGAATAATTTATCCTCCTAAATCGAGAAGTAAGTCTCTTTTAACTAAAAACATCTAGATGGTACTAGCGTGGATCTTTTTTAATATTTGTGTCTATTTGAAATTCACTTTTAAAATTAAAGATACTTCCATCAATTCCTTTTTAGCTTGCCAAGCATTAATACATATTTATCTGTCATTTCAACTTAAAAAGCTGAGTGTCATTGTATGTATCGATTTTATATATTTGCGTGAATATGATGAGAATTATCATTATTAATTCAAATAAATTGTAGATGGGAGATACTAATTTCAGGTTTAATTAACTGGAATTCTATCCAAATCATTTTATCTACCAAGCTCATTTCGGGTTTTAAAGTAGCGTCATGGTGAGAAACTCGAGTTCTGCCATACCTTCACCTTACTAGTTAGGTTTAATCAATGCAATTGGCTATTTCATTCATTGGATGTTCACCGATGAGCTCCAAATCGGTAACCTCTGACGTCGCAGAAGGACAGGTTGATCACTACATCACCGTCACGCATTCCATGTAACTTGTGGAATCATTTTGTCCCCTAACGCCAACGTGTTTTGACATCGTAGCGGTCAGCACATACGTAGGCAGAGGTTACGGAATCGAACAACAAGACCAACAGTATATAAACTGGTCTCAAAAAGGACAGCTGAAAGCAAGTTTCTCCATGATGAGGAAACCCTGGGATTCTACTTCTCCGCTTATGAAGATGGGCTAAAGAGCTAAACGCTTTCGAAATACATCCAGGGAAATGCTAAAACTATATGAGGGCGGCCACAGTTGGACCCGTAATGTTGACAAACTCGCAAAATCAAACAATTAATTCAAAGTTGAATCACTATTTTAATTTAACCTTGGAAACAATTGCAATAACTTTTAAGCTTATACCTACTTAATTGTCCAAATCGCGAAAACAGACATTTAAAGACATAAATGCGATCACATAAATAAATAAATGACATCCTACTTATTTTGTTTAAGTAGAAAATTTATTATTTATCAGTTGAGTCTCGGCATTTAAAATAGCAGTTTTTACATAACCGAAAATATGAACCTGTTTACGTGGAGAAATTTCAGGAATAAATTTTACGAAAGTAAACGGAAAGAATAACATATCCCTGGTGCCGGTGGCGTAGCAGTCAAAATGCGCGAAGGTCAACCTGTTATTGTACAAGTTGGTGCTATGTTACAATGAAGCATGATTTTTTCGGATTTAAAGGCAATGACGTGAGTATGACAGGCTCAGAGAGTTCTCAAGGCCAGTTATCAGCAAGAATAGTTATCTTCACCATTTTTCATACGTTTTCAGCCCATTGTTATCTACACAATTCTTACAATGGTCTCTGTTAGTGATCATTCCAATCATCAATCAGCACGCTTCCCTTGAACTAAAGCATTTAGTGAGACCCTATGTTAAATTTAGTTAAGCTAGTTACATCCCATTCTCTTCGATATTAGTACAGTCAGACAAATTTAAACTCGATTTTGAGAAATGAGCTTAAGAAAAGTTGGGTGAAGGCAAACAAGTTTACTTCAAAATGAATAAGTCAATTTTCACCTATTTAATTAAGCTCCATTCGAAACCTTAAAAGGAATATTGTTTTAAGGACAAAGTGGCTCTAATCCTATTTGTAGTTACGCAGGGGTCTTTGTTTCAGGCTTGAAATTCCATTCCCTAAGTAAATGCTGTATTGAAAGTTATGTATCCTATGTTCACAAATAATGGTAGCTCATATTTTAGAATAAGACCTCTATGTTAATATTTATGAAAAACCGACCTAAAATGTTGATAGGTAGAAGTTAAACAATTGAACTCGTGTGCATTCTTATTCTCCTCTTAAAAAGCGTAATAAATTCAGAATTACGATTCAAATTATTCACAAACTAACAGTAAAGGAAAAAAAGGGATTACGAGTAAACATTCCAATAGTTTAACTGGTGATATCCAATAACCTTTGTATGGAACTGCGGAACGTACAGAGTAATTTTAAAAGTTTATATAAAAATTTAGCAAATCAGTAAAAAAAGGTGAAACCATAAATAAAATGTGAATTTCGTTTAGAGAAGCAGTAATAACTTTCATGCTTTTCATATCTCCTCGACAGGAAGCATATTGTAACGGGAGATAGCTAACAGCAAGTGAAAGAACACCAAGGATTGCGTAGACCAGGTTGTATTGAACAAAACTCAGTACAGAGTCTCAAGGAAAAATAGAGAATTGGAGGAGAAGGATTAAGCAAAGGGAGATGCGTCTGACGAGCTAGGGTCTACTGTGTGTGTGTTCGTGTGTGTGTCTGATGGAGGTTATTTATAATCGACACTTTGGGTGAGGACACGCATAAGGATATAATTGTATGCGTGCTTCAATTGGTCAGAACGATTGTAGGAAAAGGAAGGACCAGTGCAGACAGGACTGGTTAATAACAAAGCCGACTAAGTGGTGTCTTTGCTACTATCGTTCGAGGTATGTCTACCTTTTCCGATCAATGAAAATAGGCCAGTTGAGGAAACACGATGTTTATCTATAGAGTGCTTGGGATCACAGGAAAGGTTAAAAGTTTACAGACATTACTATAAGGACGAGATAATCGAATTTTGGTGATTATCAATGAAGTAAGATAAATATTTCGGAGAAAAGGGATTCATCCTTCAATAGCAATAACGTGAAATATTTTAAATCCCTTGAGATACCCTTAAATGTTTAGTTAATTTAACACTTTGCACTTATTGTTCCCAACCTCGTCAGAGGGAAGTGCTTCCCAGCACTCATACTGGATAGAGGGACAGCGTCCTAGAGATTCTATGATGAGAAATTCAAATTCTGTTACCAATTCATTGACCGGAATAATCTAGTTCTAGGTTATACAATTATCGTTGAATCTTTGATCTTCGAGTGCGCAAATGAACATGTTAACCTCTAAGCCACCAGCTCAATTTATCATAGAAGACAGAAAATGTAACGATACTCCAGCTCATAGAGATATAGATTTCTGACTGTCTTTGTACCGATCTAAATAGACATCCCTGTATTGACCTTTCACTATTTTTACATTTAATCAACTGGTTCCTGAACTTCATAGTGTGCCCGAAATTTGGAAGGGTTATAGACATTTGTGGACATTTATAGGGAGTTATGTTAAAAAACCCACTATATCCAACCAACTAACTACTGTTTACTTATGAACTTATTAATCCATATCCGAATGCTAGCTGTCGAAAATTTATGAAATGGTAATTCATTATACATAGCAGAAAGTTATGCCAACTGAAAACCCCATTTGTGCAAAATTGACGTCTAATGCAATTTTCAACTCAATATCCTTTGGATGTACTAAGAAAAAATCTCATATTTGATCAAATGGACTGGATAGATGAAAAACTACAAATGGAATATTTTTGTAGCTTTCTTGCATACCATTGGAAATACATATCTAATTAATGAGAGAATATAAAGCCAAGTCTTACGTTAGGCAATATTTTGACTTGAACCACCCGGAAGATAGAAGACATCGACATATTCTGAATTCTAAGAAACAGTGTGCCCGTTAGAAAGAAATGTCTCTTTTGTTTTCTTTGAAAAGAGAAAATTAATTCATTGACGACTGATATTAGTCAAGTTGCAAAAATTATAGAGATAATTATTGGATATATATTTATATTCATATGTAATGATACTCGGGATAAATATATAATATGTTTTACATCCATTAGTTAACAAATTTTGCTACAAACTGTAATGTTGTAGAGGAACTATCTCCTTGACAGTGTGGGGTTCATAACTCTACTAAGGTTGACCAAGGAAACCTCACGTGCGCTAGAACATCCTGGAAAGTGCGGTGTGTAACTGATGGCGCAGCAAGCAAGCGCGGACGAGTGTGCAGAGACCTTCCCAGCCAATCAGTGATCAATATCTCTGCAGCGCAGCATTGATCGTATTTAATGACTAATCTTTTGGCAGCGAGCCATAGTTGAATAATAAACTCTCCCCACTCAATGCCTTCTTTTTTCTTGCTACTTTGGGTATAGCCTAGCTAGTATTGGGGACAAATTTAGACTAGAGGACTCTGTTGGAAGCTATTTGGATTACTGAGGTTTAGCAAAAAGATTTATTTGTGCAGCATCCACTATAACAATAAATCCAACAACGGCAGAAAGAACAACATTAATATATGATTAATAAAAAAATATGAATATATCTAGTTAAAAAATAAAAAGTTTAGTATCAGGTTGTAAACAGAAGTTCTGTCTAATTTTTGACCTATGTGTTTAGGGCACGATTACTCCAATTTAGCTTGTTATTGTTATATGCTTATCTATGATAATTAATAAAATATTATTTCTCCTTTCGGATTGTGTGATAATTATCGCTATTAATAACTATTTTTAGCTCTAATGTACACTCCAAATAAAGAGCATATCAGGCATATTTTACTGTTTGAATTTCATAAGGGAAATACGACAAGCTCAGCAGCAAAAACACTCAGACACTTATGCAAATGCTGTGAATGAAAGCACCTGTAGAAGATGGTTTTTACCTTCACGTTTCGAAAAAGATGACTTCAGCCTGAAAGACGAACCGAGAGCAGGATGCTCAAAAAACCCAATTCTGAGCAATTGCAAGTTGCCATTGATAAAAATCCAACCTACCCTACTAGAGAACTGAGCAGCCATATGACCATGTATAGGAAAATGAAAAGACTTGGCTGGAAAAGTCCCAAAGGCTGGGAAATGTCCCCTCCCCCACACACGATTTGTCAGAAATCAACTAACAACAGCGTGTGACCTGTTGTGTTTCACTGCCTTCTCGTGAACTGAACTTCAGGCACCTTTTTAGACTGAATCATAACTGACAGCGACGAGAAGTGGTGGATCCTTTACAACAATGTTAAGTGCAAAAGACAGTTGTTGCTAAGTTGTGGTTCAAGCCCAATTCCACTTCCAAACCGAGACAGTTCGGGACGGCACTCGAAAAAATTCTTTTGTGTGTATGGTGGTATTGGATGCTGGGCGGATTTTTTTATTATGAACTAATGGATGACAGTCAAACATTGACATCTGAATTTTACTGTCAGCAGCTAACTCGTTTAAAACCTGTTTTACAGGAAAACGGCCTGCTTTGATCAATCGAAAAGGGGTAATTCTGCACCATGCCAGTGCCGGACCTCATACTTCAAGAGCAACCAAAAATCTCATTGAAGAATTTGGCTGGAAAGTCATGTATCACCCACCATATTCTCCTCATCTTGCACCAACCGATGTTCATCTTTTCAGGAACTTACAGAATCATTTAATGGGACAAAGATTAGTTTCTTCTTTTAAGTCCAAACTGGTGAAAATCCTATGAAGAAGGAATCAGAAAGCTTATAGCAATATGGAAATATGTAATTAATAAAGATGATGACTATGTTGGACACTAAATAAAGGTATTTTTGACTAAATCTTCACTTTGATTCAAACTAAAAACGGACAGAACTTCTGTTACAACCTGATACATTTGAAAAAAAAGCAAATCGAAGTATTTTACTCATAAATCGCTTCCTGTTTTAATTGTATTTTTTGCAAACGGAAAGGTTTTTGAAGTGTCAAATATCAATTTGCAATTCATGTCATACCACGATGCACGTCGCCCGCGTGTCCGCCCGAACAGGTAGAGCTTGTGACAAGCTTCTTCCAAAACAAATTGCTTTGTGGGATACAATGTAAGAAGTTTTCCACTGATGTCTATCTCGACTGGTTTAACGGGCTAAGAAGCGATATGAAAAAGAAGATGCCCGAAAGATTTTAGATGATGATTTTCTATGATTTCCATAATTACTCTTTATTCGCATTCTTTTAACAATACTTCGGGTTTTCGTCCACGAAGACGCAGTGATGTCATGATGCTCCGGTGGCCCAAAACCTCTGTCAAGTCTAAATGCGTTTATCGTTTCCCACCTTTTAATAACCGCCTCGTTTTATTTGCACTCATGTTCTTACGCGCATCTTCGACCAAATGAGTCATATAAACTGTCTTTGCATTTCCATTCACGGACACAAATGCGCGGACTCACGCCTGTCATTTTCCGGCTCCTACACTTCCTTCCCACCTCCTCTATTCCTTACCTCTCATATACTCGCTTGAATCCTCATTGTGGTTCAGTCAATATGTTTTGACCTAGTCAGCTTTTGGTGCACTAATCTTAAACTCTTGTTAACCTCAACAATCTACAGAATAGATAAGAGTATATTCCCTCCTAGTGAAAACAATTTCTTAAATCCACAAAAAAGATTCTTCGTGCTCAACATCCGCTGAGTGCAGTAGGCCAAGTACTTCATTGTGATGAAAATTGTGATGGCCGTTCGGTGGTTAGAGATTGTTCCTATTGCTGTAACAGCATAATGACTTATGTTACAGTGCAACTTCGACCGGCCGACGAGGATCAGATTGTTAGTTACACTTGTACAGAATGTAAACAAGGAGAAATAGAAAACACCAAGGTTTATTTACGTGTAAGTACTGTATCGTCTTCTGCATTAAATTTGGAAAGATTGTCAGGGATAGGATAAAAGAGCATGAGAATTAGACCTTTGCATGTTCTTCACAGATTGAGAGCACCGTTCCAGTTTATATAAATACGAAGTTAAAAAAATGCTACTTCCATTGGATCCTCACACGTTCGAACAATATTACTGAACAATTGCATGGATTCTCGGGTTTGAAGCAAAAATATAAATTTAGCGCCAATAATAATAACTTGCTATATTTAAAGCGATGACGCTGTGAAAAGTACTTACAAAGGTGAATATTGCTAAAAGAGATAATGATTATGTTAGAAGAAATGATGATTATTTTCCCTCGCTCCCAATATTTCTTCTATGAATAAAAATGTAATTTCTTTCTTTATTTCCCCACCGATAAAAGACACTTGATAATTCTACTCATTTGTTTAAGTCATTACTGACTGAGAAGGAGTTTCGTTAAGACACTCGTGTTGACTATAACGTGCCTTCTTATCTGCCGTGGGTTGTTAGCATCCGTGCCAAGTTGCTATATTACCGATTTTTCTAGATTGTTGGCTCTGCGAGATTACTACCAGAACTCCTAGTTGGTTGCGTTATAGCAGATTATTTTCGCTTACTTTCAATATTTTTTTAAAATAATAATATAATTTCCTTTTTTATTTCACCACTGATAAAAGGCATTTGTAATTATGTCTCTTTGTTCAAGCCGTGCGCGTGTTTACTGTAATGTGTCTTGTGTTCTGCTCTGGGTTATGGACTTCTGTGTTAAGTTGCTATATTACGGAGTTTTTTAGATTGTTGGCTCTGTGAGAATACTGCCGGGACTTCTAGTTTGTCGCGTTATAACAAACATAAAATACATTTCTTATGTTAATCCACAAACGGGTTAAATCCAAAATTGGAAAAAATAAGCCAGGCTAGTAAGAGTGGGTTTAGCCGCCTTTTATACAATTCAACAAATAAGTGATCAATAAAGACACAGAAATTAAGATGGTGATTATACTAAAACGTAATAAATTGAGAAATTAATTTAGGAGATAGCCCTCACTTCTAAAACAAGTTGATTAAACAATTTCTACAGCACATTTATAAATAATAATCAATGCGAGTGTATTGGTTCAATACATGTTCATATAAATAAATCCAAATAATTTTCTTCATTGTTATTTGAAACAATCAGTCAAATAGTGTAAGAACTAATAAATGAATGCATTTGCATAAATTATTTAAAGGTATTATCTGTCTCCATCACCGGAGTTGAATCACATCGTTAAGTGGTGAACATAGGAA
Organism: Hymenolepis diminuta; assembly: GCA_900708905.1. Taxonomy (NCBI): domain Eukaryota; kingdom Metazoa; phylum Platyhelminthes; class Cestoda; order Cyclophyllidea; family Hymenolepididae; genus Hymenolepis; species Hymenolepis diminuta. Next base: position 242,705 of record CAADRB010000091.1, read on the forward strand.
TATAAAAATAATGTTAAGCAAGTCAAGGCAACGTTGCTAGCAGAAGCTCATAATTAACAGTGATTAACTGCTTAAAATGAGTTTAAAAGTAGAAAATTTCATAGACTGATTGTGAATAAACTGTTTGAGAACAGGATCGGCCAGTGTTAGTGTTCATTTGTGGCTATAGACGGTAAAGATGGAATGCTAAGATATACAGGGAATCACAATTTACAAAATCTTAAATTTGGATGGACAATTTATATTTTTTGGTCTTATTACGCCGAATATAATTTTTAGGATAATCAGATTAACAAAGTTCGACGGGTAGGTATTACGCCAGTATAATCTATCGTCTCAAGATCTTTTAAAAATACGTTAAAATTACAAAACTGATATATCTGATAGAATTACAATATATGTCAATTACAAGATGGGAAAAGTAGTTTTGAGGGGTTATGCTAACTTTTGTATGCCGTGAAAATAGATAAATGTGCAGAGAAAAGAAACACGGATACTTTAACTGTCAGAAATTCACAATAAATTATTTAAAATTTGATGATATGAATTATAGGGCTGATTTTTACATATATTATCAAGTATATTAATAATTATGGCGATAACCTGAAAACAAAGACATCCAAAGTTGTTAACATGTGGCTAAGTACAAAGGTAAGCATTGAATTGTAATAATTTTAAAATAAAAAAATCGTTACATGAAGAATTATATAATTTTGATTTATAACTTGATATAAAATTTTGTGTAGTTCTAATCATTTCCCTAAATGCGGGATATACAAAGGTACCAGACCGGCCAGTTATCTCACGGGTTTGCATGGTTTAGTAATGTCCCATGGAAATCCACCTCCAGAAGGTCTAAGCCGTAGCCACCGTTATTTCTGTTACGTATGCGGCACACTTCTTCCTCACAAAGTTACTCCAAATGATTCTTTTCAGTGCAGAAAATGTTTGACGCATACCTACCTTTCGTGGTTTATCGACATGAAGGTGCGTTTTGGTTCAGAAAATGTCAATGACTGTGAAATCACCAACTATCAAACGCTCCCCATCTTTGACAAAATTCTTGCTGATGCACAGAAGGCTTGTCAAGCAGAAGAAGTGCTTAGAAAAGCAGGCGAATTTCTTCCTATTTGTGACAATATTGATGGTCCATCTGTGAAAAGGGACTGTCCTTACTGTGGTAACGGTACAATGACCTATGTTACCATGCAACTTCGAGCGGCCGATGAAGGTCAGACTGTAATTTATACTTGTACAGAATGTAAGCAAAAAGAAGTTGAGAATACTTAATTTTTTATCTATATGAAGGTCTTCCTCTTCTTTTCGGAGGTGGAGTTGTGTGGCTTTGGTTTTTCACTGTTAGTTGTGCTTGCAGTTTTGCATAAACTAATGATTTACAGGCATCTGGTTCTCTGTTGATGTTGGGTTATCGTGTTAAGTTTGGTTTTTATGGAATGGGTCTATTTTCAAGGTAAACGTGATATTCTGGTAAAAAATGGCTCAGTGTTTTAAATGAAAACAATGCATCATCTGTCTTGTTTTCTGTTCTTGGATATTTAGCTTCGGGCTAATTTTTAACTGTTCGCTACGTTGCGTTTTATTGTACTTGGTTGTTTGCTGTGTCTAATGAGATGGTTCAAATTTCCTCAAGTTGTTTGGTCTTGGCCATAGTCGGCCAACTAGTAGTTAGATCTCTCCCGTATTTTATAAGATTACAAACATTCAGAAATGAGATTCCGGAAGTAACTAGAGATCGTCATATTTTCAAAATCGTGGTGTCTTCCATAGTATTAAGGGAATTTCTATTCTGAAGAGGCAAGCACTGCATTTGTCTCAGCTCACTTTAAGATTGGGGGACACAGGTTAATCTGTTCTTAGTATTTCATCTGATTAAAGGTAAATCAACTACGACCCATAAAGAACGTAAATGCGTTGGTGTCGCTATGTCAGAAGCGGAATGACCAATCTAACTGATTAAGTCTAGCTAGTAAGCGGGACGACAGAATCCAAGTTTCTCATTGGTGAGGCTCCACAATGCTACCCCACTGCCCAAGATAACTATTAGAAAACCCTTTCCCAAATGTGCTTGGGAATTGTTGTTATCCGTTGGTCCGGTAGGTATAATTGTGTAAGGAGATGAATAGTTCTCAGGATTACGCTTACCACATGTAGAGGGGAGGGGATGTAAAGAATAGTCAATATCCATCGGTGTACATTTAGTGACGTAGACGACCAATTTCTCTGGTAAATTCCAGTCGACAAGGGATGTGGCAACGTGAATTTCTCATAGGAGTGGCTCCAGAATACCCTCTCTCTACCCAAGTTAATTGTTATAAATACTTTTCCTAATGGGCCTGGGAAGTTCTCTCAATCTCTAGTAATAGTGCACCTTTTTCATTTAAGACCGTCATGACTTTGGATATTTAATGGGCTAAGTTCGATTGAAGCTCAATCTTAAGGTTGTTGAGAGGGCAATTGCAGTGGATGTCGGCTTTTCACTGATGAGGGTTCGTGATCATTCGCGTCATTGTAATTATACATTTAGATTCAAACTGTACCCATCTCATATTATTAACACGTTCGTTTTAATTGAGTTTCATCGAAAACAAATGTTTGATTGTATATCCAGCCCATTTAAATGTAAGGTCGTATCAAAGGCACGATTTGAACAAGAGGTATACAGCTTTCACTATAACGGAAAAAATTGGGGATCACAGTCCTAAAAGGAAGATTTCTATCCGGCACAGGCTGCAATTAAGGACTCTTTGTAAAAAAATTGCATTTCTTGAAATTTTTGAGATCCCTCGATTGAAAATTACTTCTTTGAGGCGGGGTTTTCAAGAACATTTTCGTAGTCTCATCCAGTTCGATTTTATTTAATTACGAATGAAAACGCATACTAAGTAGACAAAGGTTAAAATATTGGGTGGTAGTGTCACTCTCGATTTGAGTGCAGTAGAGCCAATTGTAGCGAGATTTATTGATAAATTTATATTTTGGCTACATTGCTTGTCGGTCCACGTGATTTGATTAACTGGCTGGCTGCCAAGTTAGTATTCCTGCGTGTCTAACGCCTTAGTCATTTGCTATTTTACAAAAAGGACAAATGATACAGTGCGTGGGATTATTTCGTTGCCTTTATTTATATGGTAACTAATTGATATTGCTCCGCTATCAGACCGTAGGCTGCTGAATATTGTGTTCATCCTCTCATCAACTGAAAGAGAAAGTGAACTGAATCGACAAGACCGACCATCGTAATTAGAAAAACCGGTCGATAAGCACTAGGCCTGGTAGACAAGCACTTACTGCAAGTTAGGGGACGAATCATGAAATTTGAATTTCGGAACATAAACTACCCATTTAGTAAATATTATATAACCCGAATCCGAAAGACCAAATGAAGTAAGATTTTGATTTTTTGACGCTGCCTGCAGTATATTTTTGATCCCACCCCCTTCATCATTTGTTAGACTTTCTGTTAATGAATTTCAGTTAAAAATGACAATTTTTTGTATTACTGTGGGTAGCAATGGTCTTCTTAGTCTAAATTCGCCCTGGCTATTCAAATTATGATTTCCCTCTCTCATATTTGTTTTAAAAATGTAAACTCCTTAACATATTATTTTCTGTCTGCGTCTAATTAGCTTAATTGTGTAGGTAATAAGGCTGTACAAAGTTAAAGTAAAATTACACATAGATAGATTAGTTTAAGAAACTATCGACAAATTCTTATGTATAATTCTTATTCCGTTGTATTAAAAAACCATTTATAATTTGATTTTTAAACTATGGACTTACTTCTCAATCAACTTGAACTACTACTCAAAAAGATAAGAATGTGTGACTAGAAGGACAACCGAGTCTTCTCGTTTAGCAGCTTGTCGCCATTATAACTGGGTGATTGCAAAAAGAAGGTAAAGAGAGAAGAGAATGTGGAAGTAAGGCTGCGCTGATTGGTTAGCTACTGCAAGTACAAGTAAGTCTATTTTCTCCGTATGCGTGTTATTACGCTTTCGCTTTCCTCATTTTTGTTGCGATTGTAGGGAAGACAAAATAGATAAATATGTTAGCGAAATGAAATTCTGCTCTTATGATCTCAATTTGTGTTAGTCATTTAACTAACTTAGGTGCTATAATGCACGAATTCATAATTCAGCTCTTGGGGAGAACAAATGCGTCCTGAAATTAAAAAAAGCTCATTCACTAACCCTTTAATTTTCATTATCAACTGGTATCAGCGATCACAAAAGGGGTTCGAAACTGTGAAACCTTATAAGGAATACAAATGCTATCCTTGCTTTGAGTCCCGTGTGGGGAGTCTATTAAAATAATTCAAATTTCATTATTCATCACTTTGATCTCTACTATAGACAAACTGTACTGGTAACAGCACTGATAGTCTAATAGTACAAAAACAGGTTGGAAGGTCGGTAAGAAAGGCAGTCGTGAACAAATGAATAGATTGATAGATAAACATGTTATGTGAAAAATACCACGAGTTACTTATATATGTGCTTTATGAATGAGATTGAACAAGTTTGAGCCCCATAAAACGCTGAAGATAGTTATCCAATCAATTCAGTTCTTCCACAACTTGATAACTAATCATAAACCACCCCACATAATTCAATGGCCAATGAGAATGACTCATTAAGGTATCGACCTATTCTATTGTGCAAGCACGAACACCTGTTAACCATTAAATTTAAGCAATAAATTGCAAAATCAAGTTGTGCTTTCTGGTGGGTGTAAGAGATCAGTCAGATCCCGTACACAAATCCAGCATAGAGGTCATATTAGCAACAGACCTGAATGTCCAACATAAATAACAATTTGCCAATAGCTTAGCCTTAGTTTAACCTGACATCCGCGATAGGATATGAATTTAATTAAGTGCCCAATTTAAAAGATGTCAGATTACTGATCATTTTCCCCATGCGTACATGTTAGCTTAATACTTCCGAAGTTTATGGTGAAACCCTCTTGAAAATATGATTACTTACCTCAGTTTCACCAACCATTAAAGTCGGCAAGTATTCAGATTGTCTCCTGCTAAAAGGCCAATTTGTCAGGCGTTTTCCTCCTACACTTCCACTCCTAATTCTTTCAATTTATATGAACTTGTATATTATTGAAGCGTGGACAGAACCAACTTAGGTAGAATTCCATAACCATCGTATTTGATAGAATTCTTATATAGAGATAGGCGGATACGGTTACTGACTTAGACCCAACGGGAATTGCAGGTAGAAGACTGAATTACTTTACCACCAAGACAATTTATTAATTAAACGGAAACTATTTATAGGAATAAATCTCTCCATCTGATTGACGGTTAAAGTTCAATCCACCGCTGGACATATTGGTAAAAGTTTAGGTGACTTGGAGACCACCCATGCTGAGGCAAGGCGCAAGTAATTCAGTCTTGAGCCATGTTTGTCGACACCCTATCAGATAAACATGAATATAACAGGAAAAATTACTAGGAAGAAGAATTATTTACTATAACCATTTTCTATGCCACGAAGGCTATAAGTACTATTTTCGTCCATAATAATGGAACACTGTAATACGTATCGAAATTTCTTATAAAAATTACCTCATTGGCGCTTATTTCTGGGATGATAAGGTCTACATTGGGAATTTTTTAATTGATTGCCAATAGAAGAATAATGCATTATAAATGCTGATATAATGAAATTTTTCTCAAGGCGAAGAAATGAAAGTTTTAGCCTTTCATACGAAAACACTATCAACTTGTCTTTGGAAGAATGTTATTAAATTTTACAAGGATACGATATTTATTAGAACCTATTTCATTTAAAGCGTTCATAAATTTAGGGAAGATGTGATGTGACAGTCAACTAGTCCAATCATTATTCGCGAAAATATTCCTTAGAATGAACACTAATATCAGTTTTGCAATAAGACCCTATTTTAGATAATTATACTAAGAAAAAGAAGTTTTAAATTTTTCTTCATTTAAACTATGACCTAAATATTGACCAACGTCAGTAATATTTTATTTAAATACCAGAGGTATTGTGTTCTAAAGGGTGGTTGGAAGAGAGCAATGGAAATTTTATCGAAGGAATACCTGACTACTACTCTAACACTACTGATTTCGGCTAGATTAAAACCTTCATGTCGGATACAAAAAATCCAGTGAAGAAGAAATTGGCCACTTCTTATTTTTGCGCTGCCGGGCGTGTAATTTCAGATAATTATTTTTAATTCAAGGCTGCTCAACGAAATGAAGGGAGCATTTTACTGTGGATATAAAAGTCAGAATGGAAAATCACAATTTAAGGATGGAAATGAATGTAAAATGTAGAAAAGGTAATCACAAATACTTGTAGACCTCCTTTTTGAATGTATCAGAATATGGAATCTGATCTTTAAATAAATGGACTTATTAAATCCTGAATCGAAAGAGTGTTTACGAAAAGGAAAACAATGGCCTTGCATTATTGACAAAATAATGCTCCCAAGTCACAACGATCATCAAGGACTTCCGGTGGCCAATTTCCGATTATTTTATGTCTTATTAAAGACAAGGAGGGTTGAAGCTCCGCGTATCAGAAAGTCATTTTAACATTGACTCCAGATTCAGAGCAAATTTTTCCAAAAGTCATTTGAAAAGCGGCATATTTTCTCTGCGCCGAGAAGAGAGGAATTAACTATTTCGATTCCCATTGGCCGGACTCCCTATCACTTAATCAACCTAATTCCTCTCTACCGAAGCTATACATCCTCTTCGCCGAATTGTATGCTACTTTTACTAATAAACAGATACATTTATCAGAAGAATAGAAACTTGTTACTTCAAAAGTATCCATTCTTATACCCAAATGAAGATCAATTCGGAGAGAGAATAGCTTGGTTATTTTAAAGACATATGGAGAAAGAATCTGTGTTTAACTGACTTTACCTTCAGCACTCACTTTGAATGATAAATAAAATTGTAAATATCTTTAATCTCACCCGAACAGCTTTTTGTAATAACGTTGAGAGGGTCTATCGGGGCCACACCGATCAAGTCACTTATGCGTTAGATCAGTTCGGAGGTGACAGACAAGCTATCTCAATTTATTAATAAGGAAATTAGGTTTATATATAAAACATTTCTCCGTTTGACGTCAGTCATGTTTCGTTGTCGGAGTCTCGGTGTGATGATGGACACCCGTTCAGGTATCTATGTACAAACACGCAAACACACTGCGGGACCGCCTGTGAAGATCTTATCGCTAGTCAATCATTTCTAATCGCTGGACGATGATAGACATCTGCTGGCTATAGCACTTTTATAATACGTTTTCAATTTAGAACTTCTGTAGTGAAATTTTTTGAATATTTGATTACATTTGTTTCCATTTTAAAACAAACGAACACAATTTATGGGTAAATATATCCTTTATTGTAACATTTCCATTTTGGAAATACTGCATTTTCTTTGTATAGGAAATGTAAGATAATTACCTCACTCACGTTATCGATATTCTATGCTTTCTACGTCTCTAAGGGCTTTTATTTGTGGTAAAATTTTTTCAAGCCCTAGGTCTTCCTGACTTCACCTACAATTAACAAATATTCGTTATTATGAAGTGTGTTGGGACATTTTCTCCCTTCTGCAAAAAAGGAGTCCATGATTTTAGCCTGAATCACATCATAAATTCAGATAATCACCAGCTTCTCTGATCAAAAAAGCAAGAAGGAAAATTAACGAGGAGGAAAAGAGCATGGGTATGCACTACCCTTATTAGTTTGGTCAGAGTTAAATTGGGATACTATTAAAAAAATAACGATAGGTATCGTTGCACTAGATCGGATTAGTTTGCTGTGAGTATGCAAGGTGTATGTCATTCAATATTTATCAACAGACAGTTTCCCATTCAGAACATAGGACTTAAAAATGGATGCCATTTTCTACCTTTAGAATATCGAAATTAGGCGAATTTTCATGGTTGATGGATTTTTAACTCATATTTAATCTTTGAGAAGACTCTCTAACTAATGGGTAAATTTAGCCAAGCCCTTTTTCCGTTAAATTTGTCTTAAGGTAGAATGAAGATTGAAAATAGGAAATAGTTGGTTGATTTCATTCCTAAATAGAATTCTAATATTTATTTTTTGTCCTTCAAATATTCAATTTGCTTACTTAGCTGATCCAACAGCCAGCCCCAGTTAAAAACAGAAATAAGTTGATGATGATAAACTTAGGGATGACTCAATCAGAGCGTCTTAATCAAGAAGAGCCTCTGTTAAATAATCTACGCTTTCAATCATGAATACGGTTAAATTCGGTTCGAAAATAATCTATTCCAATATACTTTGTCAATTAATCATCAAAAAGTTGCCACTATTTTTATTTTTGGCATTGTCTGGATCGCTCAATACTAGATTATGTCCCTATTTCTGTCTTCTGCCACTCTTAGTGTCCACATTTTCATCGGGCTTTCTAGTGATTTTCATTGACAGCTTCATTTCCACTTGCTTTTAGCCATCTAATATTTTTTACTCATTTTGCACAAGGAGAATGTAGAACCTTAATTTAATCTGTTATACAAGCAAGGAGCATGCGTGAAAGATATATATATGAATAAAGGTATATATTACTAGGATGAAATGTTGAAATCAACTTCCTTTCATAGAAATTAATCATGCCAAGTAAGTTTCTGGACTATATTAATTTTATTTTGCAAAAAATATTGCTCCTGTGATGTATTAGAGACTACATACAGAAGACGTCATAGCAAAAAACATCTTGACTAAATCATATCTCAGTGTCGAGTTTCAACAAAATCCAGGAAGAACTCACGATAATATTCTTATAAATTTCATGACAGACCATCGGTACACAACCACTGATCTGGATGGTAAAGCGAAGAGATTAATTTTGGTCAAACGGATAGTTGAAGGTGAGCTTCCCATCAGAGTGACTCCAGGAAATCTTTTTGCTAATCGAAGAAAATGTTGTCAACACTTTTCTTAATTGACAATAGAGGCTTTTGCTAATTGCAATTCAGTGCATTCTCTGATTTAAAATTTGAATCAAACTATGGCGGACTGCAATCTAAAATCTGCATAAATCCACTCTCCAAATCAGATTTGAAAATACATATTATTTATCGCCCTATGACAGAAGACATAAGATTTGATTAAGTAAAACAACCGATGATAATATTTATCAATTAAGTAGTACAAGACATTGTGGCTATAACTAGAAATAAAGGAAGAGCAAGACTAGTGTACTTAATTAGAGATAAATAAGTTAGAAGATAGATGAGGCGCACCGATGTTTACATGTAAAGGGAAAAACAAAATGTGATAAGGAGAATGTCAATAATGTTAAGCAGTGATTAACAATGCAATTTGGGATCGGGCGGAGATGATACCTGACATCTCGACTTATCCCTACATCAATGCACACTTCTAAAAGAAGAAAAAGGGAAGATAATTAATAAGTTTTTTAAAAGCAACACGTAAATTTTTTCCCATTAAGACATTCTATTTCCATGCCAAAATGATCATTCAAGGGTATTTCGATATTTTACAACTAAATTTCCCTCAATTTGAGATTCTATAACAAATGGGAGGATCATAATTCATAAGAATGGTGCCAGTTTGATCCAGGAGACTCTAACTTGATCATCAGAAAATTTTTGACTCTCTACCGACTCGAAATGCAATTGCTTATATTATCTCACTTAGTTTACTCTAACGAGAAGCGCAATGCAAGTCCATATTTGTTTGAGTTTTCTCCACCCTATAGTCACTATCATTGCGGCGAATGTATTCAAGACAATTCTCCTTTTGCAATGGCACAGTAGTCAATGTGTATCTCTGCCAAGACAGAGGATTGACTAGTTAACAGGAGAGGAGGTAGAAAGTGAATTACTTGTTAGGGTCCAGGATAACCTCCCTGCGTCCAAGTCAAGTGCTGTAAACACTTCTGGGCTAGGGAAGTTTCCCTAACTTACAAATTGGATCATTAAAACATGTTAACTCTTTTACGCAGGGCGATTAAAAAGAAATCATATAAAAATATCAAGATGTTTAACCATTCAAGAACGTGTCAAATTACCGGCAAATTATAAAGTTCGAAAATTAGTTGACCGATAGATGAATTACTATAAATTTCACAGCTTACATTTCGAAGTCCCGAGCACAATCTGAATTTTAAGTAAAACGACATGATGCGTGTGTTCTCATTTTTTAAAATTTTTATTAACGCTGATTATGCTTATATTGATTAATAACTCGTCGATCAAAGTAGAGCTGTTCCTAATAATCGGCGTTTCAAGACAACCCTCAATAGATTTTCATTTAAACAAAATTGTTATATCTAGATAATAGTCATTATTGAACACTTACCTCATCAGATTGCAAGGTTGAATGTGAACGAGGAAAGCGACCAGCAGTAGCAACTGTCTCCCGAGTGATTTGGCAATTTGCCTGTTCCTGAAACAGACACATAATGTAACAATCAAGAATTAATACAATTATCCATTAGAATCTACGTCAAAGCCCATATTGCGGAATTAATAGCTGGGAATTCATTAATAAAATTTCACCAACTCAAATAAGGTTTTCGTTGTTACCCATCATAAATATGAGAAAGAAAATCTGAACTCTCTCTGATTGAGAAACAAACATTCAACCATCCTCAATGAGGTCAATGTACTATTTATACCGGTGGGTTTCAGACTTTTGCTCTCATACTTGGTAGACGTACATGCTACTTCATCGTCATTAATTCGTTGATACATGACCTTCTTCATGTGATTTAAAAGGCGGATAGAAAATATCAAAAGAAGAAAATGCCCTCGAATAAAACAAATTCGATCTGTTTTCCGTGTTTCCAATGCCTCCACTAAACGTTTTTCGTAAAAAGAAACTATTTAGGTAGTTGGCAGCTAAGCCTCTTCTTTTAAACGTCACGTGATACATTGTAACTTAGAAAAGTCTTGGCAATCTTGACGTAGTTCATGATTATATTGGTACTACTTCATCTCTCTTTCGTCCACATGGTGTTCATATTTATGTGCCCTAATTAATCGACCCACAATGTCTTTGTGACTAATCCGACAAAATACCTGCCCATAATTCTTTTGCTTATTCGCCCATCCTCTATGTAAAACGTTACCCATTTTGTGAAGTATCATCTGACCTGTCTGCGCACAGTGAGTGTATATTGAAATAATAATCCATTCTCATTCAAAGCAATACAGAGTCACTAATGGGGCAGAATAACAGATGACTTTTAGAGTCAATGGGTTTCGATTTCGTCGATTATAAAGATAGTGCTCTTTAAAAATGGTTAGATTTTTAAGCTAGAGTAATAAATATTGACTGCTTTTATTAATATATTTTCGAAGCTAATCAAGAGAATCCTAACGCCAGGAGATGCTGTTTCTGACTTTCCAAGTATTTTCTACCGATTAACTTTGGTTGTTGTTTAGGCACTTGGTGATTTTATTTCATGATATCACGGCGAATACTGGCTATTTAAATACTTGGCATATTAATTCTATTAGAAAAGCAAATCATTACCCGAGTTTAATTCGTTTGATTCAAGTCAAATAAACTCGCAACTGTATAGCCATTTGACAGAGTTTACATTCCAAAAATTTCATAAATTTAGCTCACTTACTTTATTTAACTAATTTTTGACAAATGGTTCCCAGACGTACCTCTTTATCAGCACCGATTAGAGAGAAATTCATATTGACACCCATTCTGAAACTCTGATTTTTCATCACCAAATCTTTTGGTGGATCATTTGTAGCGCCTGCGTCGCTGTTCCAAATCTAAAAGAGAACAGATATTATGTTTTATTTAACAATAACATTTCAATGACGCATAGGTCTTAAGTCTTGCGGTGTTACGAGGAGTGGGTATTTTCAAAGATACCGTTTGAAGATAGAGAAGATGAGAAAACGTAATTACTTCTTTCCAACAGAAAAAATTCATCTATTCAGCTATCTGTACCAAAATAAGAAATGATCCTAATTACCAATTCACTAGCTGTTCAAAGCACCTGAGACCCTAAATAGGTGGTGTCATCACAATCGGATGTGACCTAAAATTAACTCCCAGCATCCACCTCATCTCCCCTCCTCCTTAAAATTAAAACGTCCATCAAGCTATACAGAGAATGAAAGATCAATAAACCTTTTACGTATAAGAAAGTAATATTTCCCTCAAGAATAATTCTCATGTGTAGAACTCTTTGTTTCCCACCTTTTAAATTTCACTTCTTTTAACTCCCTTTTGTGCGAACGGATTTATTTACATTACTGTTGTAAAAGGAGCATGACATAAATAGACCTATTGATACGAAAACGTGTGTCTTGTTTTTATATGATGGTTTGAATCGTTCTGTATTATGGTATTGTCGGATCGTATTTGTAACTAGCGTAATTTCTTAGGAAACCTAAGAGACGGTTACGGTATCCTACAAGAAAGAGCAGATCATAACAAGGCCCAACTACACACATCACCCCTGGGCTTCTTTCTCGGATTCGATTATAATCAACCGCTGCTGTCCAAGCATGTCTCACCGTCCTAGGTTTAGTGAAGAGTATCAATTCAGTTATAATTAACTAGTGTGATTAATCATTACTATGTTCGAGTTATTCATATAAACCAGCACATATATATATATATATATATAACGCGTATATGTAATAACCAATAAAACAGACTGCTTCATTTCAAGGTACCGTGTATCCACTGAAGGAAGGCCTCAATTAACCAAGTTAAGTCAGTCATTTCAAATGGTGGAATTGCGTCCAATTTTTTGTTTATTTTCTTCATGTGACGGGAAGTAATAGGGAAGGGATTAAAATTGAAAAATCGTAATACGGTAGTTACTACAAAACAGTGGATGTTTCGATTTTTATTACAATAACGATTTTAATTGTAGTAAAATCGTTTAAAATACTGAATTTCAAAGTCTCCTCCGGTTTATAGAAAAGAAACGCTTGAAAGTTAATTCACTTAACTTTAATTTAGTCCTACAAACTACAATTCCGAACTAATTTTAACTAATCTCTACTACCGAATCTTTAAAACTTGATCATTTCTACGATTTATGTCGTCAATCAAATCAATATTGGTTATCGAGAATGGAAGCTTTCACTCTTGAAAGTTTCTAATATCTAATTGAGCCATCACCAATGACCGTCAAAGCTGAGCTCCAACCGAACTGGCAACTCCCCAATACCTCAACTCATGTGACCGCAACTACAGCTATATAGGAATGTTCAATTTTGACCAAATCCTTAAAATTCACGTTTTCTTTCACCGCAGTAATAAAAGCTATACATCCTCCCTATCCAAATCTTATCTTTGGTAAGACGTTTTTGATCAAGTGTGCTAGATAAATATATTCCTACATCAATGTCACCGAGTAAAAATTTAACTTAAAATAAGACGGAAAATTGAAATGTAGAAACAACCAAGACATTTTGTAAAAATCCTTTCCTTTCAACCTCTTAATAATCTAGATATGTATTTTTCTTCCGGCTTAAAATCTGAAATATTATATATTTAATTTATAAAGTGTTTATTCAATTACCTGACATGAAGCTCCAGGTTTAAGAATGAGAGACCGTGGAAACTTGTAAGTGACTTCATGACCATCAACAGTCTGCTTCAGTGTCCAATTGCCCAAGTTGGAATCCTAAGTACAAAGAATAGACAAAAGACACTGTTATGGTTTGAAATAACATACCATAAAATTACTACTAGCTGTAATAATTTCTCTTAAATAATATGAATATTTCACAAAATAGTAAACTTTAAACCTTTCCCCGTGATTAAGTATAAGATCAGGTAGGTTCCCAGAGTTAGGTAACAATAAAGTTTGACATTAACTAAATGCTAATTGGTGGTTGCATTTATATAGACATTTGACAAGAATATGAGAAATTTTGAAGCTACCGAAATAAAGCTGACTTGCAGTTTTTTTAATCGATGACTTCCTGAAACTCACTAAAGGAAGTGTTAACAGAAAATGACTTGAGAATAAGAAAGGTATAATGGAGCAGCTCTCATGAGAAACACCCATTCTACCACCTCTCCTGTTGATCAAAAGTAACCAGTCCAAGTGGCAAACCACATCATTAGATGTGGACTGATGGGCCTTGCTTTTGTAACCTCCGACTTAGAAGACACGGGCCGACCCAATAAGGCACTTTTGTCATCTCCCCAATTGTAGTTTATTAGAATATACTGAGATGTGATCTAGTTAAGACGCTCTATGTGTTGGTCCCAATATCTTATAGGAATCACCAGTCAATCTTATAAACTTGTGCAATTCCAAATGTAGGCATTCTTAGGCTACATGGTAAATAAAAACAGATAGGATAATTCATGATTACGAAAATACTTAAGAACACGATTTTTTCTGTTCTTGAAATTCTGCGATATTGCACGAATTTTCAAAATACATTTTAGACTTGTTCCAATTATTTTGAACCCAGTGAACATTGTGGATAATGATGCATTTAAAATAATAATAATTATTATTATACATAAATATTACTTCCGCGACCTAGATATTCATGTCGCACCGTTCTTTCCATTCTAAAAATGTAATATTTATAGCCACACCTCTCACTTCCATCTCCTATCCTTGATACAAACTTAACTCCTGCTTTGTGACTTAATAACCATTATAAACACTAAAATTGTGAGCTGTCGAATATCATCAAAGAATACTTTATCTTCTCAACCACTGGACACAAATCGAAAAAGAATCACCAGGACCGACTATTCTTGATTAAAAAAACTGAACAACAAGCACTGAACGTCGTAGAGAAGCATTTGCTGCAATTCAGGAGACGAATCATGAAACCAGAATTTTCGTACTGAGCTACACAATTAGTAAATAGTGTACAACCTGAATCCGGACATCAAATGAAGTAGGACTCTTTTTGATACCTTGATGTTGCCCTCAATGGCTTTTTGATCCTCTCCCCTTCATCACCTGTTAGAATTTTTGTCAACCAACTTCAATTGCTTTCCACAATTAAAATTTGTAATTTTTTTATATTACTGTGGATAATAAAAAATAACCATCAAAAGTTAGCCTGAAATGGTATGAATTGAGGAGAGGGAAAAAGAACTCCAATGAAAATGCTTCAGGAGGGACAATTTTCCCATTTGTCAGATTTACTTTCGATTAGGGATTTTAATTAGTTTACTATTCAGCTGAGCCACTTTGTAACGTTTAGTCATCTGTAGCTTTCCAAAATTTAATAAAATCACTTCTAAGGGTGATCGTAGACAGATTTACGCCAAGATTGCGGATGTTAATCGTTTCTTTTTGTGTAATCTTCTTCTAGAGAACACCACAATAAGAACCATTGAAGCTCCTGAAAAAATAAATCCACGAATATAATACGCCCCTTATAGAAATTATTCGTAGGGTTAAGTGAAGGTAGCAAAGTAGAACCAGGTGACGTTCTAATAATAACGAAGGTTGTTGCTCCTGTCGAGCTTTTCAATTCTAGGACAACTGAGAAAAGTCAAATGCCATTTTTTCATTTTCAATGAATATAAGACTCCATTAAGTTTGCATAAAAATTCCAAAATTATTGGCATGACTTAATTTGGAACAATCAAATATTAAAATTCACAGATTGCAAACGTGTTTCCATTCAAATGTGATGTATTTAGTCCGTAAATTTTGAAATGGTCTTCAAACATTTTAAGTGCCAGATTAAATATTAAGCAATAAATAAAAATAAGACCAGAACTGTCCATATATTTGATAAATTAAAGACATCTGATCAGAAAATATATGTTCGATAATATACTCATCGATAATGATATAGTGAAACAAGAAAGCCTCCGCTTTTGAAACCAAGCCAAAAAAAGAATTTCGATGAAAAAATCTCGGAAAGTGAAAACAACCCACTAACACACATATAAATGACTCAGCACTGTAACCGCCCATTCGATATCCAGAATTACCTTTTCTGTTCACTTTAGAATCGAAAATCACATGATTTTCGTCAGAAAAAGATTAAAAAAGCTCTGTAAAGACAATTAAGGACTAACAAAATGTGAGGAATAATGCTCTCGTAATTTATTATATCTTAGTCTACTGAGTGTACATCTTTCGACATCGAATTAAAAATACCTTTACCTATAAATAGACATTTTTATAGTACTACATGTTGTATTTTTAATACAACAATCGATAATTGGAGAAGATCCCAGATAAATTAATGGTAAAATAGTGAATATGATTAAATAAAATAAAGACAAGAAAAGAAAGAATACTGAGCTCTATTGGAGTAGAATTCTCCTGATTTCCAAACCCGTCCCTTTCTTCCCATTCTAACTTACTGTTTCTTCATCTCTGAATATCAATCCATATTGGTTTTCTATTAATTATTATTATTAGCTTACGGAGTTTTGCCAACTTGAAAATTTCATCCCATCTCTGTTACGTTAAAACTGTAAGCAGCGGAATATCTCAATAAGATCATTTGACCTCACTGCCATTGGAACAAAAATGACATGAAACGGCAAGACCAATCCTTCCTGATTAAATAATACTGGTCGACAAACACTGAATATCACAGACAAGCATATGCTATAATCCAGGGGACGAATCAGGAACTTTGAAATTTGTTACATGAACTGCTACCCATTAAGCAAATATTACACATCTCGATTCCAAAAATAAAATGAAGTTAGATTTCTTGATAACTTGACGTTGCTCTTTGCCTTTTTTAACAACCTCCCCTTTATCAATCATTGAACTTCGTGCTATTAAATATCTGTTGCTGACCACAGTTAAAAATTGTAAAATTAATTGCGTTACGGTGGATAAAAATGGAAATAATTATGCCAGGAAGCGGCAAAAAATAACAGCACATATTCTACCGAAATAAGCTGCGAAAAAGTAAAAATCCCGAACCTCATGGACCAAATCTACTCACCCTTTCCCCAAGGGTAAAGCCTTAAAGCTTTGTTCCGTTTGTCTGAAAATATTATTCATACTAGATTTATCGATAAATGAATGATTAATATGCTATATTTTCTGCTATCTCAGCTTTACTATGTTAAGATTATGTAAACCGATTAATAACGCATAAGATCATTCAGCTTTCTCGGTCCATCGGAAAAGGTGGCAACATGAGATGGCAAACCTACCATTACACTTAAATTACCGATCAATAATTACTGGAAATAAGAATTTCTCCAGTAGTCCATGTGAGGAATCATGAAATATGAATCTTGGAACTTTAACTACTCATTAAGTAAATAAAATAAATAAATTACAAAGGCGAATCCAAAACCTGAATGAAATAAGGCTCTCTGATACTTTGACATAATTTTTAACATTTTTTCAATCCCCTCCTAATCATCATTTATTGGGTTTAATTATGACCGATTTCAGTTGCTCTCCCTCACAAAATTGCTGTGAGCTACAATAATATAATATCAACGCCGAACATACCTCATCTGAGGTGTTAACGAGTTTCACACATTTTCCGAGTTCACTCTGATCGGCAGCGAACTCGATGTTGCTAGTTGAGTTGGTGGCTACTCGATAAGTGACTCGAGGGGAGCGAACTTCTACACCACCGACAAGAGAACCTGAGGAAACAGAATGGATGCCTTCGTCATCTTCTTCAATGACTGCGGTAGCAGGACGTCGGCGCTTGGAACCTGTGGGTGGTGCTCGATTTGGCGTTGAAATGTTGAGACTGAAAGAGGAAACGAAGTAAAATCAGCTACGTAACAAATGTGTTGGATATAGTCCAATAAACGAGATATTCGGCATAAGTCAACTCTCATAAATTATCTCCAACATAAAAATTTCCCAAGCCCGTTGACAGAAGCGTTCACAACACCCAGCTTGGGTAGAAAGTATTCTGGAACAGCTCTTTTGAGAAAATTACATTTAATCACCTCTTATTGATTAGAATTGACCAAGACAGTTGGCCACTAGCAACACTGGGTGTGCACCGACAGGCATTGATCTCGTGAGGTCAGAATTGGCCGGCGTGCATATTGACCATCGTACTACCGGCAGTAGGTAAATACACTTTTACAAGTATTGAGTGGGCATTACGAAAAGACTAAGGTGAATGTCTTTAACTTCATTTGCTTCTTGACTTGACCAAGGTCAGGAAATCTTACGCTATGTTAATCGAAATAACTGTTAAATATACGATATAATCTCGGATTGACTGCAAAGAAAATTTCACAACTTTCAAAAGTAGCATGAAAACTTGTATACCCATTTTAGTCACGCCTGGTTGGCAAAGATAGGCAAAATACAACTTATGCTAATAAAGATGTTTTGAAATATATATCTTCAAAATTCCCGCTTCTTTACTCATAAAAGGATATGATAAATCAAATAAGCGATTAAATAACCTTATCACAACACAGAGAGCAGAAAAAGAGACCAGAATGACAATATTTAGGACTTTTCTAGTGAATTTTTCTAATCTTTGCTTGTAAAGACAGATAACAGCGTCACACTAAATCCTTTGCGTGGGAGCTTTTCGGGAATTCCAAAATTATCACCGTCAAAACAAATTACTCAGAAAAACATTCACCGAATTCGCTCTCAGCAAGGAATGTCAGCGGTAGCTACTTTCTTTTAAAGTAAACAAAACATGAAACTCAGAAATTCAGTCTCTTAAAACCAATAATGTCGTGTTCCCAACTTGTTTATATACGTTCATTTCTTTTTTGATTAATAATTTTTAAACACGCCATTTCATAAACGCAACTGGAGTCCGCTTGGATTTCATTTTCGAGAATGAAATGGAGAAAATAATGGTGGGAAGATTCTTTGTGATGTAGAAGGTTATTTTGAGCAAAAGTATTTAAATCATAGTTATTTAAAATAAATGATTTTGAAGTTTAACATTACAAGAGGGACAAATATCGATAAGGTCATAATTCCGTAAACACACCTGTTTCACTTTATTATATATTGAGACCAATTTACGCACATTCAGTGATGGAAACTCAACCTCATTCCATTAAAAATCGGATTTCTCAATCAAAAAGGACCTAGGATAATCTCATATTCATTGCCAGCTAACCGTTCCAGCAAATATTAAAAAAAAACAAATTTTCGTTAATTAAAATCGAGCCTTTTGCACTAATCTCTGACGAAAATCAAACCTCTTACACCTTTCAGATGAAGACGGAATTACGAAGGGACATTAATTACAGCTCGAGCTCTGGAGAAATCGTTACTTTTCAGGATATAAACAATCAGCTTTCATTTCCCTCTGCCTCCAATAAATGCGCTTTCCAAAATCTATGTTAGGAGTAGCCAAACATGAACACAATTCGCGGAGGTCTGCCAACTTAAAATTTTTGTCTGTTTCATCCCCGCAATGCCAGGACTGTAAGCTATTGAATATCAAGTAAGATCATTTTGCCTTCCCAACCAATAGGGGACTATTCACATTCCCAACAAATGTGAATTGAAGTAGCATGACCGACTATTTTTAATTAGACAAACCCGATCAATAAGCATTTAACATCGTAGAGAAGCATTTGCTGCAGTCCAGGGGACTATTAATGAAATTTGAATTTCCAAACATGAACTACACAATTAGTGAATATTGTACAAACCGAATCCAAACATCAAATGAAGGGACTCTTTGATGCCTTGAAGCAAATTTCTGTTAACCAACTTCAGTTGCTTCCCATAATTAAAATTTGTAATTCTTTGTATTACTGTGGGTAAAAGTAATTTAGCAATCGATTGTCGGCACAAATATACGAGTACAGGTAACTCTGATGTACTTTAACTTCAGCAAACATCTCCCATAGCATTTAATTGTCAAAACATGATTATATTTGTTTACGCCACGTCACCCGCTCTCATTATCTAATTTCGCAGAAAATTACGGTAGCATCAAACGCTACAACTTCCTCTCTGCCGGTGTAAATTTTTATGAATAATCACTGATGAGTCAACAACACAGAAAAGTAACAGTCAGCTACTAACTGTGGTCTTGGCGACAGACAATGCAGGGCGAATTTGCATTCATTGATTTGTTGCAACACATTTAATGCAAATTGATTGCCTTAAGAAAATGGGGAATTAAGACTAAACAAGCACAGCACCTGAGTAGCAGTTTCACTAAAGAAATGGTAAACCCTTTATAGCCATTTTGTCTGACAAAAAAAATGCATGAAAATTAACTTATAAGCACCTTACATTAAGTCATTTAACGACTTTGCACTATTTTAAATAAGTTAGTAAGAAGAAGAAAGCTAGTCTCTATAAGATATATTTTCGTAATTCTCAAAGAAAATAGGTTTTGGACACTCAACAGTTTTAGACAAATGATAGATAATAAATTAATTGTTAATTTGTCTCAGTGAAAAAGAGAAGTTTGCTTATTTTTTATTGGAGAACCGGATAAGTCGTCCTGATTATTCTTAGTCTTTGGAGGAATTAACTGATGATAATTTCAGAATAAGAGGTTCAAATTGAAATGAAATGTAAGATTATGATAATCATCTTGACACAATTTTTAAATAAATGAAGATACTGTTTGTGTAATTTAATCGGAAACCGTCAACACAACTTCCACAAGAATGGACAAGATTAACTCTGCTACTTTCGTCAGTGATGATCATAAGCATGCATTCTTCTTATTACCTGCGCATTTAATGACCCAGTATGTAGGTAATAAAATTTTAAAAAATCCGACTCACTTGCGGTCGTTAGCCGATAGGCGTATCCAAGTTTCTCTATCAAACTTCGACATTCGCATTTTCACATTATGATTCAGTTCCAAACACCCCTGAATCGCATTAAATATATTGGTGCTTTTTCTCATGGCTTTTAAAGCGAGTAAGGACAAGTAACAGATGGACAGGCTCTGTATGAGCAGATGCGAAAATAGTAAAACCATCGAACGAATTCGACCCGACTGTTGGCAAAAGAATTCGACAATGATGAATACCCACTGTGAACCAAACAGTGAATTAACGCTATAATTTAAAATGGTCGATAGAAGGATTATAGTTTTACAACTAATAAGGTCCTCATTTTTTGTCCATTTAGATTTCATCATTAAAAACAGAACTGTAGTGCACAAAGTGCGACGAGGTACCTAACGTGATAAGTAGAGTAATTAGAAGTCATCTCCTATCAGCTATGCTAAGATTGTAAGCTTACAAATTAAACAGAAAAGTTACACAAGCAAAAAAAATGAAACACATATTTTTTTATAGAGTCGCTTAATGGGAAAGAGTTTCTAAAGAGAACTATGATGCATCAGGCTTTAACCAATGACTAATTCTTTTAGAAACGACTGTTATCACAAATTCTCTAGATGAAATCTAAAAATCGGACAGAGAAAGATTTTCAAGAATTCATCTCTTTCACGGTTTTATTTACCACATCTAAAACTCCATCCATTTTCTCAAAGAATACCCGATCAGATGAGAACATCGGCTCAATAAAAAGGAAGCTATTTGTGATTCTGGAAAATATTCGAAAAACCAAACTACTAAAACCGGCAAGGACTTAAACAACATATCACAATAATACTAACCGAGATTCCTCGCCTTCAAGCATTTTTCGGTACATGAGAATTTCCTGATCCAGTGCGACTTTAGTGTTCATCAGATCAGCAAACTCGGAGAAGCGGATTTCCAATTCTCGCTGGAGACGTGCAAGTTCATCTCGCTGTGCAGCCAGACTTCTTTCATAATCATCACGTTCATGCCGACGTAGACGTTCTAATTCATCAACCCGGCGTTTGAGAAGGTCCAATTCAGCATCCTTCTTCTTTAACTCGTGTTCGGCATCGTCGGTGCGTTTGCGATAAATCAGAAGTTGGTCTCGTAGACGATCAGTTTCTTTGGAAGCGTCCGTGTTGGCAGCACGGAGCTGATTAAGCTTATTCTAGTAGAAAAGATGCAAACGGAAATAGTCAGAGCGTTCAAAAGATACAGAGTTTACCATTAAGTATTTTTATGTAATTAGGAAGACTTTAAAAATCATATAATTGATCTAACTTTATTCGACCACATACCGCCCGTGATATTGTAATTAAAACAAACGGAAATAGCAAAAATATCATCTCCCTGTGTAATGCTAAGCCATTTTAAGCTAGGCACTGTTCAAATAGAGAGTGATTGGAAAGTAGCGTCAGATGCTCAACTGTTCAAAAACATCCCAAGTTATCCGCATACTGCGAAGTTCGGAAACAAGTTAATGGAGTGAAAAGATGGTAGAGGGTCATTACAGAAGTACACGCAACCTGGACGCCATAAAATACTCAAAGCTACAGGTCCCATAATGAGAAGTCCCGAATGGTCTAAGAAGGGGCAGGTGAATGCTTATTCATAGTTTGAATTTAAAATAAAATTTAAGGCCTTTTTAATTAACAACTGACTTTTTAAAATGGAGACTTACTTCTCAATTATCCTGTGGTATAAGATTGCCACGATCTACAGCATTTGTGACGTATTCATTTTCTTCCATAGTTTCAAATAAGAGCTTGAAAGTAGTACTAAATACAATTTTCGGTCGCTTTTGACCGATACTCAAAATTGACTGCTGAAACTAGCATGTGCTTAACAAATTTATTGAGTAAAATCAGGAAAAAATTGGCTGTGAATAGAATGAATAACTAATTAACGAAAGGCGAGGCGTACCAAGCTACTCAGGAAATTCTCAGTGAATCTTGTAAAAACGTTGATCAAGGTGATAGACTAAAAAGCATGCATGAACGAATAAAAAAAGGTAATCTCAAAATAGTAAATGAAGAAAATCAATGCATTTATGTCAAAAAGTAGGCGAAACACGTAGGTCCATGTCGATGAAAGAGTAAGAAATGGAAATTTTACTCAAAGAAATCAACTGAACAAATAACTGTTAGGTAAAGATGGATAATTTGTACACAAGAAAAATTAAATTAACAGTTAAGTGTTAATTAATCTTAAAATTTGCATATTTATTAAACTGCAGGCTCATTGTCTTTCATAATTCTGGAGTAAAGCCTACCTTTGGGTATTTACTGTTGCTATTACTGAGTTCTGATTTGCGGCTATTTTGGAAGCTAATCAGGTTATAACAATAACGATAATAAATCATTACCATTTTGAAGTCGCATAGCGAATTTTCAAGCCTCGCAAAAATTTCAACCCTTCTTCAATCCATAATAAGTGTTATAAGACACTTTATTTCAGTGAAAACTATGACATACGTAGATGGAACAACAATATCTATGGAAGTCAACATGTTAGTAAAAAAGTTAGATTAACTCGTTTTCAAATTTCATTTGGAAAATATTATTTCTCTTGAAATCATAGAACATCATTTGAGCATTTCTCTTTAGATCGGGATCAGTCAATGCATTTTGAGAAAGAATTGAATGTAGATTCTTTGTCACCAATGCATCCATTCGGACAAAGCAATGTGTAGTTTATTTTATTAATTCATTGTTCCAAATTAATACGCATTAAATGAAGTGAGTGTTTAAGATATTTGATCAAGATAATTTGGTATTTGTGGGAATTTTCATCCATTCTGAAAAATACGATAAATGTTCAAGTCATTTCCTTGATATTTTTGCATTATTGAAAATCTATTGAAATATTTACTTAATATTAACGTATAAAAGTACTCCAAATTAAATTATGACTCCCTTCAAATTAAAAAAGAAAAAAAACTTAGACTAACTTCAAACGTATGTTCCATCTCAATCTTATAAGTCATCAAATCCTCAGCAGTTTGATCACGATAAGCCTGAAGTTGATCATAGAGTTTCGATTCATATTCGGCAGCTTTTCTATCATCGATCTCACTCTCCACCAAGATTGTTTTCTCAATAATCTTCGCTCTCTCCTCATCCAACAATCGATTCTTGAATTTGAGTTCCTCTTTCAGTCCCATAACCTTGTTTTCGAGGTCACTGCGGTGGACAGTTTCGGCATCAAGATCTCGTCGAAGATTAGCACACTTCTTCTCCAGAGCGTCATATTCCGGTTTGAGGGCTTCATAACGGTCATGATCTTGTTTGTAGGAGGACAGATCGCGTTCCAATGTCTCAACACGGCGTTGAAGGTTACGGGCATCTGATTCGCGTTTAGCCAGTTTAGCTTGAGCTGTCTTGGCGTCATCTTTATGTTTCTCGGCCTCAACATCTGCCGCAGCTTTCTGTTTAGCGAGGTCATCAACAAGTCTTCGTAGAGAAGCAATCTCTGACTCATACGTGTTACACGAATTGTCATGCTTACTCTAAAACAAAACACAATATTATTGGCTACATTAAATGCCAAAAGTGCATTAAGTGCCAAATGAATGGTTTACCATTCGCTCTTCAGTAAATGTCCTTATCTTGCGTTTGAGACAATCCTTGTCAGCCTCCAGTTTGCGAACATAGTCGATGTAGGATGCAAGACGGTCATTAAGTTCAGCTAGCTCTTCCTTCTCTTCGGTACGAGATATGTTGAGGGGACTTGCTGATCTTTGTCGATGACGTTCGGCGGTTGAAGAAGTAGGTGTAGCGGTGACAGTAGTTCGCCGTGAAGTTGTCGTGGTGGCTTCTGAAGGTTGCTGAGCTCTCTTACGTGCCGACATTTTTGCTAAAATACAAGAGAAATGCTGAAAATGATTACTTTACTAAAATGTAAGAAAATATTGTGACTCCCAACATAAAGAAATAAACACGTGTACAACTATTTACCTATCGTTATAAATAATAAAAGTAGGACAGTAATATAGTTCTAAGAGTATTTATAGAAACAAGTGTGAAAATTTATAATTATATTTAACAAAATTAACACAAACTATAAATACAAGTAAGTTCAGTACGGGAGAAACCTGACGAACGACTACCTCCGAAATCAGTAGGGTTTTGAAGGTCATCTTTTAGGGCCACTAATTTATTAAGCATTTTCGAACTTAATTAAATGAATGTCTTATATTCAAACATTTGGTACTATAAGATTAAAATACCTATTCTGTAAGTTAAATGGCCATCTATTTAAAAATAATTAATCATATAATATTGAATTTTATTCGGCTTTCGACATAACTTAAACTTCAGTTATATATTTTGGATTTTAATTGGGTGAAAAATGTGGTCCGCCGATATGTAGATTATGTTTATTAAATGAGACAATGAGACGGAAAGTAGGAATGAAAGTAGATGTATGGCAGACGATAAGAAGAACCGATAGATTGAGCAGTAGTGATCAATATTTGCGGGGTTATCTATAACCATATCATATCTTTAAAGTATTAATCCGAAGAAGTTGGTAACACTAACTCGGAAAATTTGAAAAAAACTTTAGATAATTTTTTTAATCAAATTTTTATCATTAGTTTAATAGTCCACTTAAGCATTCCGATTAGTCAACAAGTTAGCGTCTGTTATGTTGGTAGAAATTTTTATGATTGCCATATGCTGCAGACTTATTAATTGTTATCAAAATATATGACATTTACCGCTATCAGACGAATGTTTACTGATTACTTAAATGTTGGATTACAAAAATTCAGACCAGTCAAGCATTTACTCCGAGCAACTAGAAAATTGACCATTAACAAAACATATCCAAAATATTCAAGCCATGAAAGCCTTAAGGCACCCATTGCAAATGGATCTACACAAAAAAGTGGTTTTGGAACCCAGGTCTCAAATACTGTAATCTGCTTTCTCCCCTCAGGAAAAGTTATTTGGAAAGCCACACCCTATCCATATCGTATTCTTGTAGGACCCTTAATAAACTTAAAGCGAATTCATTTTTAACGCTTAAGTAAAGAAATCTTTCCTGCTTACGTTTTCACGTACTGTAAAGGTGGAACATTTCTAAAGCGTCTAATTTATGTGTTATAGGCAGCCTGTCAATTATTGAAACCGATATCAATCGGCGAGACTTTATCGCCATGCATTCAACGGCATATCTGAACTTGGCTAATTCGGGTGTGTGCGTTTTTTAGCTCTCGGAGGAATTTTAACTGATTTGTAAAATATGGAATTACAAAATTGCATACTAATTTTAAACTTCGCTCTTGAAAATTGGCAACTTGCGCATCTTTTACTAATTGCATTCAAAGCAATGCCAAAACAAACTAAACGGCCTCAAATATTTGGATCGATAAAATTTATCGCTTATTTAATACGCTGATACTTCGCCCACTTTAAAATGTTGCGTGCATTTGAGTTTTATTTGTTTGATATGAACTTTTATTGCGACTACGACGCCACCAAATGTAGAGTGGAAGATCTACTTGGGAGTTTTAATGCTCAAATCGGCTTGAAGTATCCGGTCAGTACTCTATTGTAATAACGTTCTCATATCTCTCTTACTGCTTACCGCTTCTCACTGTGTTCAGGTTCCTTCGATTTGCTCGTGTTATTCCTTGAACTATATACATCCCCTTGTAAACATTTATAGCACCATTGTGGCACGGCCTCTACCTCATCACTACTACGTTTAAAAACAGCAGACCACTCTTTTGGTCTTCTCTCCCTCTTCAAATATTGTCAACAAACTTTCTTGTCACAACTATCCTTTCCTACCTTGTGGCAGTGAAAATTAGTGGATATTAGAAGAACCCAAATCGGATGCCTCGCTATTAATATCTACCAAAATTTCGAACATTAAAGCTCTTAAGAGTAAAGGGGCACTTACTGCTGCTGGAACTACACAGAAATCTTGGTTTCAAGACCGAAATTTTCTAATTTTGCTTACCCATTTTCTCGGTCACGCCATATTAAATGCCTTATTACCATTTGCTTTAATTTTATCTTTGATAAAATCATATCAGACCGACTAATTAATAAAGGAACAATTGTCCTGATTCCTACTCTGCTCTGGATTGAATATAAAACTCCGGAAAGTAAATTAATCTTTAATTAATTAGTTAATTAATACATACATATATAATATCTTATGCAAAATCGAGGCCCCATTACCTACCATGTTGAATCTATTTCAAGTGAAACAAATGCTCCAATTGAGTGACAAAAGGCTGACTTGCAGTGGCACAACTTTTATCCCAATTAATTCTCTACCTTCATAGCTTGAATGGATGACTCAGGATGATACATCATACGAGTGTCCAAGTTTCAGACCTACGATTTGCTCCTCCTACGCCTATCGAAATTTCCACGCTAAAATGCCGTTTACCATAAGCCTGCAACGGCTAAAAAAAACCATCCAGGGCCGTTTAATTACCAGTCATCAATGTACTCTAAGTTAAAAGTTTGAATGAATAACTGAATAGGAATGGAGCTGTTTTTAAGGGGGTATGGTTTAACAGACGATTCATAGTCAGAGAGGAGATATCTAAAACACTGTAAATTCCACTATTTATCCTAAAGCAGGGTACTAAAAGCAATAAGTAGAGAAAGCTTACCTAATCGAGGGATTGACTCAGATATAATGAGTGAAATTCCAGGTCCATTACACATCCATGTATTCAGCTGAATGTTTTCTTAGTCCGTATGAACGTATCCCATCTTCTTCACCTTTTGAACCCTCTTTTCCCATGAGGCAATTTGATGAAGACTTTGTGCTGTCTTCATCGGCTGTAAGTCGTGGCAGCTTGTTTAGCTAATGGAAGGGTGAAAAATGAGAACGAGACTTCGATACCTTGAAACTAATTTATTTTCAAATGAGAATTTTATCCCATTCTACGATTGCATTTTAGCTACGTTGAAAATAATCGTTCCTGATCAGTACTAGTGACCCAACGATATAGATACATAAACCCTGATTAAACCAATTGTTGATTAAGATGAAAAAATTAAATATCTTTCTCACTCCCTCGGTTAACATGCATCTTTCGAAATGCCAAATTGGAAATTTTTCAAGATAATTATTTTGCATAGCAGAAAAAGGATTCTCGTACGTTAATTTAATATGTTTACTTTTAAATGGACTTTCATAACTACTACTATAATGATGATCAATATGCATTTATCCTTAGAATGAGCAACATAAACTTCATCGAAAACACAAAAATTTTTTTTATCCCTGTTTTACTCTCATCCTTATCAAGTTTGCCATTAGTTGTTCTCTGTACCTCCTTTTGGTTGGCCAACCTTTTCCTGTCTCACTAATGCACACCGCATTTTAGCTTAAGCGAAGACTTATTCAATCTAATGTTATTTATTCTAACATATCGGGAAGTTTTTACTAGGATGGTGATTAAAACCAAATTAACAACTGCTAGCACTTCTGCGTTCAAGAGAGATCTCTGCCTTGAATCCCTGGTAAGGAATATCAACAGTTCCCAAGCTCATTAGGCGAAGCATTCATATTTGGACAGAGAGATGATATCCTTGAGCTGCTCTTTTGAAAACTCACATTCTACCATCTTTTATTTACAAGTCCGATTGGCCATCTATATCACTGAATGTATGTCGACGGGCACTAATTTCGTGACCTCTGACTTAACGGACGTGTACGTTGACCACTGCGCTACTGGCACGAGATATCGTTACCTCTTACCTATATCATACTCACTTAACATATGAATTTGAAAATTCTGTACTTAAATTCAGATTGGAGATGTCCTTTGATTGTCCTGTGAGTAAACTCATAAAAATCATGCTTAGAAGGCAATAATTCCTACACTCATCTTGGATAGAACAATATGCTCTCATTCTACTACTTCCTCTCCCCCTACTTTTAATGGTTGATCAACGAACCTATAACTGACAAAACGTATTTAGTTCTAAACCTTGTGCACTACCGAAAATTTTGACCTCCCACGTATCAATTTAAAATTAACTAATAAGTTACGTCAAAAGCTACCCCACTTATAAAATCAGAATATTTTTCCAAACAAATGAAGAACAAGCAGAAATCAACAGCAATGCATTTATTATATGTATATAAATCGGATTAGAATGGGTGGACGGACATGCGGCGTAACGAAGACAAAAGATTTAAACAAAGACTGCTGCCTCATACACAAAACAATTCCTACCTATTATAAGCAGTTAAGCGTACAAACCAGTATATGCAACGCTCATCAAACGGTTGAAAAATTAAAAAAAGGGAGGGGAAGGCAGAGAGAGATTTAGCATATCGTAAATGCATTGCGGGATACGATTAAGGCGGGCAAAACAAAATGCAGATTGTTAGTCGATGGGAAAATTTGCAAAAAGGTATTATATCATTCAAATTTAATAATATCGTCTTCGCCACACATCACTCTACATCAGTGAGCACTTCTACAAATAGGGAAACAAGGAACGTGAGTCATAAACGAAAATAAAAACCGCGCTAAAGCAAGATAGTCATTTAAAACAAACTTCATCGCTTTTAGTGGCGCCAGCTCGAAAACGTCTTGAGATGAGTTTTGGACGAGATTCACGAACAATCAAGCAGGAGGCCTGCTCCTCTTCGTTATCATTTGTAAGTGTCACGGTTATGTTGGCTCCAGTGTGGAAACTTTGATTTTTCATTACAATATCTTCCGGCGGGTTGTGTGTAGCTCCTGCGTCGCTGCTCCAAAGCTGTACACAAAAATAAAGGCACATTCAGCCAAATCAAATTGGAGTGGCATAAATTGCGACGATAGTGTATGACAGATAAACTATAGGTTTTTTAAGCTACTGACAAGCGCTTAAATGATGCTCACGGAAATTCATACCTAAAAACTGAGCAAATGCGAACGAATAAATGAAAAACCGACAAAACCGATTTTCACTTTCTCAAGATGTGAATCCTAGCCCCGAAAGGATTTGAGTGAAGAAAGTGAGGGAAAAATCCTCGCATTCAAGTTTTTCTACAAAATTACGAATCTCTCTTTCACTCACCAACTTCGACAGATCAAGGTACAAATATTTTTGAACAGAAGACTCAGATAATCAGGACTGATAAATAAAGTATACTACGGATACAATAGCTCGACTCTGGAAGAGTGAAAACCCACAGATTAAATGACGGCCTCTCTTCATTTATTAAGAAAGTGTAACTATTGGTTGACCACGTAGTTAGCTAGTATTATAACGGTGAGATTCGACTCCCAGATACTAGCACGGAGGAGCAATAATCCGAAAACTCAAAATCCGTTTAAATATTATGCATTTTGTTCAAGGCATAGAAACATATTCAATTCTAAGAAATTGACCTAATTTTGGCAATGAAATGAAATTTTCGCACTATAGGCATAAAATATACTCCTCCCCTCTCCTCCACTCCCATATTCAAGACAATAAAGCCAAGCATCGATTTTTCAGACTAATGCAACGTACACAAACCCTATTAACAGACGACGAGCATCTGACACACTTACAGTGCAGAGAGTGCCAGGTTTGAGAGTAACATTGCGAGCGAATTTGTAAGTCACCTCCTCGCCATCAGACTTGTGTTTAAGCACCCAGTTACCAAGGTTGATATCCTATAATCAGAAAATAACGATAAAAATCAAAATAGACAGATATTGAACTCAATTAAACATATCTCTACCTCCTTTCCAACATTGCCCAACTTGACCCACTTTCCAGAACCATCTTGATCGGCGGAGAACTCAATTGAGCCAACAGAGGAAGTTGAGACACGAATGGCAGTCTGGCTACCAGATGAGCCCGATTCCTCATCGAAACCATCACCTGAGTCCAGGCGTCTCTTTTTAGCACTCATGAAACCACCACTGAAGGCACTGTGGCGTTTGGGAGAAGTGAGATTCAAGCTAGCGTGAAAAAGAAAAGAATATAACCGTATAATGAAAACAATAAGCATTTCAGTATTATAATGCAGATACGCATACATATTTTACCCTTTTAAGTTTCAAATATTACGCAAATTAGTAAAATAGCTATTAGAATTTCAGCTTTAATCATTAAATATGTAGAGACAGCAGATACCATTTAACCAGTGCAAAAGAAAGCCTTAGTGGATTGTAAAATATCCTCTTTTCTATCAAGTTTGGTGCCCACAGCATGCATCAAAACTTGATCTGTGACCTCAAATATTTGTTTCCATTTCAAGATTAGGCGTCATGATAGGAATTTCAACCTTGTAGCTATCTACTATTAATTTTGTCTATAGTATCAGTTTCTACGTAAATATAAATCAATAATGTAAAACCGATAACCATACAAACCACTTGATTACAGCATTCCTGACTCTCTTTTCCTTTGTATCTGCCGGCTTAAGCAGTCCGAAAAGTGGCTCATCGAAATCTTGGGCGCTAATAAGTGAAAAAGTCAAACTTTTATAGACTCAAAGAATTATCTTAGGAACCACTCGAAATAAAAGAAAAGACTCAAGCCCATGTATCCAAATTGGTGCCGAGTTAGAAGATAAAAGATCATAAATAAATCCTCCCATTCAGGCTTAAGAACTGTGCATCGTGCCACTTTATTGATATGAATTTTAATAACATCACGTAACCACTAGTCACTCTTAGAAATTATTCTAAGTTTATACTGTACTATCAAAATAGTTTTGAATAAAGGCGACAAAAATTGATATACTACCGTAGTCTCTGAAACTTCCCTACTCTACCCACACAAGTAACTTGACTTTTAGAGTGCTGATTTGGTATGCACTACATTGACCATGCGCATGTACATCTCGCTTGACTACAATAACCATTTAGGTCTAGCAACTAATGAGAATTCCAAGACCTACTACGCTGACAAATTGTGCTAGCTACAAGTCATTAAGCGTGTAACAGGTAGAAACCAACAAAGACAAGAGAAGAAACTATGACCTCTACCTGTTAATACCTGCATGTACGTGCTTACTTCAAGTAACAAAGGGGGAAACAGGTGAGTCATAAAAACGTATGCATACGCCTTCGTATGCACATACACTTTCTCACTAGTCACAAATTAGTGCAGATACAAGGCTACTTTTAGACAGATAGTAGGCACACTGAGAACAAGGCGATAAACGAACAAACATATTGAAAAAAAATTTTTAATGCGCACTCTACAGAGAACGATGAAGAGCCCCTATTAAAGAAGTCTGCAATTGACCAACCTTTTGCAGACCCGTAAATAACTAATGCATACAGCTATTTCATATGCAGATTTCGAATTAAAGGGTAATTTAACACTTTCCACAGCAATTTAAGCAAGGCAGATTTAACAAAGTAAAACAAAACAGAAATAAGGTAGAAAAACGTAATTTGTGACTCTCCTATACGACAGAGAAAGTACATTCGGACTAGGAAGAGAAAAGTCCCTCGAATTTAGAACCTATCTACATAGACTAGACTACCTGTAGACACGTAAACGATAAGTTATCTCTAAATTACTCAAAACTTACCGAGACTCTTCACCCTCGAGCATCTTGCGATACATGAGAATTTCTTGATCAAGAACGACTTTCGTATTCATCAAATCAGTGAATTCGGCGAAACGTTGCTCCAACTCTGATCTAAGTCGTTTGATCTCCTCCCTTTCAGCAGCCAATTGAGCTTGATAATCATCATGGGTTTTGTTGAGGAGTTTCTCCAAATCAGCGATACGACCATGCAACAACTCCACCTCACGGGACTTTCTCGCCAATTCGTGTGAGAGGTCGTCATTCATGCGACGCATTATAGTCAACTCTTCAGTTAAGCGTCCGCCATCCCTGTTGGCTTCCTCGTTAGCCTTTTGCAATTGTTCCAACTTGTTCTAAAAATAGACATACGCTATATCAGTAATACAGGAAACATCAAGAAATTTGAATAATGAACTACCTATAAGGCAAATATTGTATCCAAAAATCAAATAAAACTCCGATACTTCGACTTTACCCTCAACATCTTCCTAGTCCCCCACATTACTATTTATTGGGCTTACTGTTAATCGATTCCAGTTGCTTTGCCATGATGATAAACCATATTTTTTCACCTTAATATGGATTACGCAATAACACGCTTTCCCACTTCTAAAACGCCTTAAACCTGGTTATTGAAATACACTGAATGAAATATTTGAGATATTCGAAAGCAGATCTTACTTATCGATATCTCTGCAGACAGAGTTGAAAGATAAATTCCACAGCTGATACTCAATTGGTACACTTGAAACAATCTTTAGATTGATGAAATAAGTGAAATAAGCACTTTGAATGGTATTTGGCTAATTCAACATAACTTTAAATAATGAATATCAAATTCATACATTCTTAAACGAACACTATTGAAATAATGAATTTACAAAAGGCCTCAAAAACGAAAAACTCCCAATGTCTGCAACAACGTATTCTCTTGCCATAAAAATCAACACATTTTACCTGGAAAGTAGACTCCATTTGGAAGCGGTACTGCTCAAGCTCCTCATTTGCGCTGTCTCGGTAAGCTTGCAATTCATCGGCAAGTCGGGATTCAAATTCCATGGCTTTAGTCTCTGCTACCTCTTCTTCCACTGTCAGTGTATGCATAACAAGTTTTGATCTCTCCTCTTGGAAAAGACGATCTTTGAAGTCTAACTCTTCACGGAGTGACGCGACCTTATTCTCCAAATCAGTGCGAAGAATAGTCTCTGCTTTCAAACCCTCCTTAGCTGCTTCCAAATTCTTTTCAAGGTCCTCAAACTCTGGCAAAAGCTTTTGATAACGTTCATGGTCAGCCTTGTAAGCTCCAATGTCACGTTCAAGAGTGTCATACTTGCGTTGCAAATTACGCAACTCTGCGTCGCGTTTGTTGAGCTTTGATTTTGCATCTGAAGCGTCGTCTATGTGTTTCTTTAACTCAACGTCGCGAGCAGCCTTTTCTTTGGCAAGATCGTCAACAAGGCGACGAAGTGATTGGATTTCGTTCTCATACGTTTTGCGAGCATCGTCAACCTTGGCCAAGCGTTCTTCTGTGATTGTTGAGATACGACGTGTAAGACTTTCTTTGTCGCGTTCCAGTTTGCGCACATAGTCGATGTAAGAAGCAAGACGATCATTAAGATGAGCCAACTCCTCTTTTTCGTCAACTCGTGAGATGTTAAGTGGGCTTGGAGAGCGGTACTCTGCCTCGCTGGGCTGGGCTGGACTGCTCATGTTAGTGGATGTTGTACGAGACCGTTCAACCTTTTTAGGGGTTGCCAATTTTTCAGGAACTGGTTGAGACTGCTTTGGCTTCTTTGTACGAGCAGACATTCTATTAACCGTACTAAAATAATAAACTGATCAAAACCGCATAATTTACTACTAATGCAAACATATCACGATGCAATGGGCTCATACGTAATGCAAAAGCGTAAAAGTATAAATATTTAAAATAAAAGCAAGTAAAATCAATTAACCCTAAAACTAATAATCAATAAAACTCGCAAACCACGATACCAAACAAAACAGACACTATTCGAACGGTCAAATTTGTTTAAGTTTTCACTGGTCTTAATACGACACTGTGAAAATATTACAAACATGCATAAATAAAGACGAAATAAGTGTTTGGGTTGTGTTTCATAATTTTAAAATGAGAACAATACACTTTCACTATTCTCTTTGAGGGAGAATATAAGGAAATGTTTAAAATTTTAGGCCTTAATTATATATCATTCAGAAATGTAAATCAAAATCCAAAAATGAACTTTGTCTTTGATTTCATTTTTCATTTAATTTTATTTTAACCTCACTCCGGGTACAGGATTAACTCGGCATCCCTCATTTGCAACTTAATGTGCATGAATTTTGTAAAGCTTAAAAACAATTTTACTCCGATTGAATCCTTAAATTAGTATGAATATTATTTACTCGATTCCGTAGCTCTTATCGACAATTTTAAATTGCAATCTCTTTTTGGCAAAAAAATCCAATAGAGATAGGAATGTATTAAAACTATCCATATCCAGACCCAGCATGGCTGCATTTGATAATTACATAAGTATCTGGTGGACTCGTTTTCAAGTCAATAGAGCTTCCTTGATTAATAAATATTGCAAATGCTAGAGCATGAAGATGCTACCATTTCAGATCGGTGCCTAGTGCATCCACAATTTAAAATCTATAAAAAATTGAGAGCTGGTAGGTTCTTAAATGGTTATCTTTCTCTAGCACATTTAAAACTTCTTCCTTATGACTAGGACTATTAATATAAAAAAAGTAAAAAATATAAATATAAAATCTTAGTATCTTATCTGCTTTATATGTCTTTTTACGTAATTATTTTCTTTTAATAATAGTAATTATTATTATTTTTATCACCTCGGAATAGTTAGCGTAATGCGCTTTTTACGAAGTATATTGTGCAATAATATAATATTAAAACGTAATAATGATTACCAGGATAGATTAATCCCTTGCTTTCAACTGAATATTACGGATTATTTTAAAATTTTTGATATTTTGTGTGTCAGTTTGGCATACCTACTAAGTCCCCCTTGCCGGGCAAAAAGTCTATTGGTTTACGGTTGGGCGGATAAAACGAAATTTCTGGGTTTCGAAAGATTTTGTCGCATTATATTTCCCTGGTTATTTTTTCCAAATGGGTGGTAGGCTACACGCTGAATTCTATTCCCAGCTGGAAAACTGGGTAAAACAAGAGCAAAATCGCCTTACAATAGGTCAAACAGTTCTCAACAAAGCCCTTGAGGAGTGTTGGCAATCAACTGCAGAATATAGAATACAGAATTCGCAACGTACAAACACTGCATCCATTCAGATCACCAGGAACTCTCCCAGAAGACGAACACACAGACCAAATAGACAGCCTCAAATAAGGTGTGAGTAGGTTTCTTGTTAATTAAGCCCATTTGGTAATGTTTTGAAAAAGTTAATGAGCAGTTTTTTTAGATTCAAGATTTCGTCTCCCTACAATCAAACAGCGTTTTTTTGCCGAACTCATCGACATAATTATCGTCCTTGTTATCAAAATCATTTTGATCTATCTTATGGACGATGCTGAGAACTTTCGGTGAGTGCCTAAATAGCTCGATTATGATTAAATTTAGCGAATTTTTCTATTCAATTCCCCAAGAAATTGTTGATCTAATCCCGGGGTACCGTTTCGCTAATCGGTTAGTCGCAATGCCAGCTGCATACTACGATGCTTTACAACAAGGAGGAAGGTTTGATTTTGACCGTTTTCACAAAGAGGTAATGTACGGGAGTCGATATGAGTCTGTGACACTTTCTGATATAATCAGTTCAGTCCTCTGGGCTATGTTTGAGGTATTCTTTCGTTTATGTGGTGAATTGGTTTCTTAGATCTACCTTGTCAGCAAACCTGTATTTGATTTTGGTCCCGGGGGCTGTTCATTTGGAAAATATCTACTAAATCTCAGAATTCTTTCCTGCAATCATCGGGTGAATCTACCTGATGCTGTTGATATAAATCCTGCCGCTAATCCTGGAGTTTTTCGGTATGCTCCCTCATATACTTATTGCTCTTCACAGGGCCATGGTTAGAGCTGCGCTCAAGAATACGGGTGTGTCGATATGGTCGTCACTTCTGCAAATTGTTCTAACTGGAGATCCTGTGTGGAGTTATGATATCATGGCTGGAACAGTTGTTGTCCAACTCCCTGAATTGGAACAACCAGAGTGATTTGATCTCATCTACTTGCTACTTTCTTTAGTTTTATGTGCAATAAAAACCGTTGTTTTACATTTCATCGTCATTTGCGTTTTAAGTATATTTAGGAATCGAGTAATCTAATCTTCAATAACATTTGTTGAAATTATTAATGATAATTAAGATGGGTTTTGGTAATAAATCATTAAATAATTTGACTGAACGACGGTCTCCTTTGTTTGGGCTATCTGGAAATCTAAAAATCTAGATGGACAGGACCAACGAGTCTATCAGGTCTAAATAATATTGATATAGAAGCTCAAGCAAAGAATGAAGAAATTTCTACTGAGCTGGAACGCTCTCTCGCCATGTTCTAGAGTTTGGGCTCTAGAATGTCAGAGCTTGTCGCAAAGAATTGGAACTTTTATCCCTTTTGCAACAGTTGCATGTTCAAGTAAGATCATCCAAAAAAATCTTAACTGCTGAAATATCCCGAAGCGGTATGGCTTTGATTTTCGACTCCCAAATCTCTCAGATATTGGGTGAAATGTATCTTCCATCAATTTTGTTTAGTTGTTCTCCATGATTAAGATTTGCCATGGGTAATAATAACAAATAAAATAATTTGAAATCTGTGATCTTCGATTCCATGCACTTTACCTGATTTCAGGTACCTCTTGCTGTCTTAACAAGCCAGTTTTGTGTGTTCAGTTAGTATGCTCCTGGATTTCCTGCAGGTGTATTTCAATTTGACTTGAATGTAACTACAATATTCTATTTATATTAATCAATTTAATATCTTAAGTACATAAAGAAAAATATCTTGGCTACTGAGTTGTCCTAATTTGTGAGAATATAACCGGCTCAATGCTCTCGAATTCAAGTAAAAGGGTACCTGTGATGGCATGACTTCCCCACTTCATACCTTATTGGACTCGTTTGTAATTCCATTTTTCGGTTGGTTTGTCAAGATTAATACGCATAAATTTTCTGCCCTGCCACGGGTTATAATAATAATAATAATATCTGAGCATAAGTGACACGGGCACATCTAATAACCGGTAATCATGTTCAAAATTAACTTTAGATGAAAATCACGAAGGAGGATATCGACTATGTCGGACCTAAAAAATGCTGCGAACTGTCACTGATTTAGCTAGGTGATCAGAACTCCAACTGTCAGCAATGGTGTAGATATCCTACATTTTTTATCTAAAGGTAAATGATTTTAATCCAGAGATAATAAGCGGACAAGGATCTCTATTTATAAAATGCAAAGAGAGACTAGCTCCAGGAGGTCAAAGGTGGTCAAATAAATTATCTGGTTGTCAGTAAGTATGGTAGAGAATTAGGTATAGTGCGCACTAAAATGCTTGAGCATCAGAGGGATCTAACAAAAAATTTTTAATGTATTCAACACGCTTCTAATTATAAATATGATTTCAAATGTGGTTGGCATAAATTTCTAAAAGAAAACCAAGGCAGAGTAATACGAGAGTTGAAGTAGATTACAAACAACCGAGTAGTCTTTGTGAAAGTGAGTGCAGAGGGGACGAGCAAAGCTATTTCCATGGCTAATTCAATGTCCTGTCTCAATGTAGAACGGAAGTACAAATACGCACCGGCAAGTCTCTTAATGAAAGTAATAAAACACATTGCCAATGCTCCCGCACGCGAACGAACAGAGCAGACTAATGAGAACCTGGAACTCCAGTCACACTGTTCCACGCTGGGGAGGGGAAAATGGCCATTATGGAGGCGGTTACTGCTTCTCACCCCGTCCTTTTATAAATATTTACACCACACTTTTAACTTAACAGTAAAATTAACGCGTCTGTTGTGAATAAAGAACATATCTAATTATTGGGATATTATAAAATTATATAGGAAAAAAATGCACTTACATTTCGGTGGGTCTTATGTCAAATATACGGGTAAATTTGAAAAATCTGTTATTTGATAGAGACTTCCAAGAGCAGCAGGACAAATCTAATTGAAATTCCTCCGTTGATTCATGAATTAAGTGAGCTTGAAATAAACCTCATTTCGGAGAGTAGAAAAAAACCTACTGGTGGACACAGACGTAACTGGAGATTGCTGCTCGACACAGAAAAGAATTTTTAATATTGAAAATATGTTTATCAGTTACCGAAGTCATCAACTTTAAATAACAACAGACCTTCAGAGATAATAGCATAGGGTACGATTGTCTTGCTAAGCTGTTACAATTCTAACTTTTGAGATCTTCGCCTTAGAATATGACCAAGGAAAACAGGAATATTGCCAGCTGAAATACATAATGGGGAAGTCAGAAAGCATGTATATTCCGTAGCGACAGCGCTACTGATTAGATACTCCATCTGAATGTATTTTAGTAACAAGACTAATTTTATTTTCTAATCGTAGGGAAGTTGATTCAGTTGATTGGTTTGCCTTGTCTTGTTGCAGTCTATGCAACCTGCCTGTCAGTCAGTTTACTCGAGGACATACTACTCTTGACTTCTTGACAGTTAGTCCAAATGATTAAAAACAAAATAAATTTTAGAAGTTTCAGCGATGGTCAAATTTTCAAACACCTAACCATCTAGGAAAGCTGTTGTCGGTAAAAGTATTACCCTTTTCCAGGATTTACGTCGAACGTAGCCTTGGCTGTTTTGAAAAGCTAAAATAATTCCAAGGCCTGTTTAGAGCAGCGTTTTAAAAAGCTCATCTTAAGTTAGATGATGACATCATTGAGCTTCCCTCGTGAAAAATTCGAATTCTGCCGGCCGTTTATTAGCCATACTTTACAAGTGCGGATAGCCACCCCGCTCACCGGCATTCATCGATAGGCATTGAACTCATGACTACTAATGCTGCTAACAAGCACACTTATTACTGCCCCACCGGCGCATAATTCGGATGCTATTATGTGGTAATCCGTCTGTAAGCCAGTACTTAATCAATGTGAGAGAGTTTTTGTACTATCTGAAAGAATATCGAAACCCTCAATATTAAGCTATGAATATTTATAATCTAAAATTTCACATATGTAATTCCGATTTCCCGTGGTCCTGTATTTCAGAAGAACATCTTTCAGATTTTCGGTCATTGATCTTTTCGCTTTTTCGTTAGGCTACATCTTCCTATATATCTTGGTTCGGGGCTTTCCCTCTGGATGTCTTGAACGGCATTCAACACTCACCTTTGGTTTCTAAGGTATACCTCCATTCTCCGTTCGCTTAATGTAGTTCACTTTCTATTATGGTTTTAATTCTACACCTACAGCAGAAATCGACTTTGGACGCTACTTTATTTCCTCCGGATTCTTCTACTGATTTTCATTCCGCTTCATATCCTTCTTCGAGCCGGCTTTTGATTCCGTCATCTGACTGACCTTTGATTTAACCATTTGGAAGACATTCTTTTTTCTGAGTTCTGATTTAGATCGCCACATCCTTTCCTTATATCCTTGTTAGTCACACAAATTGGATATGTGAGATTTAAAATGACAAAATCGGGCAAAATGGAAATCATTATAAAGCCACCATTCAGTTAGAGTTTTATGGGGAAAGAAAATATTCGGGGACGCAGTTTCACTAGAAATTCAATTCACATAATTGTTTTCACCAGATAACAGCCAAATCATGCCACTGTCAAATTTGACTAGTAATTCTTGCATTAATTAACAAAATCCTATAATGCGATTTTATCGATTCATTCTGAGGAATCGAAAACAGACAAAAGCTGGACAAAGTTCTCGAAAGCCACACAAAAATGGGAGACATTTGCAATGATCTTTCGAAAAGGCAAGAAAGTGGGTTTGACATCTTCGGTGGCACTTTATCATTTTGGATTCTGGTTTCGTCCGTCTTCAAAATTGAGAACTCCGGATGAAGCAACTCCAGTTGAAAACATAAGTGCTGGTCTGTTCAAATCTCCATGGTTTCCGTAAAATCAGGTAAAATCAGAGGTTGTGTCCAGCTGCAATTTGATCTCATGCAGAGTCACATATTTTTGCCTATTCACACCGCTGACCTCATTTGTAGAATAAACTCTAGGGGATTTCGGAGAGTTCGCTGGTTTGACCTTCTGGGTCATATTTTCCTTTCTGGGATAAAAACTAATTTAATCTTACAAATTTTGCAACATATTCACAATATCTAAAAATAAAAAAGGAGGAGGAAAACTACTTTCGAAGTGATCATCTGATGAAAATTTAATAATTTACTCAAATAAGCAACTTAAAGGCCTCGCTATTCAATTATAAATCGAAATAAAAAGACTAAGTGCTGACAAAAGTGACATGGAATAGGGGAACGTTAGTCACTAAAATTTTTTCATTAATTTCGCAGAGATTTCGCTAGATAATAGGGCCTTTAAATTATGATCTGAATAGAAAATAAGTCTAAACAATGTGCAGTAGCTGTAAATCGCAGTATTTTCCGACTAATAGCATTGCGAATGCTCCGAAAATATTCACTTAGGTTTTCTAATAGAGAATAAAGCTATCACATTGAATAAAAGGCATTCAGAATAATTATCAGCCAATCGCCTTCAGAGCTAAGCTTCAACCAAATGAAATGTTTTTGAATATCTCAACTTTCCGAATACAAAAAGTCACTAGCCGCAAATGAAGCCTTGTATCAATCTCAGTTTCAAGACCGCGTTTTTGAAATACAGAGGGCCATAAACCCTCCTATGCCAACCATATTTTTATGATGACTTTTGGTCAAATTAACTGAACAAATATGTGATGTAGATTGTTAGTTAAATGCTTTTCCGAAAAACATGTCTGCTTCGTACATGAACATGATTACAATCGTGGTCGATGATATCTCTAGTGTTATTTTAAAAACATGAACACTAATTGCTACATATAAGAATATAATATTTACCCCAAAATAAATCTTATATTTTTCATTCATGCTTCTATTGACTCCCTTTTATTCGAATGATTTTGTATACATTACGATTGTAAATTGCGCAGAATATAAATTGGCCTATCGATACGAAAACGTGGGTCTTATTTTGATATAGTGGTTTGGGTCGTTTTTGTATTGTGGTGTCGTAACTGGTGTAGTGTCTTAGGCAATCTAAAATTCGGTTACGGTATCCTAAAGGGAAGAGTAGATCATAGCATTACTATTTTCAGTTATCTATGTGGAAAGGCTTTTGCCCACATTCCTTTGCTTACCTTACTTAATGTATTATTTGAGAGTCGGTCACAACTCTCATAATTGAGCGGTAAATCTAATTAATTAACTTCCCTTAAGGGTTATTCTGTGTCCTGTGCCTAATTATTAAGTAATTTGAGAGAAACTTTATTAAATATCTAAAATCCTCAAGGTCTAAGGTCAGTCGATTTTACGGTATGGAGTTAACTACAAAGGAACCTATTTAAAATTATTGCACTTGCATTACTTTTGGAACAGGCTGTAATTCAGCAGAAGCTTCCATTCAAACACAGTTTTAGCCTATGTTTCCGTGATATTTCTTCCTTTAACCCTTTCTCATTCACGTTTCAGAATATCACGATTTAAACGTGGGCAATAACACCAATATTGAGGGGCAAATATCTTCGTCAGCCAAGTAGTCCAACAGACATATTCCCATTTCTGAAAATGTTTCGAATGACGTTCGGGAGGCTTGTTTACGAGATTTTTCAAAATGTAAAATTCTGTGCTTGAAAATCGACGATAACGAATTAGCTTACTAGTGCAAAACATTCGGCAGAACTTCGGCAGCATCATGCAGGTTCTATAAACAGCATTTCTAAAACGTTGGTGATCTCAAAGCATCTCTTGCAGTACTGTATCCGTTTTTGCCATTAGGTATACCTTACTCCACTTAATTGCGTTAACTGCGAACAATTATTTTTGTGAGAGAAGGAAAACAGTAATCGACTGAACCTAACCACATTGTCTAATCTATTAATGGAGGAATGCAAAGTTGTAAATTATATATTCATTTGATTTCGTTGTGGTTACCCATTTTTCATTATAAGACGATTTTAGATCAGAATGCCTTCAAAATTGACCAAGTTGGTTTCGCTCCAAAGTTCAACTGGATTGAGGCAATATCGATGAGTCATCACCGTTTAAGAGGTTTATTAGAGAATTTCAGAGAATTTTTCTTCACCATTCTTAGCAATCTCCAGTGAAATTTAATATCTAATTTCAAATTAAATAATATCCTTTATCGTAATGATCCATTACACTTCGTACCTCCATCGACAAATGGGTTGTTCAAAAGAGCGCTATCTTATGAAAAGGAGACTACGGTAAAACTGAAATATAAGGACTAAATATTATCATAAAGTTGATAATAAAGAAAGTAAATTACAAAATATCCTTTTCAGACCTTTACCGCAATATCTAATAGACGAAAAGAGGGAAAACTGCATTTAGGTTTAAAACATATGATCTAACACAGATTAGTGAAACCTGTAGGCAAGCCAATAGATCATATTGAGGAGTAATTACTCTGGACGATTCTTTTATTTAATATATCATATAAAAGAGAAGTCTGACTCCTTAAAGACGAGAGAAAATACTAAGGATTTGTTAGGAAAAATTTCTCAAATAGAAAACAAACCAGTTATGGGCTTGACTGACAGTATGGTTAGCTAGTAAATACACTGTAGTGACTTCATTTCCAAGTGCGAGCGTGGAGAGCCCAGCTGTGTTTTGATTCCATTCTGAGCATCAAAAATATTTGATTTTCCTTTCTATCAGAGTATCGAAGTCTTCTCGTTCGGCACTTAAACTTCAGGATGCTCATATGACCCACGTGGGTTTTATATTTGGACACAAATTTTTACAATAAGCTGTTTCCAAAACGAAATTGAAATCATTTACCTATAAAATTAAAATTCCCTTTCATTGTAAGAGACATAATAACAGCACTCATTAGAATATATCTTTATTACGAAAATTTTGTTTCGTATACCACTAGAAGAATTTTGTAAACATACAAATATCTCCTTAATTTCCCTGCTAGGAATTCACAGTAGATAAAATGCAGAAGAAATAAAAGAATCTCTGAGAGGTATACGGGGCGAATGGTAAAAGAGAGAGGGGGAAGACAGGGTAATCAGCGACATAGAAAGCGGCGAAATCAAAACACCGGGATCTTGTTTCTTGGCGTGTTGATCAAATCGTCATCGAGAGTCATAATTGACTAAAAGAAATGAAAAGGATAAGATGATGAGATAGAACCTCAAAGTAGAATGCAGGAGATTATAGAAC
This sequence comes from Hymenolepis diminuta, assembly GCA_900708905.1. Lineage (NCBI taxonomy): Eukaryota > Metazoa > Platyhelminthes > Cestoda > Cyclophyllidea > Hymenolepididae > Hymenolepis > Hymenolepis diminuta. The sequence goes on from CAADRB010000091.1 coordinate 286,370, forward strand.
GGTAACTTACCATAAAGGAGAAGAACATAGAAGTAGAGGAGAGAAAATGCCAAACGTCGTGAACATCATAGAAGCCAAGAAAGATACATGGCTGGTTAAGAGCTCGAGATTGGGCGGGTGTTACCTAGGGAACAAATGAACACGGTTTAAATTAGAAGACTCGAGACATTTTGCTATTATTTTGAATCTTATTAGATAAATGATTTTAAAATCCAAGAGAAGCTCACTAAAAATTGAATCGTCATCACCTCTTCATAAATAAAAAAACTCATACAAATTCAGCAAGAATTCGCTCAAATGAGCGTCTACTGAGCTCATACGGTAAGCTTGAATTCTTAATTTCAGGCAATGACTGAAAATCTGAAAACTGAACTTAGACGTATTTCGGAGTTCAGACAGTGCTCCAGAGGAGTGCTGTGAATAAAAACGTACATCAGGTTTCCTCTCACCAGACAAAATCGTATCTGCAACTTGAAACTGCAATTTCTTAATTATAAAGCAGCTTTACCCCAATAATGGCCTTGGTAACTTGCAAGTTGAATCATGACGAACATGGCTTACGCAATGGAGGAGGTTTAACTGTAAATGAATCCCCGTAAAACAAGAACCTACACTTTTAAGCAATTATAGATTTTAAAAGTTCTATTAATTAATTCTAAACACCACGGAAACGAACAATCACACAAAAACTCATGGCTCAGATACTGGAGTCTGAACTTTGAAATGCAATGTTACGATGCAGATAACCGTTTTCATGCATAAGGAAATCTGATAAATTCTAAATTCAGATGAAGTGACACTCTTTTGATGTACTGACTTATTATCGACTTGTCACCAATTTCTCTCCCCTCCAGCCACTGTTCTTCGTGTTCCAATACTATACTATGTTTAATAGTCCAATTTTAATATATTTTGGACGAAATCTAGTGATGCACAAAACGGTACATGTGAATAAATGTTATCCTCCCTAGGTCTCTTCAATAGAGAGCACAAAATAACCAGGAACTCACCTCCCAAGTAGTGGAATGTTGAATAAAAAAGTAGATAGCGAATCCCCAAGTAATGCAGGCGAGGAAGATGTAGAGCAGCGGTATACAGTGAAAGCGTTCTCTATAGCGGCACTATAGAGAAACACAAATATAAAATGATAATCACGTATGAGTTATAAAAAGTGACGTAAGTGATAAACATACCTTCATAATAACATAGAAACAGTAATACATAAGAAGATTAATCATGAAAATGGAAAGAAGGAAGGAAGCGAAATCTCGAGGGCGAGTGAAAAGGCCGAAAGCAGCTCTATAAAGAAGAAATAAAATAAACCAATATAAAGAAGTAAAAAAAACTAGACATTAGGATGAACAGTTTAAATCTTTGCCCTAACAGGGGTAAATAATTCATCATAATCCGTTTGAAAATATACAGCTCAACGCAAAGTTCAAAACGCCTTTGCTAGTCTCATTTGCCTGCTCTTATTCGTAAAACATGTGTAAGCTAGTGTTTCACGGCTATTGAAAGAAAAAAATTACTCGAAATGGTAAAATCGAGTATCAACCGGTTAATAAGCACTGAACATCGTATATAAGCATTGCTACAATCCAGGAGATGAATAATGACATATGGATTTTGGAACCTGAAGCAGTGAACCGCTCATTAGATAAACATTATACAACCCGAATCCAAAATCAAATGAGGTGGGACTTTATTGATATCCTAACTTTACTCTCAACATCTTTTTGACTCTCACTCCATCATTCCTTATTTGACCTTACTGCTCTCCGATTTCAGTTGCTTTTTCACGACAAAATATGGTAATTTTTAACCTTAACATGGGTTATAACAGTAATACAATTAAATTGGGAATCATTACTTAACAATATCAATGGAAACAATACTAAT
>CAADRB010000091.1:291997-321179 GCA_900708905.1 Hymenolepis diminuta
GTCTTTTGAAGGTTAGTATTAACTGAAAAAAAGGTGACTGAAATAAAACTAGCGCCATCTATGTGTTAGGAGTGACTCAAAGGAGAGACGGATTAATCAAATGTTGTGACCCTAGTCTGACCAGAAAGGAAACTCCACCATCTACAAAACTGGTGATAAGTAAAATGATAGGTAACACGTTAACTAGATAGATGGACGAACGTTGGATTTAGCCTGTGAACCGCAATTAAGAACTAAAAGGGTGTTAAGTGACCAAAAGGAGCAGAATATTTGTAAAAACTGATATTCTTTGAAGATGTGTCGAACAAAAGAATACTAGTTTACCAAAAAACTAGGTCGAAGAAGACTTTAGTATTAACAATTATTCTCATATACAGGGAACTAAATAGGACAAAAATGAAATAATTTAATTATCACATAATTTATTTTATAAAATACATGAGAAGAACGTGAGGTTCCAATTGAATTTAAAATTGCCTACAGTTTCTTAAATCGTTCAGAATTGCATTATTGAATTCACCCCCTTACAGTAGTTTGTATCTTGAAGTTCCTTACATCGAAATAAGTATATGATAATCTATCAACATCTCTTCACTTGAACAATCGGTTTTCTAACTTCAGTTTGTGCATAGTTTAGGACGTTCTTGAACGCTTAGAGATCTCAACAGGAGCTACTTCGCAACTAAATCTGAATCTAGACTTAATTTTTTATTCGACAAGATTCAAGCCAAGCCGAAATCGAAGAGAAAAGTTGATTTTTCCTGATCAATGGCAAATGAAGGGTAAAGAGTCTCTGCTTCGCAACGAATGTGAGCTGAGGAGAAGGCAAACGTCTCAAGAACGAAATTTTCATGCTGTAGTATCCTCTCTTCCGAACAATAAACCTTGAAAGCCACACATCTCCCTGTCCAATTTTTATTTCCGATTAAAATTTGACCAATAAATGGGTACCTTATCATAAAACTAGCGTTTGAATCATTAGACAAGCAGCATTTAAGAAAAAAAGGTAGATGATATCACAACTTACCACACCAGTAACACCGGCCAAGATGACAACAGCCATGACCATGTAAGCGGAGTGAGCAGAAGCGTTAATGTCAGGGTGACGCGTCTGGTAGATCTTCAGCATTAAGATCAGCGCCAGAATATACATGTACGCCGTATCTAAAGCAAAGAATATACTGGATTAGAAGTACGGCATTAAGAAAGATGGGTGAGTTGTGCCACCAAGCAGTCATTTAGCACGATCAACTCACATGTATATTTCCTTCTGCTATCATGCGCATAAGAGCGGGTTTGTGAAATGCGATATTATAAAAATGGAATTGAATGCAAGCCTTTGCTAATAAAAACCAACATCTATAGCAATTGTCACCTGACCGCTTTAAAATCTAATTTCCAGTCGATCGGAACGCTCTCGACGAAGAAAGCTTTTAAGACAAAGATCCGCGAATGACAACTTGAATTAAAGATAGATATTAACTTCTAACTTTCAAATGTCAATTTTCTTTCCCAACAGTAAATGCTCATTTAAATCTCTACTTTCTTTGTCCAGATCTTGTCTGTGATTAAAATTTTCAAAATAAATACAGAATAAATAAGGAAAATATGCTTATCAGAAACCTACCAGAAATGACGGTAGAAAACGATATGATTATTAACATTCCTCTTATAATGAAATATCAGAGAAGGCCAACTAAAATTTAAAAAATACGACCTAAAGAGTTCACATGAAATTCCACAAAAATATCTAAAAAACAAGCCATGGACTTATTTCGTATTTCACAAGTTAGATCATACATATGATCTCTAAGTGGTGATTGCGAAGAACCATAACAAGGGATGACCCACTGGTATTTAATGAGAGGCGAGGCAGACTGCTAAACTATTTCAACCAGTGTCTGCAAAAATTGTTTCGTAGAAGGCAGCGACCTCCAAAAAATCGAGATTAGTAACTCATTATCATCTAGAGCAAAGCAAATAAGAATAATGATTCTTAGTCATAGAGAGCATCTGAACACGAGAAACAGTGAGCTAGTTCAAAATGAAGACGAAAATTTGAAATGAAAAGAGGATAAGACAATTTAAGGGATTAAAAGAGCATTAGTTCTTTTAAATTCCGAAATCATCAGGTTATCTGACTGTTAGAAAATCAAATGAAAGATTTCCGGTGCAGCTGAACAAATTTCACAAGTTTCTTCCCTGGTTATTATTTTTTTTTACGCTCTTGCCCTCGGAATGCAATCTCGCCAATGTTGCAGTTATTGGCTAACCAGGCAGCCAATCAATCTTCAATATCCAGGCTATACATATACTAACGTATTTACCCAATAAAGCGAAGGAAAAATGTCTTTATACTTCTTCCTTTTGGGTAGAATAACTGACCTCAAATATATATATGAATACTCCTCCAAATTTCAAGCACCTACAACTCTAAAAATATTTGTAAAAATTGTATAGCAAATGAAAGCGGTATCCGAAAAAAATAAGATACGTAAGACATTAAATCAGCATTTTTATCCTATCAATATGTTTTTTAATCATGAACAATTAGTAAAAAAACGAAAAGCAATAAGCTTATTCAGAAAGAGAGTTAAGGCGAGAAGGAAGGGATAGAAAAGAAGTCAATGTAGATAATCAGAAGAGTATTCCTACATGCTAAATACCGAATGGTATTGTGAAAACTAACATTACTTAGTTTGACTCTTCGACTAATGAAGCAATGAATATCGAAGTGTGGAAGACCCATCATTCAAACTAATTCAACACAAGGAAAACATTAATTCATCTTCCAAGCCTACAACTCTTCCGTCTCTCTATGTTAAGACGTTTCAGTCAAATTAACAAACAGTGAAAACAAACAGTGGATAATAAATAATTGACTAATAAAATCGTTAAAAGCAGTAAATTAAGTGAGTTGCTGCGGTTCTGTGACAATTAAAGGTGTGAAATGTCGAACTCTTCTTCAACACGATATAGAAAAAAAAACAGGTGGGACATAATAAAATATTGAGCTTTTTCAGTGATGGATTGCATCAATTTTTAGTGCCTTTTTTAAAAAAATGGGAGAATGATATCGGTATTATTATCGTCTGGAATTATAAAAAAACGTGTAAAAGTAAATAATTCTTCCCCTTAAATTTATTTACCTACAAAAACAAGGACATAGAGGACGTAAAAGGGATGTCCGAGAAATGGCGATAAATACTTGAGATGTTTTGCGAAAGTAAATTCTAGATAATACTGAGGAAATAAAAAAATGTCAAATGTTCCACAGACAACACGAGAGTTGGCAACTGAGGTCTCTAGATTGTACACTTACTGATAAAAGATACCAGATAATCTGCGAATATGTAGTTCTTTTAATCTGCCAATGACTCATTCACACTGATGAGCGCGCACAACAAGCAGAGATAGCATTCAAGATTGAATTGCAGACATTTACAACAGCTATTATTCCGCTAGTTGCCGAACTTTCCCAAGTATGTATGAGAGCCTTATCTTTTTAGATAAAAACAGGATAGTTGAATTCTTAAACACTCTTTATCTCCATTAACATCAGTCGTAAAATTTCACCTTATAATACTTTCGGGTTACTGATGTAGCGGACATATATTAAAACAGCCAGTTCGCCAGATATTACAACATTGGACTTCAAGAATCTTAAACTCGATTTAGCTGATGGATAGGCATGTTGGAAAGGTCTATTGCATTTTTTCTTTAGTTCAGGTAAACAGAATTCACAAGCTTCATCCCTAATGCAATTATTAGCTAATCAACTATTTACTATTGATCCATACTTTTATAAGCAAATTTACTTTCTTGATTAGGATATCATCTTGCAGATAGTATTTCTGCCTTCTCCATATATAATCTACTCCGATGAATCAAAGCGTTATCTTACTGAGAACCTAGTTCTATTTGCTATAGTGTAAAATCTTCATGACACACGAAGTTATTTAATTTTATAAATCAAGGCCAAGTAACGAACTTGCACTTCTCTATACTACTGAGACGATTAAGGCATAAAGTCACGTTTTTGCCCCACATAAAGCACAATGACCCTTTAAAATGAGATAACGAGATTTGCAGAAATTTTACAAAGCACTTGGTCTACATACCCCTAGATATCTAACAACACGTTTCATGTCCTTTCTCAAACATTCTTGATACTCGTGATAAAAATAGACAAAAGGTGACACTGTTTTCTCACAACAATGGCGTTACGGTGTTATGCTATATGACGACGAGTGCACATTAAACAGGACTTCGAGCTGGCACAAGTGAACAAAAAGGTGCACTATTCAACGTATCAAATGTTAGATGACATGGAATTATACAACTGTGGCATGAGGTTAAGAGGAGATATCTAAACTCCTTGCCAATGATAGCTGATTTTGTAAGTTACTGGGTTGATTTGTCGTATTTGTTAGAACAAAGCATGAAGTTAATATTAATTGGGAGCCATTTACGGAGCGACTGAGAAAAAATTCACGGATTTAAAAGGGAATGAATCTTTTTATAGAAATGGAATACAAGAAGTACGCACAACATGAGGTGTTGCTTGAAAATCGAAGTGCGCTTAATATGTTTCTTAAACCGCATATGACTTCATTATAGAACTTGTTGAGGTCTTGAGCTCTACTTACATTGATCTGAACATGAATTTCTGTAATGATCAATCACCATCTTTGCAGTTAAACAAGTGATTTCCGAATCTTGTGGTGGATCGATAACTTAGCACATCCTTAACCATTTAAAAGTAAGGAAATCATTATGGGAATTAGAATCAGACATTCCCAAATTGAATTGATCTTCCCTTTTAAAAAATGAATGGTGTTAAACGAATACAATTTAAAGTAAACGAAAAATTTACCTCCTAAATGGCCGTGGTTATTCAAAACCGCTCATGAACAGCTGGAATTGGATGGCTTCCTAGTTAGCTAACAATTTAGCATTCACAGGTATAGGTATGAAAGAACAACAATCGCGAAAAAAACAATGCCAGGGAGACGAATTAGAGCAGAATGTTTTATACATACTACTCGTGGCATTGGAAATATTCTATTCTGCTTTCTAACATGGAAGAACGCCTTAGAATTAAAATTTAGTTCAATATATTAACTCTTGATTAAATGAAGGCTAATTAATATTTCGAATCGAGAATTTTACCACTTACCAAACTGGAAGTTCGAGAAACTTGGACAAATGTGATAACAGGCACTGAGTAGACCCTCCATTGTCAAAGCCAGCCCCATAGCGTAGAAGAGCCCATAGTGTTGGGGTATTCCAAACGCCTGCAAAAAACATTAATCAGAATTATAGAAGAGGAGGATTTATGGTAAGTAGTTAATGTTAGCACTATTTCTTCCATTATATAGCAACTCCTCATCAAATGAAGATAGTCTAAGGTCCATGAATAAGAATTCCGTTTCATAGCCCCACCACAGACCAGAATTCAACTATCCAATCATTGAAAGTCTCCAGGCCTTGATCTTTGACATATCCAACTGAACTACTAAACTAGCCATGAAAAAATAGGCTAGCCTATATGCATAATCCACCACAATTAAACACAAAAAGCGATCACGAAAAGGAGGGATCAAAGGACTAGTACCCTGTTTCTCAGATAGTCTTCATCACTTTCATCATTGCTTTGATGATCTTTATGATAGACACCCAGCATGGGACCATCATTAATTTGACCTGCGGAAGAATGCCGATCAAGCTGATCATTTGTTTGGCAGCAGCAACAACAAGTGCAACAGGCGGCGGAAGTTGAACAAAGACAGTTTAGGAGATCTAGACGTCTATGATATCGGGTGATGGTGATCATCGGAGCTGTGGAAGAGACAACGGAAAGATCTGGAGAGGCAGGAGGTTGTTGTCCTGACTCATTTGACCTTCCTGCAGCGAGACCATTAGCCCAGTTAGATGTTACATTAGTGGCAGCGGAATTTGAAGTCGTTGGTGATTCCAATTCATTATCGCTGTTGCGACGAACTCGGGCGTTTCTGCGATGCTTTATTCGGGAACACAGCCACCGACAAAATAGCTACAGGTATAGTAAAGGGAATTTTTTGACATCAAGGGAGAAAGAGAAAAGAGATGAGGCGTAGCGCACGCAATAGAACATCGAACATGCAGGGGGTAGCAAATTAACGGCGAAACTAACGGTTATGCAGAACATTAAATAAGGAGCAAAATAGTAGAGTGAGATGTATGGAAGCAAACTGGAGATAATGGCTTCGAATGTGGCAAGACGGGAGAGGTACTGAAGATGTTTCTTTTGTAGAATGCTGTGCAGAAGCGGAATAGGCTGAAAATTGATGGTGTTCGACACAAGCACTCTCTAGAAAGGATGGTGGTACAGTTTCGGACCCATTCCGACTGACCAAACAATAATAACCAATACCCATTTGCTAATGTTAACGTTCCCCTTGTCAAGGTAGAGAATACAAAAAAAACACTTAAATATTTCCATTTCAATTATTTTAAATGTCGAATAAGCGTAAATTAACAAAAAATTGATTTGAGAAATAAGATAAACAGAAATACACTATAGGATTCTAATTTACACATGTAGGGATAAAAAAATTGATACTCTGAAATCTGTTTGGCAACATTGATCAATAGACAGTGTTCTTAATTTCGGTCATACAATTCACACAGTAAACAAATTTGAAAAGGTCTCGATAAAATGGCTAGGCAATGAGGTCAAAGATACGTCAATTTTGAGAAAAACAAGTTGTCGAACATCACCGTCAAACTAACTATATAAACTGGCCTTTAAAGGTAGGATTTTTGAAACTAATATAAAAACTAAAACACTATCTATTTAGGAAACGAGAAGGACGTATCAAGTAAGCAACTGCCAAGAAACATAATTAATTAATTGAAGGAGATGATGGTGGAGAGGGTACAAGGTTCACGTATTCTAAGATAGGTACTAATTGACTCCCTAGATTATCTGCCTTATTCTTAGGATAAATGAGTGGGAAAAGTAAATATATTACTCTCTTTTAAATTTTATAAGGAACGAGGGTGGTTAAACCGGCACCCAATACTCTATCATTCTAATATTGATATAACAGATTAATGAATTCACCGTTCAAATATTTTTAAGAGAAGCATATTAATTTCTAAAGGGAGCAGAAGGATAACCCAAACAAATAATCGGAATAAATCAACACATATTCTCCAAACTGAGTTAAGTACTAGACAAGAGAAAATCTTACATGCTATAAGACTGGATTTCTCTCTACCAACCTTAAGATATGTATCCACTTGTCCAATAAGTGCAATGTATACTGTGTAAATGAGCGGATGATGGTATAAACGGGGTAAATGAACTTAATGACTATGCTTGAGCGTTTTACTAAAAATTCGCCATATAACAAAACTAAAACCCTCAAAAACAGAGAAGAGGTAATGCAAGTAGTTATGGGGTGTAAAACAGAAGAAAAAATTGACAAGCAAAAGAGATGAAAGTAAGAGACGTATAGAGTAACAACATCTAAGGCAAAGCAGACATTCAATCTGTACATATCGATAATCATGCTAATTTTACCGTCAGCGTATAAGGGTCCTGAATTTGAGCGAAAAATAAGTATATAATCAATTGCGCGAAAAATCATATTAGCTGAAGATCGGATAGTCATCTTACCTGCGAGTAATAGGCGCCAAATTTCTTCGTTCGCCTGTGCATGAAATCTCTGAAATCGAAAAGAAAGTACATCACCTTGCAATGAAAAAAATAGACACCATGTTCTATTATTCTGAGGAAGTATATTTCCCATTATGAGAATTAAAAGAAACTGGGCACTATCGATCACCACTATAATAAGAAACCGAATCAAAAGGAAGAGCAGTACAGCGTTTTAGTGATCTCTCCTCAGACATGGAAAAAATAGGGTAGTTAATAAACTATTTAAATAGTCGATTTTATTAAATATGTGGACTACATACTAACGAGATTGTAGCATATAATGATTTGGCCATAAATGAAGTGTTGTTAACCAAGAGCTAATTCTAAGGGACCAGAAGGTTGGTGATAAAGGTAAGCAAACACTAATGATACTACATTAGCACTTTGGTAGTGCACTGTAAACATTCGAATATTTCGATAGCCTTTTATGGTTTATAAATCTTTTATTAGACAGAATTTAGACTCACAAAAATCTACATGAAATTTAGTTTATAGAAATGAAAAATTAAAAAACTCAAAATATATATAAAAACCTATGATAATAGTTCATTCATCAGCATTACCACTATTTACAGTGTCTAAACCATGACTAAGCTAAGAAAAAACGTTACGAAATTTGAAAGCCGATCAGCCTTTAGAAGCAACAGGACGCTTCTATTAGCAAGAACGATTAAACAAACAAGTTAAATAGTTACTCAAGATAAGCCAAAAGCTGGTTCAAAGGAGGGATTTTCAAAAACTCATCTTGGTCAGAGAAGTAGCATGCTGAAACTAACATGCATTTATCCCTCCTTTGATCAATGGATATTTAGTGGATAAATATCGAACCTCTTGACCTCTGCCCCTGGTATAAAAGCTACATAAATAATAACCATAAACACTAGGCATGGAAATTGCAATACGTCATGTGGTAGATAGTAAGATTTCATACTGGGACTATTCAAAATCACCAGTTTATTCTACGCGATCAAAGTAAAGGTAAACAAAAGATGTAAATTTGGCATTGCACAGTATTCCAATACATTAACGCAGTTTACGGCTTTTGGAGCCACTCGGAAGATGTGTAATAGATTCAGGACATTATCCTGAAGTAGAAATGCACATTTGTGTAGGGAGCCTGCTTATCTTTCATAGTATAGAAATGATTGATAAAGATAAACAAACACTAAAGAGGTTTAGCAATTATGAGGAGCACAAAAAATTGGTGTTTCAATACCAAGTTATGACTTATGAAATTTATCCTATCTTGGTATACAGTGGCTTTTATCTCCTCATACTGCTATCTTCCGGTGACAGCATTGGTTCTAGCGATCCCTTCAGACACAACAGAAGATGATCACTTCCTCTTTTTCATCATTTTAAGACAGTATTCTTAATATGCTGAATCCCTTTCGTGCTTCACTTTATATACAAATGAGATTGATTAACTGCCTAGTTAGTCTTATTATACACAGAAAACAAAAGAGGGATATTAAATGGTAAATCAGTCAGAACATTTTCGCAGAACCACTCACTATATGAGCACCAGAATCCTGTGCAACTACAATACTTTGGATGTGAAGTAAAAAAAAAACATTTTCAGTTTGCAGTTGGGAAAACCCCACCAAAGGCCTTTTGCGCTGGTCAAACGACAAAGAACACTAAGACAGCGGAAATTGAGGTAATTTATAGAGGCATGAAGAATATGGTAATTTATCAAAATATCAGTGTCATAATGGCAAAAAACAGCTTGACTCTCTCATAAACGTCAAATGTGATGGCTTTAGCAAAAATATTAGTAGCTTCAATGAATGACAGATTTGGCACGAGACACTACGAAATACCAAAGCGATGAGAATATTAAGTTCAACGTATGTAAGGTGTGAGATGCCCTTACCCAATAGAGAATTTAGAATTTTCTCAGCGAACACAAATCTTCACTTAAAACAGATATAGAAAACAGTGACAGTTATAAGGGATTACTATTAAATGACAGTACAACTCAAGATAGATTAACAAATGCAAGCATAAGTTAATTACCAAAAAGATAAGATTTTCTGTAGGCTTCGTTAATTAAAAAAAAAACTCCATTGGGAACAAAATCTACAACGCTTTCGCAAAATTTAAAATTTCACGCAAAACAATGTATAGTCAGATAGATGGGCGTAGTCAACCATTTCCTATAGTTCAAAACATCGAACTAGAGAATTAAAAGCTCGGTCTCAGATAGTGCAATAAAAACGATTAGCAAAATAGTAGATCGCGGTTTATTTGTTATGGAGTGCTAAAAAAACCAATTCTGTCATCTATCAAAGTAGCCAACTACTTGTTCACCAAACTAACCATATTACAATTGAATTTACTTAATAACTATTTAAACAAGAACACAGCAGCCTAATAAACTCGTTTAGCCTTCGAATGAACTAAGCAATTGTCTTTCTCTTGAATATTACTAAAAAAAGACTGATATGAATCTATTTTGCATATTGGATAAATCTAAATTGGAGATCTTTTAGCAATAATAGTGTTGAAAACAGTGCAATAAAGGCTCTTTATCAAGGTGATAGTTCATGACCCATTTATCGCATTATGATCCCGTTATGGCAGCCTTACCATCTAAAACTAATCGATGCAACTGAGTACCCAATTAAACTCGATTTGCATGAATTCAGTTTCAGGCAGGTTCTATCCTAAGAGATTTTTATTGCAATTAGAAATATAATAAAGGAGAACGAATAAAAATCACAGTAAACGCACCGCCGAGCAGTGAGTCCAAGAAAGAGCAAACCGAGCATAACGTAGCCAATGTTGGAGATGATATTATTGAAAGCGGTGAATACTCCAAGAGGATGAGCACATTCAAAATTATAGTAGCATATATCCTCATTGCCAGTATCATGCAGAGCCTACAGCGAGAACAGAACAGTAAAACAATGCAGTTCTATATTTAGTTTAATCCATTCAACATACTTATATATGACAGCCTACGTTAGAATGAAGAAAGGTCTCATCAGATTACTAGCTCAAATTTGATTAGACATCTACATACTGGCACTAGCTGCATTAGATGTGTACCATAAACCGATGAAACAGATATCCGCGCTGCTAACACACCACTACCACATATGAGAAATCTATTTTTAATAATAGACGACATTCAATTCTATAACTCGACAAATATCTTCGGCTTACTCACGAGATGACGCATTAGGTTAAGGTAGACACTGATAAAAGAGAACCTACCCTTTGATAGGTCATGACCAATTGAGCGACAGGTAGACCGTAGAAAATTGAGATTATGATGAGATACCTTAACATAAATAAAAAGGGAGTATAAATTACATGAACCGCACAACGTTAATCTTACAGTTATGAAGTGGAAACACACCAGAAGTAGAGAAGGTACTTCCTATCCAACGTTGAGTATCGCTTGCGAGAGAGGTCCGACACGAAGAGAATACGCTGAAATTAGCGAATATGTAGTATTTGAAGGCATCTAATGGGACCGATGATAATTCATTATTTATACATATACATATAAACATAGGAATAGGTCCTGGAATAGTAATCTCCTAGCTGATAAACTTACCTCGTCATGGACAACCATTAATCAGACAAAGTGGGTAATTTGGGTTCATTAAAAAGTCCGCTCGATCAAAACATTATATCACAGAAAAGAGAATGTATACCTCTCAATACCACACTTAGGGAGAGAAAGGGAGAGGGAAATCAGAGTATTATGGTTTTAAATAAGAGATTATGATCCGATCAGTCTTAAGGGCATTCAGAGTTTGAGATATTTATGAGTGTCCCATTTGGATGGGGATCAGGTTTGAGGATGATAAAAGAAGAATTTCATACGAAGTCGATTTTCAGGAGTAAAGTTTGCTTTTAATTGAATTTACATGGGTCTATTTCATGAACGATTTTAACTCAGTTGAGATCGGAAAATCGCAACAGAGATATAGAGTAGTTAATTTATATAGAACTGTAACCCACACTAATTGTTGCATTGGTTACCCATAAAATCGACAGAAAACTATAAATTATTAGCAGCTCCTGTCCATCGTAACTAAAAGTCCGTGTGTTTATCCGTGTTTTCAATTAACAAAGAAGAAAGGTAGGGAATATCAATGTTTAGAGTGAGAAATTAAACCCCTTCTCCTTCTGTAATCAATGGCTTAATTAACTCTACGAAATGGAATAGGTCAAATGAAACTACAAAAGTACTTATTTGTAAAACTATCAGCATTACAATGAATGCACTATGTGCGAGATATATTAATATTAACAATAAATAACAACCTTTCATAAATTGATCAAAGATGTAATGTTTTCAACCATGATACAATATACCATTTTCATACTCCCACAGAGTTTCAATTTCTATAACATTATTATTAACAAACAGGTACAAGCCCCGGATGGGTCAACCTGATAAATCCAATCCTACTTTCAGTCAATCCATTTTTTGGTATGAAATAGTCGTTTACTTTTAATTTATGAATGCAACAGTTGAGGCCTGTTTCGAAAAGAATTCATATTATTCAATAACATTACACTAAAATTCCATTTCATTTCGTTCGTCAAGGTTTATATTCATATTTGTTTAACGATGGAACTTGAAGTAAAGAAATTATTTCCTTAAACATAAATGACAGTCTGCAAAAATTAGATGTGGTATGAATGAACACCTAAATAACTGGCCTAGTATGGTTTGTGTGCAAAAAAAGAGAAAATTACTCAAACCGATGATTTTTTTTAATCAACGCCTAAAAATTTATGGAAATGTGGTCCATACTGAAGAACTTGAATCAAAGAAAATTAAACATTTCAATTTCGAATTCAGATAACTAATTTTCTCAACCATAGCCTCTAATTTTCAAACTACAAGTGCAAGGTTAGAATAAAAGAAAACCAAAAGTCACACTATTTCAAACCAAAGAGTTCTCTTTTTCTAAAGCTGTGGGAGTTATGAACTCATATTCAGAAGAGTTGAAAAGCCCACCACATAGATACTGGACAGATAATCAGGGAAAACAAAATAAGTCTCTACTATTGTAAGATTTATTAAACTAAGCACTAAGGAGACTGAAGGACAAAAAGCGGCACTTTTCTTAATATGCTATTACAGACCATTTGAGTGAAAAAATGGAAAATAGGATCCCCATATCAACAACTGGGGTTGTGCCACTTTGATGTCATCAAAATTTTGATATAAAAGCCAAAAGTCGCATAATTTCAACACACTAAAAGCAAATTAATAGAAAGAGTAGGTTCTGACATTGTAAAAGACCTGAGATACGCTGATGCTGGTGCGCAGGCAACTCAAAAAATTACATGAGATTAATTTGCCTATGCAAATTAAGCGAGTGACTACATTTACCAAATAAACAGTGGCTTAGAGATTGACAGATACGAAGAAGACCTTCGCACAGCATCCGTACTTCCTACAAGTTAAATACAGTAATGCACTTCATAAATGAATGCTCAAGTCAGCATATATATTTTTTACATGGATGAAAGTCAAAATGATAGTAATAAACAAACACATCTCAAATAGTGATAGGGGGCACTAAAATACTGCCAAAAGTAAGTACAAATATTCGTTATTTGAGAAATAGGCCTTCTTCCCTCCGAATGTGAGCTACCAAAACCAAAGTATATCTCAGCGGATACGCACCAGTGACGGCATAGTTTAGATGTGTTAACATATCGATGTTTACTAAATCATGAAAAAAACTTAAAATACAGGTGATATTCGTACTTAACCCAAGGATTAAGTTAAATAAATATATAATCTCCAAATAAGTCTAAAAAATAGAACTAAAAGTAGTATAATTTTATATAATTCCATAAAATCATATTGAACTCTCTAACCCATTCATGGGAAAAAATTACGTGCTAGATGAACCAGAAGAATACGTAAGAGAACTACAACCCTTGATAGCATATCTGAGCAATTAATTACAGAATATTGAGGCATAAACATTATTTACAGCAAGTTAATACTGTACTCAAAAGTGAAATTTTATTCACTGATGATAACCTGATTTACTTATTCTACTGGACGTGAGTGACAGCCTAAACAATTGGTGCTGATAACTAAATCATTATATATGCATATATATCATCTCAACATTCTTTAATCATACTATGTCGATAACACGACCTAAAAGGAGAGAAAAGCGTGCAGAACTTTCCAAACTCCAATGGAGAAATAGCTAATATTGTCAAGTTAAAAATGCAATTATGTAAGGTGATGAAAGTTTTTGATAAAATTAATATTTATTCTATATTTGTCGGTTTGTAAATAGTAAGAACATCTAATATATCTTAAGACTCAAAAGTTTCAAATACCTTCCCTGTAGACTATGAAAACAATGCAACGTATTATTTCAACTGATAATGTAAATACACTTTTAAGTTCGAAAGGCAGTTATTCGAGTGCAAAGATGGTGATGGATCGTTACAGAAGTACATGCCTAAATGGATGCAGACTTTGCCAAAAACTCTCATGCAAAACTCAGGGCTGCAGACCTCTACAACGGAGTCCCAAACAGTTTAAAAAACTCCGAGGAAATGCTCCAGTTTAATTCGAATTTCAAAAAGAAACTTGTGTTAAATGTTTTCTTACATTTCAATAAAAAGATTATATTTGAAATAGGGGGTTACTTCTCAATCACCCTGTGGAATGAATATCCTCCATACTCCAAGGTAAAGAAAGGAAAATGAATAAGGGAAGACGTACTATAGCTGTAAATGGCAAAACCCACAAACTCCATTAGCATCTTCCTGGAATGTACCACTGTCTTGTCTGAAGTATATTCACGCAAGGGTGTTTTCACTTCAATGGGCTAAAAGTCTTGTTTTGCAGATACGCCATCGGTAAACACGTAACCTCAAATCTAAATGATATAATAATACTATAAACTTGCAGAATTTGAAATATAAAATTGTAATTATGAAATAGTTTTCACGTTTCAGACTTCAAATGACAGTCTTAAATGTAATAAATATGCCCAACTATTCTATTTTTAAAGATTTCATCTACATTCAATGTGCCTTAACATTAAAAATCAGCATGGATTACATACCTCAATGTAGTAAAATGACAAAACTCACATTTTGTAGATATAGATGTCTATTCTTCCGCGTTTCTTCTTCATGATTCCCCTCCTCGTCCATATGCAAGTCCTCTGAAACCTCCAAGCCTTCTTCCACATGTCTCACCATCGGCGGAGGCCGAATACTACTTATAGGACCTCTTGTTACGTCACCAGCACCACCTTCAGCAGCAGCAGCAGTAGCAGCACCACCAAGACTGACTTTCGAACACGCCGAACAGTTCTGTTCAACTTCCCCACTGGTGCTTGGCAAGAGAGCAGCACGCAATCCCATCTCCCGAGTACTTCCGTAACTCATACTCCGCCTATGCGACTGCTTCGCTCTAATCCCGCCTTGGAGTTGTGAGGTCAGTGTTAAGAGAGGTAATCGCCTCAGTTTCTTCGGCTTTCTTTTAGCTGCTGCAGAAGAGGATGAAGTAGGTGCTTCCTGTAGTTGAATCGAATCACTCCTAGCCTCAACATCAGAGGAAGAAGATGAGCTGAAGAGGCTATGAGATAACGGAGGTGGTGGGATACGTTGATACGATGTTGACACATTTGTGGACGTCAGAGTTGAGGAACTTCCGTTGTTAGGAGCAAATGCACGACGATCCCGCGTGATAGGCCCGTCTTCGACTGAAGTAGGAAGGTGAGTGTATGCAGCTGTCGAAGTTGGCAGAAGTTGACCGTCATAAGTAACCGGCGGTGGGGACATATTGATTGGATTTCGATGATCCAACACGGAGAAGGTATCTTGGGGAATAATCGAGAACTCTGCAATTAGCGGAACATGCACTATCCTTTCTTAAAGCAAACTGATCTACAGCAAGACAATTAGAACTTACTCAGATGGTACCGAACGTATCTATCACTAAAACAAAGGAAAAAGTGAGTCGAATATTGGATATGAATAATTATGAGGGAAATAAGAAGTACTTACTATGATCGATAAACCAAGATAATCACTGTAGCAGCGATGTAGAACATGACGTAAATACCAATAGCACCATAGATGGGTAAGTAATAGTGGTACCCTGGGAAATAAAAATAAAAAAGATAAATGAACTAAAGTGCGTCATCAACATACATAAAAGCGAATATGAGCGAAACCATAAGAAGATAGTCCATTTAGTTGTAAACATAGATGTTAAATACAAATATTAAGGAATTCAACTATTCTCCAGCAGTCATTTTTATACGGAGACAAAACAGACGAAAAGCTACATATAAATATTCTTTAAACCTTGAGTCAACAAACTAAGATAGTTCCCCAATCACTGTACAGTTCTATGAAAGTGATTCGACACATTTAGATTTTCAAAAGGCGGGACTGGTCATATAACTTTCCCAAATATTTTCGGATTCATTTGACCAATCCAATTATGCGAAGATATGAACATACATAGAATTTTGAAATTTTGATTTTTGAGAGTATGAAGCTTACGAAATAATTGGATTTTGCCATTAGACACATTAGTCCAAATTGAATTAACAAAAAAAGTATTCGAAGCAGTTCCTTATTAGTCGGCTTCAAAGATTTAGAATATTTGATCATTTATAAAAGTGGATCCACTTTCTAATGCTATCGATATGTTAACAATAATAAAAACTAAAAAGAAAAAAGTGTAACGTATTTGGTTTGATGAATATTTCCGCGTAAGAGGTTACTAAGTTTCAACCGATTCTTAAGAATGGGAAAAAAAATACACAGACACATATTTCTGAATTAAAAAATTAACATTTTATACTAGCTGTGGGAAATATAAGTGTATGAAATTTGAGGATCTTTAGGAAATTTGAAGCAAGCTTAATGTAACCTCCTTTAAGATATCTTAGCACGTATATTTTACAATTTCTGATTTGGAATACATATAACATTACTTAAAGAATAGAGATGTGTTGCTGTCCCACATGACTCATGGTAAATCGTTACCATATTATTGAAATATTACTAAAATTGCATAACAGGATGCACAGAAATGTGCATTCCTTCCCTCCTGTCCCCCCACAAAAGATTTGCAGTAAAGCCTTACCTTCATACGTCAAAGGTGGCCTGGACACTACTGAAAGTTATTGAAATCTTACATAGTGGAATATTTACCCGAACAAAATATGGGTGGTTGTAGAATTTATTTTTTCATTCAGAGAGATAGCATAGGAAAACATTTGTTCAACGACTTTGGGGATTTAATGTAATTAAGAAAAAAATTTAAGTTTAACAATTATTGAAATGTCCACTGCGCTGTCTCAACTGAGCTACATACAAATTTAACCATATCTAATGCATCAAAAAAATACATTTTTTTTTTCAAAATGCAAATGCATTATTTCAAAACATTTGATGCATAATAAAAAAATAATCCAACCTGCTAAAGAAGGAGTCACAGTAAGGGAAATATTTTTAATCCTCGGTGTAGTAGCATTCCCAGGTTTAATTACTAAAAGCAGAAAGTTCTTTTACTATAGCTATTAAAAAAGTATATAGAGAAATAAAAGAGCAGAGTAAACTAACTTGTGACGGGACCACCACAATCGTAATCTTCAGGCTTTAGAACAAGAACAACCAGGAATTTGGTGATATTTTGATCCAATTTCTAAATAAAGTCGATTAATAATATTTTTGATTTTCTCAAAATGACATACGTTGACAGTCATCGCACCGAGTGTAGTAACTGTCTGATAGACACCAGAATATTTAACAGTATCCAGAATATCAGCTACAGGGCACTAAATTAAAAAATAAAATTAAAACATTCATAATCTTACTCTGGCAGCCTGTACTGAAACGGTCATGCATAGCTTATCTCTTGAATGAACCCGAACCATCACAGAGTCAACATCTTCTGGAAAATTGAAAAGATAATACTGCGGCTCTGAAGGAGTGATTGACAATTCCACTTTTTGGTATAAACTAGAAAAGGAATATAAGGAAAACCAAAAAAATACGCTAGTTCAAAATTGTGAAGAACATCTAATCGAAGATGATAAGATGGTGCACGAGATTCATCAGATACGGAGCTTGAAAGTTCGACAAAAATTTGTTCAGAATTATTGCCCTTATTGTCCAAAGCAATGAACGATGGGCACAG
The DNA here is from genome assembly GCA_900708905.1 of Hymenolepis diminuta. Taxonomy (NCBI): domain Eukaryota; kingdom Metazoa; phylum Platyhelminthes; class Cestoda; order Cyclophyllidea; family Hymenolepididae; genus Hymenolepis; species Hymenolepis diminuta. Next base: position 309,880 of record CAADRB010000091.1, read on the forward strand.
CGTCCGACTGACTGAATTGTACATAAATCTGAGAAGAATGAGCTAATTAACATAAAATACCCATCATTTATCACGAGAGGGAGAGGGAAAGACAAAACATTGGCCTGTTGTTTGAATACGGCAATCAATGGGTAAGCTTTATTGACATTGGTAGCGCTTATATCAACTCGTACAGCGGCAGACTAATGAAAATTAGATTAGAAACCTGAAGCATACGAAGTTGCTTGCTGCCAGACTGTATGTGTAATTTTTAGGGGATTTGAGTGAAACAGTCCCATTATAGTCAACTGAAAAATCGGCGCCATCAATAGAGACAAGGCATAGATAAATGTAAAATAACGCATTTACACATGCTAAATGCGACCGACACATTAATTACAACCACTTCTAATTAAGCACTCCGCCTTTTAAGTCTATTTACACAATCAAATTGACTAAAAGCAAGTATATTTATTTTCACAGTCCTAAAGTTAGCTTAGACTTTCTTAAATTTTATTCTTATGACATATTTTTTTAAATCTGTCTAAGTAAATCTTTGTCATATCTAGAACACGGAAGCCTCGCCTTATTGAAGAGCTCCCAACAATATTAACATTGCAATTGCAATCGCTAAATTAAACATATTTAAGATGTTTTGCCTAAGAACGTTCCTCCTTTTGGTTTAAATCATTCTACACAAAAGAGTAACATAAAATGGATTTGTTTAATTAAATTTATTAGAGAATAGCCTACGAATCATGCGTAATATTTAAATTAAGAGCTGATAATGTTAAATTTCTTTCAAATAATAATTGAATGAGAAAATGAATTAATCGTATCGTCATGTCCACACATTTTGAGTTTGGATAAGGATAGAATTAATAATTATTACAAAAACATAATTCTGCATTGTCAAAATGTTTTGAAAATACACTTCTTAATTCTCTCAAAGATTTCCATAAATTATTCAGCCATAATAGTCAGCCCGATTATGGACACTATTAGGGTTATCATACACTTATCAAAGCTAATATTTAATTACCTATGAGAAAGTATTTGACGGCAGATTAATGATGTCACTTTGACCATCATCTAATTGATTATAAATTTCATTGTCTCTCTCATCTTCACTACTTTCATTTAATCAAAATGATAAACTAAAATTTGATAGCTGGACAGCAGTCGTTTAAAATGTAACATGAAAAGTCCATTAATTAACAAACAATCATTAATTACTGTTAAAATTGTTTCGGGAGGGAATAAAATATGCTTGCACTAGAACAAGAGGAAAAGTTGCATAACAAATCTTGAATTCCAGCGAACGGAACTTTATGAAAATGAAAGACGGAAATACCTACGAAAATAGAACGTCTGTCTGTTTGTTTTTTGATCGGGTGGAGCGTTTTAACGAGCGTTTAATCGACAAATATTAGATACACATAAAATTTAATTCAATGTGTTGAAATTCATAGTCCAGATTATTGAAACTCTGTTAGCAACATTCCATCAATTTTAGCCACAGGCACATAAAATTTAGGAAGTGTTAAAATAACAGTTTTACCTCTACACAAATTTTACTTTTATAATAAGTTGAGAATATGCTCTATCCGTAAATATTACACGACATCTCACTTTTTTAAATTTCAACTGCGTCAATTATAACACAGAAAGTTAAAAATTCTTATGTTTATATACTTTTCTTCGATAAAATTAATTTACGTTTGTGTAAAAATAAAATACCAGTTAGACACCATAATTAACTTCTTTTGCTTGAATCATGAAATCCATTAATGACTGTCAGACATTTTTTATTTTAGTATTTTTATTTTTATATTTACTTTAAAGCTGAATAGTCATTAATTATGCATATTGTGACTCTTCGATCTATGTGTTTTTAACCATCAAACGTTTTCTATTGACCTCGCGTCTATTGTGGAGGGAAAATAAAGACATACAAGTAGATTTGGAATACAAAACTTTGCGGAAATATATTCACTTTAGTAATTTGAGATGTTTCAAACACATTTAAAGTTTCCACAACCGGAAAATAGCATTGCTGATGACTTGCCAAAAAAGTCCGTCAAAAGCATAGCTGTACGTTTATATATTAGTCTACTCAATTTTTATAATTAATGGTAAAAACATAGCTTATTTCCATAAAACATTGAAAAGTAGACAGAAGAGCTTCCGTTTATGGTCTTTTTTGGCCATTGTAGTGTCCGTTTTATCTCTTTATCATTACTCTTGTCTTGAATAATACTTTGTATTTTCCTTTAGGTGTTCATATCACCAAATGTTCGCACCCAAAATTACTCATATTCTACATCATCGCCTCCGGAAGAAGTTCAAGAAGACAGCTTTGATGAGATCGAATGTCTTCGAGCTGAGGTAAAAAGGCTTTCAGACATCGTCACAGAACAATCAGATCTCATATCTTATATCCAGAAGACTTTTAGCGAGGTAAATAAATAGCTTCTAATTTTATATAAGACACGTCTACAATGCATTAATTTGTTATGATACTTTTTCTTTTGCAGCAGAAATTAAAGGAAAATGATTCTCTAGACCACTTGGATTTACTGACTGAATTAAATCAGCACAAAATTTCGATGGCGTGTTTGGAAAGAGAAAATCTTGCTATTACCTCCACAATCAAACAGCTACAGGTAAATACAGCAGATAACCCTATTGGGCATGTCTGACCAATTTTGTTGTCACCAAGGAAACTCTTTCAACACTTTTGTTTTTTATTCGCTTAAGGAGCTCTTCATTTTCCGGGGTTTTATTATGATATTTTTTTTATTTTTGCATCAGAATGAAATGGGCTCCCTCTCCGCGACAGTTGGACACCAGTGCAATGAAGTAATTCTTCTTCGAAACGCCATTCGAGGTTTGCGCCTTTATTTTGACTAATTTTAAGTTGATTATTTTTATTCGATCACTTTGATGATATAAAACTTCTACTGAATAGAAGTGAGTGCTCATAGTCATTTGAGAATCTTACAATCTCTACTTCCAGTACTGTTTAACCATCCTTTACAATATATCTTTTTCTGTAGTCATTCTTGCTTCGAGAATCAAAGTGTTTCAATTCCTTCAATATTTCTTTTGATAACCCTTGAGCAGGACTGATTACCTATCATTTAATCTTCTATTAACCGTCCATAAGTCAGTCCTGATGCGCTTGACATTTTTTGTAAATCATTGCATTGAATCGTATTAATAAGATCCTCTGTAGAGAACTATCTATCTCTACATTTGCATGAATATTTTGTTCGCATTAGCGTAGAATCTTGCACTAACAGATATTTTTTAGTCTATATATACCGATGTATTTCCATGAGCAATGCCATGTTCCTCTATATCCCGGTCAGGCACTCAATAGCCTTCGCACATCATTGTGCGTATGTTTTCTAAGCCTTATGGAATTTGTCACGTCATTCTACGCCTAGATTGCAGAATGCAAATGCTAATTGGGAGGTGACTGTTTACAGATCTTAACCACGCTCGATCACATGTGTACTTCATGTGGTTTTAAGTGTTCACACCTCATCCTGTACTCTTGGAGTTAAACTTATTTACCGACCGATTTTCCAACCTTAAATTTCGTGCTTGGAAAGTCGTCTCTTAGACACTAAATTTTTTGAAGAAACGCATCGACTAGGAAACGTTTACCTAACTTTACTAATGTGTAGATGCGTATGGGTAAGTATGCTGATTTCCTGTCTACTTATAAAGCTAGTACACTATACTAGCCTTAAGGTTTAAATTTCAGGAGAAGGAAGTATGGGGATTTTTGTTCATGGGGTTTGGGACTTCCTTAGTCAACAGTATACATCACTTAAAAGTCCGTCAGGGATAGATTAATACTGGATTTAGTCTCAGGGGTGAGGGTAACATTTTGCAAGATGAAGTATAAACTAACTTCGACTTCCGCAAGACTTAAATAATCCAAAATTTGGACATTTGAAATAGTTAATGATCGTTTTAGTTCTAAAACAGTAGCCTCTTTGGCATTGTAAAAGCATTACCTTATTTTCTGTGAACATTTTCATAAAATTGGCAACTGTCCATTTTACCGTTTTTGTGCGAATTCCCATGAGGTGGATTTTTACATTTTGAGGAGTGGGAATAAACTTTGTTAGGTGCTTACTCCATGATAGACTGGTCAAACTAATGACTTCCTTGGCGCTTTGACTGACCTTGCATTTACTTTCCTTTTATTTCTTATTGGTACTTGGGTTTCATGTAAGCCTAAAGGCGAAACCTTCTTTGCGGAAGCTCGACTATTCTTAAAATTTAATTAACCAATTTCTTTGCCTAGTGCATATCTCATATTTTTCTATTCATTAGTTAATTAGTCGCCAGTGAAGCAGATTGGATAAATCCAATACGAATTTGATTTGTTTTCTTCGTATAGATGAAATATCTGCAAATGCCGTAACAAGTTAGCCCTCGCGATTGTGATTGGTGTGATTATATCAACAACGATACGAAAGGAAATAATTAATAAAGAAATTTTTATATGGTTATAAACTGAAATCTCCACCTTTTTAAACCATTTATAGTAAAATACGTTTTAAATAAATAAGATTTGAATATTTTGTCTTGTAGTGCAGAAGTATTGATCGATTTTCCTATACGTTAAATTATGTCGACATTAACTATCTACGTTCATTCCCAGGTATTCATGTTTGTGTCGCCTTTATACTGTTTTATACGGTTGGTTTCTCTTTAAAATAACCGAAGAACTGTTATTCCGTGCACTGTTCAATTCTGGCATTCAGAAAGGCTAGCATGTTTTCCTTATTTCATTGCATTCCTGTGAGTATTTCATTCTGTGTTATTCTCTTAAATTCTTTCCTTCATTTAAATTATAATATCGTTCAATCACATTAGGTCAACAAAATTAGGATAAGGGAACACGCTTTACTTTGACACACAATTAGACGAAATGAATGATAATTACCTACTCTTACTTTCAAACAGTTTTCCTATCTGTTATATAAAGAGGAAACCATATTTTAACACAAAATAACACAGATCTTTTCAGTAAACCGGAACCTAATGTATGCGAAAGTATGTCTAAATCTATCACTTAAAGTCAGAATTTCGTAGATTAACTAGCAAAATTTGGATTTCACACTTTGTCTGATTACAATACGTATACACAGAGTTTCCGACCTATTGGTTCCCATGCATATATTGGGGTCTAGAAAAGGTTAATCATAAGCCCAAATAATTAACATATCTAGTTATTGTGAAAGCAACTATAATCATGTCTATAAATATGAACAAGTTCTGAGCAATTTACTAGAAATTGTTTAGGTAAGAGTTATAAAATAAAATAGCAAAAGAAAAGAACAATCTTGTCTGTGATTCGAGATTGGCAGTGCCCATTTTCCTAGAAAATCTGTATTTTTTGGCCATGAACCCAATTCCCTTATATAAGACTAAGTTATTGGACTCTTGTTACGTTAAATTAACAAATATTGGTTGATTTATTTGGATTATTTTAAAAAATAGTATATCTACCTGAGTATCTATATTTATAGGTATCCATATTTTGCACTGAAGACACTGACAGATTAGGGAAGATCAATTTTGTTAATAATGACTAATAGCCAATGGGGGAAGAGTCATTTCACATATGTTTTTCATTTATATTTCTTTATACTGGATAGCGACAAAACTTTAAAATTATGGGTCACCAAGAGTGGTCCAAATAACTTTGCGATTTGATTTCGACAGCATTAGTTTTGAATTCACATCTCCAGATTGGAAACCTATGTCAAGAATTTCTTTTTATTAAACATTAATTTAGAACAGCCGTGCCGGCAAATTTCGTTTCGAACTCTATAAAACTAGCATAAAACGTATAACTGCCCACAAAAATTTCTCTTGTAAAAACGTTTCATTGTTAGACATTCTCAATGAAAAATAACGGTATGTTATCTTCTTATCAGCTATGAAAATATAACCTTTATATAAGTAGCATATATCCACACGGCCTGTGCTATTACACGATCGAATTGGACGGTGAAGAATTGATTTCTTTATGTATCTGATTATTTAAGTTTCTTTTATAAAACAAGAAAATGTATATTTAAAATTTATATTTAACATAAGTATTCGCCTGCAATTTCCTAAACCGCTCAGGACTCCATTTCTGAATCTACGACCATAAGTTTTTGCATGGCAGTTCTTAATATGCTTTGCTTCGTTTTCAACATGTACTTCTGTGATCATCCATCACCACCATTGCTTCCAGCGTTGCATTCTTGAACATTTACATATCTGGATATTTTTCAATCATCTAGTATATGTGAATTTAGTAGGGCTAATAAGCAGATATTTTATTTGTTTTAAAACTATTTACTCTTAATAAAAAATTCAGTTTTGAACTCTCCTTTTGACGTGATCTAATCACACATCAGTTCTCTGATTTTCCCAATTCCCGTTTACGCATTTTCACACAGAAAATCTTAGCATTTTCGTTTCATTTTAAAGGGGGCAACCGATTACTTGGCAGATTCTTGCTTTTCAGGAATAGTGACTGTACGGAGAGGTCTAAATGAATCACCTTTGACAGAACCACTGACATTTTCCGAATTATTATGAAGGAAGATGATAGAATGATTAAATATTTTTGTTGTACTGATTCGATGTCTCTTTTTTAAGGAGATGATATATGATGATGAAACATCAAGAGAAACGCAGTGGATCATAAGAAAAAGACAGGGCATCAAATCGGTCACTTAATGGCCTTTTGTTTTTTGCGTTTTTATGAGCGTTGGACCCATCGGTTTACACGATTTAATGGAAACTTTTAATGAAACTTGAAAATCACTTAGAGTTCTTAATCCACCCCAAAATAAGTTCATGAAATGTAAGATATGTCATCGGTTAAAATAAGTATTAACAGCCGGATATCTGGTTTTTGTCCCTTTCCATTCTTCAGGCATTACCCCATATCTTCTACCAAGTCCTCACTGCAATAACGGAATAGAGAGAAGGCAGTTAGAACCAGCTGAAAACCAAAAAAGAGTGAGTGTTCTTTGGGTGCTCGTAGATATCGTGAATGCAGCGGAAGACGAATGTAGTGAACGCAGCAGGTGTTGCGAGAGTTTTCAGTGGGTTTATATGCTTTAGGATTTGAGATAATTATGTTGAGTCAGATGACTGCAACTTGTCGACCGGTCAGATAAAACTTTCTTAGTGAGGTGACAGCATCAAGTGTCCTGTTTTAGTTCAGTTCAGATCTAGATGGCCTTGGGAGTTTCAGGTGAGAACTGAATAATAAGGTCGGGCTGACTCATTAGAAAATATTCAGGAAGTGGAGGTAGGAATTTTCATGAAAAAACTATTAAGTTTTAAAATCGGGGGGAAAAATATATGAATTGAATCACTACAAATTTGACGATTTTATTTTTCAATGAATGTCTGCTAACGATCCACTTGATTTGTCATCATCTAGGTGAAAGATTATTATACGGCAGTTTTTTATCACGATACCTTCATATTTCTCGATTTCAATCTAATGCAGGTAAGGTTCATATTATCAAATATTTTTCCCAAATGTGAAATCCTTGAATTAGTATATATAACAGTGAAATGATAGTTTTGTTGTTTTTAAGTAATTTTTTCAAATTTACACAGGTGACTTAATTCATTCCCTGGAAATATTTTGAATGCATTTTCAGTTGGGAGTTATACTTTTCCGGTATCTATGTTTATTTTGTCATTGATATAAAGTTCTTGTACTGCGCATGTTAGATTAATCAGCCAGTTTGCCAGTTAATAGTACATTTAAGTGGTAATACTAGTAATGTATTTTAAAATATCAGGATTAATTACATCTATGTAAGCAAAAAATACTTGATAATTTGTAACCATAGAAAAGCATGTAAAATGAGTGAAATTCGAAAAGTAGATAGTAATGTCAGGACATCAATACGGTTATACTCTATTTAAATTTTGAGATCGTCGAGTTACCTGCTGTTTATCTCGTGGTTTAACTTATTCTAATATTCCAAAATTAAAATGCAATAATTCTTGTGTGAGTTTGTTTCTAAGATTATCAAATCTTATTGAAAAGATTGGTCGATTTTATTTGATGATTTATCATCTCGAACAGTTTATCTCTTTTAATAGTCGAACGAAATTGCTCTGTGTTAATCTTTGAGCTGCCTTACGTATTTTCTATTGCAGGGATCTCTTTTCCCTTTTTGTAAATGTTCATTTCTCATTTATCTGATTATTCTCTTCACAGTTTTACTATTTTATGAATTTATGTTCTTTATAGGAAGTATTTCAGATATTTCTAGATGTGAATCACTTATGATAAGACAGGTTTTCCAATAAGATCCAAAATATTTGAGTGTCAGTAGATCCAGTTTTTAGCACGTATCTTTTCAGATCTTCGCAAAGAAGCTGCTGAATCGCAATAGTTTTATTTCGTAAAAGAACTATTTTCAGTAAACTTTTCAGGTCTTTCAACATTCGTTCAGTCATTTTTAACGCGTGTGATTACGTCTGCCTTAATGCAGAAATGACAATTATTATAATTTTTGTTTATCAGTTAAAAGATTTCACCCTCGCTACCAGAATGTATTATAATGGTCCAACGATGTTTGTTAAATTACACGCGTAAAATTACTGCCATTTTTTTTACATATTTTAAATTGAATTCAAGGTTTGATAAGAATTGAACATAGAGACATCATAGAGAATAATAAAATGTTGCATTACGACATAAAATAATATGTTGAAATGGCTCCGGGAAAAAGAATTTTCCAGAAGTTGTTGCTATCAATAAAAACCTGCTTTGCAAAGTTGTCTGCAAGCAGTGATTTGCGATTGTGAACTATTTTCACCGCACCCAACTGAGTTGTACACGATATTCGTTCAAATCTGTTACTCGAAATTGATCTTAAAATTTTGCCTGTTTATGGTTTTGACAATTTTCTTACTGTTTAATATTGATGGGTAAGATGACAAAATGGTAACTTGTCATTCTTGTCTTTTGTTGCCTTCAAGTCTTAACCTATCATCAAACATACATAAGATAATTTAAGGGACTTTTTATTATTCCATTCTTTTCTTAGAACTATGTTAGTGACATATAGTTACAATCCAAAGAAAGCACATGTAGATAGGATCATAGGGGAGTTCGTTTTTTGCATTTTGATTGAATTGTCAAACAAATGAAAAATCAACGTCCTGCCTCCCTTTGATGAAGGAAAGCGCTTGATCAGTGATGTTATTAAAATTTGTACTTTAAGGCAAATTGTATTAATAAAAGATTCTCTCAAAGTGAACATGATAAGATTGTACCTGATATCATATTCAGGTATTTTTTGGTCCATTGCCTAAAAAGATAACGAAGCAATTTTATCATAGAAGGCATTCAAACAAGGGAACCATAAAACATTCCAATAAGGAGTGAAAGTGAAGTAAATTAAAAGCAGAGGTACTGTTTCACTTCACTAGAATTATATATTCTTGGGTATTTCACTGTAACATGTTCTAATATTCAAATGTCGGGAGTTGATTCCTTATTTTCTAGGTGAGTTCATTTGCAAGATGATCAGAACTCATCGACTAGTAAAATGGTATGAGTTGTGGATCATTCCATTTTGACAGGTTTGTTTTTCTAACGATTTAATGCAAGCTAAAGTGGTTTTGCTCTTAAATATAATAGAAAGTGTATCCTTGTTACGTATCCTCATAGAGATCCTGACCTGTTTTCGGAATCATTGGGCTTTATTAATTCTGTAATTCTAATCTAATACAATTTGGAAGCATTATTAAATCAGGTGGATATTTTATTGGCAAAAAATAGTTAACTATTTCTGCCGCTAAATGATGTATGGATGAATTACTCATTCGTTAGAGCGTAATAAGTCTCAAGACCCTTTTCGAACACTCATCCTGAATAGAAAAATAGTATACTGGAGCCACTCTGATAAGAAACTCGCATTCTGCTATCCCATTATTAAATTCTTTCATCCCTATCATTGGATGTGCGTCGATAAGCATTAAACCAATGATCTTTGATTTGTGAAATATGGACACTAAACATTATACCACCGGCTCACAAAATAACCGCATTTTCTTTGTATATGAATTTTGATTAATCTCCTTCTTGTAGATCTCTTCCTTGGAGTCAGCCCGCAGAATTCCGAGAGAAATAGTGCCAGCCCCCAAATGCGTTCAGTTAGCTGCTCAGAACTTCAAGTAAACGGTGTCTCTTACAGTCATATTAACGGAGGGGGAGTCTCAGGCTTCGCCAATGGGGATGACCTTCAAAATAGTTACCACCAAATAACTCGTTCTTTCAACGGTAGCCTGCCTCCCAGTGGAAATCAGCAACATCATCCCATCTATCAGCCGAAAATAAATGGACAATCACAGGGAAAGTATTCTCATCCCCTGAAATCGGGTAGCAACGGCAAACTCAGTAACATTGTGATGTTCCTGAAATCTCCCAAGGTGCGTGAATAAATTAATTATCTACTTAATTAATCTACTTAATGAATCCGGCTTTTGTGCATTAATTTAACATTATCTTTCTGGTTTCTTCGGTTAAATTATCAGAGAAAACTATATATTTACTTATCCTACTACAATTCACCCCATAAGAATAAATGTTTTCTCCTCTTGAGTAAATCTAGTTAAGTGAATTCACCAAATCAACAAATCATTCATTTAGATAAAATTTTTAGAAATATTCTAAATATATTGTCCTACTATGGACTTTTGTTTTGAGAATTGATACTAGCTTGTCTTATAATAAGAGGATGCCAATTGAAAATGCCGATTATTATATGTCAATAAGATTCAACTTATTTGGGCTGTTAGCATTTTCAATATCAATGTTACATTGTCTGTTTCTCTTTTGGTGTACCTCTGATTATTCATAAATAAAAGTAGAAAAAAACATATTTCTTTAAAGATGTGATGATTAATAGCTCTGAGACTGGAAATGTAGCTAATGATGAACTCTGTGCTAATTTTTCGCAAGGGAGGATTAGAGAGGTCTCATGTTCTCATTTTGAAGATAGCACAGAGAATATTAACACCTCAGGATTGGACACTATGCTAAGTGGTTATTAAGTTAATTCTATTAGTTGAAAAGTCTTTAGTTTGTATCAGAGCTTTAAATTTGAGCTCATAAAAGTTGAATGCCTTGTAATTCAACACAGTTGTTCCCCAATAGTTTAAAACTGGTCTTCAACCAAAATTTGCTTCTTAGGTATTTCGAAGTGGCACTAATATAAGTCGGAGGTCTTCACAAATGAAATCCATTATTCTACTTT
>CAADRB010000091.1:321229-333084 GCA_900708905.1 Hymenolepis diminuta
TAGACAGATTTAATTTTTCAATCAGTCAAATGGAAATTTTAAGTCGAATTGAAACTGATTTTTTCAATATTCTTTATATTCTTTTATACTCTTTAGCTGAAAACATATCTAAATTCAAAACTATTCTTTTACTATTGATCTGAGCATAAAAAATCAACTTCATTGACTTGATTCAATTACCATTTCAGCCACTTTGATCCCCAACAGGGCTGTTAAAAAATACTGATTATTGGCATAAAATCCCTTGATTATTTAAATTAAGAGCTCAAATTTAAAAGTGAACAATCTCTTTATACTGGAATATAATACATTATCTAGTGAAACGACTATTTATACTAATGGGTTATTTTCTCAAATTTTACACCCTAGCTTTCACTTCGACGCTCATCTTCACGTTCTAATAGGTACCAACAGGCCAACACAGTTCCCATTGTTGAAGATGGTAAGTGAGTATGCAATTTCATTTTTTTGTTTAAGACCATTTGAATATCTTCTTTAAAAAAATATGAACACTGAAGTGGTTTTGGGGCCAAGGTGATGATGTTTTAATGAGATTAAAGGATATTTTTCAGTATTTACCTGCCAAAAGGATGTCCAGATGTCACTTGATCGAAATCATGTAAATAATATAATAGGAAACTATGCATTTTAGTAAAGCTCTTCCATCAATACGTTGGTCAACCGGATTATTTTCCATATATTAAGTGATGCTATCAAGTTGCTATTTGGATTATATAGACGTTTAGGGATAGGGAACTGAAATTTAAAGGTCTTAGCCTTCAAACCAGGGATTTCTATTCTGTTTGAGTGGGTCTTAAAGAATTAATTGCCCGAGATATTTGAGTTTATTCATTCCGATTGGAGATAAGTTTTAACGATGACTTGGTGATAAACGCACTAGTTGTCGGTTTTCACGAGAGAAGATATGCCTGTCTCTGTAAGCCCGCAATTCTCAGAACTGATTCTGATCCATCGGCTTGTTTCGTCATGTTTAAACAAGTAGTAAGTGTCACTCCTATTTTTTCGAGTAACGGACCTATAATTAACCGATATAAGGTTTGCAGTTAGTATAAATCAACTTAACTTTGGTCAATTAAACGAAATAGCCATTAGATAACGGTTCAATGATATTTTCAAACCGATTGTGTTTGATTTAACTATTGTACACTCATTACATATAGAGCCTTAACCAGAGAAGCTACACAATTATCAGATTAAGTTTATTGACCCGTTAGGATTGATTTTAAATGAAGAGGGTTTGAAAATGTGATCCAGGTAGATCTAGATGGCCAGTATTAATCTTGACAGATCCTGCGTTTTGCTTCATGACAGAACCCTCAATTTGAGTTGTATATCCGATTTTCTGCTATTTTAACCAAATTTCTTATTCAAATACTAAATTTTGACTAAAAATTATTTGCTCAATTTCGCGATCATTTTACCAAATCTCTCCTCAAAACTACTTTCTATCGCCATAAATAAACTTTACGCATAAACCAGATGTCGTTGTCGTAAACGACGAAGTATTAGCATCTGGCTTTGTTATTACGGTTCTTTTCCGCATTTGTTTCCCGACTCATACAAAAAACATATCTCAGGAATTCATCTAGTTAGATCATAACCAAACTCGATTATCTTAAATAAATACAGCAGATTATCTTATATCAGATAAACGTAATTCATCGCGGATGTCTTCCAACAGCTCAAAGAAACAAGAACAACACGATTCCCATTGATGAGCTATTCTAGGGAGTGCCAGGGAAGTAATAAATCGATTTCATTTTCCTTTCTTTATCTGAACGCATACTTCGGTAATGATTTATTACTAAACTTCTGCTCGGATCTTCACTGATTTTTGAACTTCGTAGTGTGCTGATAACTTGGAAAGTTCTTCAAGATTTATTCGCCTTAAGTTAATTTTCAATCGCCCTGTTTATGTTGCGGTCATCTTAAGATATCAAATTACACTAGCTGATTTTTTAAAATTTATTTCGCCTTTACTTTTATAGATTTCTCATCAACAGAACACCTGAGTCCCTATTTCAATGGTCGAACTCCGTCACTGCTTCTGTAAGTTATTAATGGATATGTATGTAGCGTCTCCTATCTTGTGCAAGCCGCTATAATTGTTCGTTCATTTATAGCGTTTGTATGCATTATATTATTTAGACAAATCGATACATAATATTGAGTCCATAAATTTTGAAGAAGAAAAGGGAGATTTGGCTTTTGGAATTTGGTCACAACGGGTACCGAGATTTCTTGCTATTTTCGGACGCTTGTCAAGGATAGCTATACATTTTTTCTAAAAATTCTTCGAGTAATGGATTAATCTCAACCAATCTCAATCTTATCAAGGATTGAAGACGCTATTTCGAGTATTAGCGCCCCTGACACTTTACAAGATTTGTGGAGTATCTAGAAATGCTCACCTAGAGTCATTAGAGATCATTACATTCCAGTTACAGGGATTAAATTTCTCTACAACACTTAAGGCATAACTTTCTTTATCATGAACCACGAGCATTTTTTCTTGTCCTTGCCGTAAGACAATATTACATTTCGCTCGTATAGATGGCTGAGTCATCCCATTCTAGTTTCATTTTTTCATTATGCACACTTTGCATCACCGTCACCGTTATCACAGCGTCTGTGACTCATCTTAATCTTTAGACGACTAGCATGCAGCAAGTAGTCCTTTATTCTTGTTTTTGCTAGTTGGAAGAGTCGTGCTACGGGCACATAACTAAGGAGGATTTAGTTATTTCTGTCTCCGAGTTGTTTTATTAAAAGCAAGTTATCTGAAAGATTGAAAGAATGGAAGTCAAGGTTTTTTTCAGTCCAAAAAGGTCAAAATGCACAAGCTAACGCCTTAGCTTGGAACAAGGATATTCTTAAAACTGTCCTTTTTGTCAGCTTTCTAGACTCTTAACTGCCAAAAACCAGTAATAAAAGAAGGATTAATTAGCTGTTTAATTAAATATTGATTCAATGACATCTTGAAAGCTTGATAATTCCTTCTTTATGTGAGTTTTCCACAGAGCAAATAATTAAGTCAAGGATACTTTTAAAATATTTTTCCCTAATAGGAGTGCTATTCCTCTGATACTTTTTTCTTCCTAATTACCCGGCATTGTGAATTATCTTATATTTCTGGAGAATAAAGAGTTGAGTCCGTAACATATTGAGAAATATCCCTAAAAGACCCTAGTGAAAATAGTCTTATCTTATCACATCATATTTTATTATGCCAAGAACAACTATTTAAGTAGGCAAATGAGGCACAGTTGATGATGGGAGAACTCAGTTCTGCTCAAGTCGCCGTGATTCTGTGAGAGTTCACCATGTAATCAGACACTGAGAGGTCAAATGCAACAAAATCTTAACCTATTACACAATTTGCATCTTAACATGAGAGGACGGTTGAAGATCCCCATAATCTTCATTTATTTATAGATCATATCTCTGATAGGGTTTAGATAGTAAGATTCATATTTTTTTAAATTCTGGTATATTACATATGATGATTATTAATTGGTCATTCATGGCCCTGATTTCTTCCGCACCTTCGATTGAAAAGGTCAGCTCTGAAAGTCACATTTGTGGAAACATTTATTTATTGAAGAGCATCTTCTCTTCATTTTGCAATTCCCAGAAATCTTAACATGGGTGAAAATATAATAGAAGAGTAGATGTATCATCAATTTCTTCTTGACCGGCTAGTATCCACCATAAAGTCCTATTAAATGGAAAAGATCTTAAGAAATTAAATTAAGTTCTCCGTCAACTGGAAGCATTTTTTAACTACACTAATTTCTCCCTGAGAATGAACTCATTTACAAATATTGACAATTAAATAACCACCGTTTTGAGTTCATGACGGTATCCACATAAAGAAAATCCAATTACTCAACTCCCAAGCTGCTCGAGTTTGGGAAGAAATGGTTCATTTTCACCCTTTATATTCGAGTCCTTTCTAATCTGTCATTAAATTATGCGATAGATTTAATCTTAAAAAAGCCGCTTTAATCTTGGCATATTGCCTCTTAACCCTATCTCATAAATAGCCGACATGAGAACGAAGTTTGTTCCCTTTTCTTCTAAAATAAAAAGACATTAGATCTGATTCACGCTAACATAGCCCACGATCACGACATTGCGTTGTTTTGCCTTTTTATTTCTAGAAAGAACATGAATCTGTAGTTAGTGGAAGAACTATTGTGCTACCAACCCTACTATTTATGCTAACATGAGCATGCATGAAGTCGCCGAATAATAAATTTAATGATTTATTCAAGTTAATGCTTTTTTCTACTTCGTGATAAATTATTTCTAGTCATTTGAACGCTCATTATCATTGCCCATAACAGTGGAAAAGTTTATAGTTTTTAATCGTCGGAAAGCCACTATCATGAGTGCAGTTAATTGCCTCATACTTTGATGTTCCATGGTTCAAATTTCAGGTTCCTTAATCCAAACTTCCTTAGTGAGTTCACGTCTACGATGTTTCGGTTATTTGTATAGAGCAGTTGGTTGTGCAATCTTGATTCCTTTATAGCTTCCTATGGTCACGAACAGGTAAGTAGGACTGATGCGATTAAATTTATTTCCTCTGTTTCTGCCTGTCTGTCATATTTACCGGTAAGAAATGCGTTTCCATATGCCCCCACCTAACTATCATTATCAAACATACCTAATGGCATCAATGTTTGAAGTTGCATTAGAGGAAATGAAGGCGGCGTGCAGTCTTGCAATGTACTATGTGCTCAACGTATAAATTGAAAAGGAAAATCTCATGGTTATCGTTCAATATTTTCTTATCCGGTGGCTAATTTGGTTCCATTCATGGTACAAATATTCACGAGTCTTCTGAAAATGATCTTTAGATTTATCAGCTGCTCTCAAATTCGCAAGGACTTTAAGTTAACTCCACTGGTCTTCAAGCAGATAGAGATCTCAGTCCTCATAAACTTATATCGAATCCCATTCTCTCCTATTTTAGGGCGGCACATAAAAAATCAATTTTAATTAAATTAAACGGAAATATATCGAGCTATCAGATCTTCCCACAGGCCGATCGTGCCAAATTTCTGGTTAGCGGTCGTTTCATTTGCTGAGAAAATTTGCGTTATCTTAATAAAGTACAAAAAAATAATGTTTCTATATGGCCCTGATATATTTCAGTTTCTTTATCTACAAGATAACACAAATAAAGAATAATCTGCTTTTTGAACACAGTGATGAGGGATAACAATAGAAGTTCAGCAAACTCGTTACATATTTAATGACTAAAATAAGTAAACTAGATACTTCATTGCCAAGAATCGAGACAAATTGTTAAAGCTATCGAAATCTGGGATATCCGAACCCGCCTAGACTCAAATTGTCTAAAAGAAAGTATACCTGAGGCTGACTTTCATTTCAGCAAATGATACTGTATAAAGTATATTAGCTACTTTGACAGTGTATTATGAGGATCATCCCCACAGTACTGAAACAGGTTAAGTTGCTGGCGTAGATGGAGCAGAATAAATGTGGCTGAGAATCCACCCAAATGAATTAACTGGAAAAAGTGAGGGATTTGTACATTTGTGTTTTCTGGGTCACTCTTTTATCTCCATATGATGGTTGATTATTTTAGATTAATAATTCTCGAACGTGTTTCTAAGCACGTCTCCACTCAACATCTTCTAAATGATAAGTTGTTGATGTGACTGCAATCCCGCAGCTAACGCTGCTTAATTAATGTGTTTTTGTTTCGTACTTCACACCGAATATTAGAAGCTCATTCTCATTTAAGAGTTCATATACTTGTCACTTTCCACAAAAGAAAAATATATGAAAAAGCAAAGTTGTTAGGAAGCCGATTTGGATAATTTTGATGTACCTGAGCGAAGTACAGTAGACTATCAAGTATTGGGTTTCTACTGTTGTGTCTGGATAAGCAATCTCACAAGTGATACAATTATTTCCTAATCACTTCCGTAATTCATTGTTGCGCATAAACAAATGCACTTTCTTATTAAAGGAAAGAAAAGCTATAAATTTTTTCTTTTATTCCTTCTGAGTCTGAGCAACTGTAACTTTATTGTAACCTCAGTAGTCAATCATGAGCATGCTAGTGACTGTCTAATGTCATATCAATGATAACACGGTTTTATAATAAATACCTTCTTCTGCTTCTCGATCATTCAAAATATCGTGACTTATACTGTTTTGAAACGAAGTGTTTATTAACTTTTTATGCACGCATGAATGAAAAATGAATCTCATCACCTGTGATCTTTTATCGACGTCTTGCATTAAGTATCAATCAGCAGCGAACAGTCAGCAAGACAATTTGCGCATTAGCAGATGAAATAAATACACCAGTTACTTTGGTTTGTTTGTGTGTGTGCAGTTTGTTTCTCACAGTGGTTTTGATGGCGACGCAGCATCCTGTCGGTAAAAGAGAATATCTGTTAATGGTGACAGCGGTATATTTACATCTCATTCTTTTATATACGAAGAATTCGGTTTCTGTCCACAGATAATCTCATATACTACTGCCGGATATAGTGCAGTTCAACTATTTTAGGCTCCCAGAAATAAGCCCATTCAACTGTGGCGGCTGTTTATGAAATCACTGGATTAATATACTTCATTAGGTACGTATAAATGGATATAGCTTTGGCTGAATCGAACTCACAAAAGATCCATTTAAATGGGATTCATAAATAACTAAAGCCTAAGTTATGTGGCATTGAGAAATCTTTCTAATTCTTCTGAGCTTGTTTAAATTTCCCTACAAGTAATGTATAGGAAGGGTGGAGACTTTGTAGATATTACCCTTATTAGGAGGGAACAGAGCTAGCATCCGCCAAGTAGGTAGAAAAAAAAACTGGAAAGTTCAATAAACGAGATTTAGGTAACCAGAGACAAAGTAATAAATAACTGAAGGCTGAAGGAAGGCTGAGTCATCGATAAAACAGAATGAAGTTCAATGTACGAGAGGTTGAAAAATGGAACGAATTGATAAGTAATTGCAAGGGATAGCTAACAGTGAACATGTTGGTGTAAATTAATTTTTATTAAAAACTAATATAATCCTCACACCAAACTTGAATTACTAGAATGCATAATTAATTTCTACCGCAAAGGCATGAGTTGCCTGTGATAGTAGTAAGTAATAACAAATACTTCTGGAATACAGCAGTTAATCGCAGTTTTCTAGGACCAATTGTTCTATTATCCCGATAGAAAGAGTTTTGATCAACAGTCATATAACGAGAGAATATGTCAAGGCAATAGCATGGGCAGGAAGTTAGCACAATAAATTCATTAAAAGCCAAGAGGTTATATGTATACGTACATTTGTAAACCGCTTCACAAGTGCCGAATTATTGATCGACTGCTGAAGAACAGTTGCTCGGGTTGATTGACCTCTTTATATCTTTCGTTCAAATCAACTCTAAATAATTCTTTCCACTCACGTTCTCAACCACCGTTTATAAATCAATTGATTATTAACTTAGAAGAATGAAAAATCAAAACTTAAAATTCTCGTATTTTAGACCCACAAGCACCGACTTTGAAGAATGGTCAACTGACGCAGTCTGCGATTTCCTCAGACAGTTAGGTCTAGACTATTGTCTTACCGCAGCCAGAAATTGGATCAAGACTGGTGCTGATCTTATCAATGCCAGCAACATTCAAATCCAACAGGTAAGCTTGAGTCGCTCTCTAAACTACGGGACTATAAATTACCAGAAATTAGGCTGCATTATTTGTCTCCTCTTTTCTATAGAACCTTGGTCCTTTAAAGCCACTTCACCTGAAGAAACTTCTTATCCACGTCAGTCTTCGCACAACTCAAGATTTGATGGCCACTCGCGAGACAGCTTTTCTACCCAGTATTACCCCCCACCCAGACTTCAATGTTTCTGGTAAGCCGGAATGGTTTGCAATCAATGGATGCAAATAGTGTTTATTGAGAATTTATCCTGAGCAGTGAGAGTAGACGAAGCAATGACTACGTTTACTATTAGAAACTTCCATTAAAGATCTATCTCGTAAATCATCAATAAATCCCTCTGCAGGTGGTTTTTCCGCCCGACTATTTTCTTTAATGGAGGCTATTTTTGTAAAAAATTATGAAGAGAACTCTATGCTCCTAAGAATTTCCAAGCTCTGTTGGGAAACTTGAGAAGTAAGTGTGATCTCAATGAATAAATATCAGCAGTTTTAAAATCAATAAAGCCTCATGTGGTAGCAATTTATTCTAAAACGGGAGAAAAATTAACATTATCGAAATTACGTTTCCCATGCTCAAAAGAAAAACTACACTTTTATTAAGAAAAGTTAGCAATACTTGATCCGGATAGAGTAAAGGTATTCTGGAGCGCATACTTAGCAGTTAAGATGTTTCTCTGTCTGAGAAAAACCGGCCTGGTAAACGTTCCCTTTAGAGACGTAAACCGTTAATGACACCCCATTTTTGCCACTGACCTCGAGTTTTCTGATATGACTCATTCGTTGAAAAGGAGTCACTGGATTTTCGTTGCCGATTTACATATATCAAACCAACGTATTCATTTCTTCTTATTTATAGCCTGG
The DNA here is from genome assembly GCA_900708905.1 of Hymenolepis diminuta. Taxonomy (NCBI): domain Eukaryota; kingdom Metazoa; phylum Platyhelminthes; class Cestoda; order Cyclophyllidea; family Hymenolepididae; genus Hymenolepis; species Hymenolepis diminuta. The sequence goes on from CAADRB010000091.1 coordinate 329,825, forward strand.
TTAGAAGACATCGGACTTCCAATGTACAAGCCTAACTTTGAAGCTGAACTCATCGACGCTTATGTCCTACACGAGCTCACGCTGGTAAGCATATTTTGTAATTCTGGAGACTTCGTTCATGCACAGTCCGTCGCTTTTAAATGTCAAAAGAACCGCGCCTAATTTTGCGTAATGGACGAATAGTACTAACGGATGCATCCTTGAGTGAACACTAGGCATGTGTTAGGAAATGTTGGGGGAAAAACTACTGCGCGCTTCAGACAGTCATTAAAAAGTCATCAATTGGTGAATGACTAATACTACCAGTACTAGCCGTGTTGATCACGTAGTACATCTCTTCGCCCAAGGGATTCGAGGTGAACTTCGTTCAGACAGAATTTAGGTCATGAAATTTAAGTAAATCTCAAGGACACCTGGGACAGGTAACGCTTGATAGTCTTCATTAAAAATAGGGAAGAAACAGGACTGAAAGTCTGTCTGTCATTGATGTGGGCATCTATTAAGCCTCCTTTCTCAGCAAGGTATTGAAAGGGCCGTCTTACTGTTCTAATTTTAAATGAAAATAAAAAAAAGTTATAATGTAAATAAGTCTCTTTTATATCATTTTCTTTAGTATTTATTCATATATCGGTATGTTGATATTCAGAATATCCTATTCCCTAATATTCTTCAATCATTCTTACGGAATATTTTGCAGAAACCCTTCAAAAGGGATACTGCCTTCAATTGTATTCGGAGAATTTAACTGAATGATTTAACCGTTTGGACTTCTAGTTCATTATTAAATATGTATTAAGCTTTCACTGATAACCAGTAAGATACTGGAATAACCCTTTACGGTGAGTTGACTTTCAACTGTGGGTTTCACATTAGAAGGGCATACGGTTAACCTTCGTCTCATCAAGACTTATGTTGGGAGGCATGCTATTTCGAAACTGCTGTGGCATTCGATAAAGACAAACTCTATTTGACTTGTTTCTTTTAAAAAAGGAAATATCTTCGTTAGAAACATCAATAAATATCTTGTTCAACCCTGTTACTTTATGATCTACGTCGTCATTCTCATTTCAGTCTGAGCTTCAATCACTGGGAATCTGCAATGAACTTCACATGCTCTCAATGCGTCGAGGACTTCAGCTCATGCGTCAGGTCGACTTTGATCTTTCTCGACTCTGTCGACATTCATCAAAATCTTCAACCACTATCGGTAACTCTAACCACCATAAGTGTAATAGCAATGGTACGCCAGATGATATCTCCCCAACTTTCTCAGAAATACCATCGATTATGACAAATTCTTCCCATTCTACACCCGGTATGCGTATGAGACAGTCACCCTCATTTAAAATGGCCTCTACAATTCATCGGTAAGATTATATGCTTCACTATACCCTTCGCTAGCCATGGAGTTAAGTTTATACCATCCTTCTTTTAGATCAACCTCTGTATCTGCGGATACAGTATGTAGGGAAAATACTCCACCTAAACGAGAGCACAATACTCCATCCAAATCTTCCTCGTTCTCTTCCACCACTCCTTCACAATTCTCAGCTTCTCCTGAGTTTTGGACCTGCTATCGTTTAGAAGTCTGGTTGAGGGAGATTGAACTCCCAGAATATGTTTCCAGTTTGCGGAATAGTGGACTTCATGGCGCCCTTTTGGTAGGAGATGGAAGATGATTTTGGATAGATAGGCGTAACTTTGAGTGCCTAATACATTTTTCACCCTTTTTAGGTCTATGAGGATCGATTTACAGTGGAGACGCTAGCTAATTTGCTAGAAATCGGACCAGATCGAACACTGTTGCGTAGACACCTTTCGGAAAAGTTGGCCGAGTTGTTAGGACAATCAACTTGGAACCGCAAACAGCGTTCGATAGACGGATCTGAGGCAAATTCTTGTTCTGCCACTATCCTTAGTCCTTCTTCAAAGCTCAAGGTGAGTTTTAATAGAATTATCTCTTTCAAATTTTGAGCACCGACCTGTTGTTCAAGTGATTTGAATATAAAATGCGTATTGAAGAGGTATGACAATGGAGAAATAGGACTTATCCCATCATAGTTGATCTCAAGTTGATTTAAATTTCAGAAGATAAAAAAAAACCGATCAAAATCAGGATTTAAGTGTAGTCTATTTTTCAATTTTTGAGCTCTAGATTCTCCATTTTAAAGGAATAATTAAAAATGCATAAATAAAACAGGTCAGCTCATATGTATATGCCAAAATTGAAGGACTAGAACAGCTTCTTACTAGAGATCGCATAGAAACAATTATATGCAAGGCAATTGACAGATAATATCAATTCGAGTTGGTGTTAAAAAGCGGAAGAACGTCATCTGGTTACACTTTTGTTGTCTGCAGTCTGAAAAAAAGAATGCAGATTCTATCAGTTCTGAAGAAATCTCAGATTTACCTTCGATTAGCATCTTATCTTGACTTTTCCAATTGACTGGCAGAGTGAATGACCCGATTGTCAGTCAAATCCTAAACTTATCTTCAATTTCTCTCACGGAAATGCAAATGTAATTCTGTTCTTTGACATTACAGTGAATTGGTCTGTAAAAGACAGTGAATTTTCAATTTAAGACCATTTGATCTTTCGACCTTTTCCTGACATCCTCACGAATGTCATATCCAGAATGATCAAAAGGTAAAATAAAATAATATAATCATTAATCAGTTTCATAAAAGGAAGGTAAGAAGCACACGATTATAGTTTTTTTTATATCCCTCGGACACGCAGAACGCATGGTCTTGGTTCTCGTATGGAAAATCTTAACGGTCTTCGCGTCGGTCCATTTACATCTATATATTCGAATAATATTCTTAGACATTTAAATGACCAGAGATCTGTTTAATTATATACATTTCAATTACCCTGTTCTTCGTAATGCATTCTCGTGATTTTTCTTTCTAGTTAATCGATCGCCGATCTTCATTAAAGAGGATTTTTGACGTTTCCAGTGCAGTAAGTTCCAATGCGGTCCGCTATCTTGCATCCGATCTACTCTGTTCCCTTGAAGCTGACTTTGATTTCAAAAATTCTGCTGCAGTAAGTTCAATTCACGTAAGAGAAAGAAGTTTTATTTCTGTCGTGACACCTTTTACTGCTTTAGGATGAAACGTCCTAAGTTCCGTACCTCAGTAAAATGCACGCACAGAAGAAATATGATCTATTTCATTCTCTAGAGCAATCAAACTAGAACATGAAATTCACTGAAAAGTTTGTTCATACTTGATCTTAGCCACGTTCTCTCCTC
>CAADRB010000091.1:333105-369874 GCA_900708905.1 Hymenolepis diminuta
AATTTGTACCTCTCATCTGAACATTAACTTGACTCTTCCCTCATCGCTGTTATATGTATATCCGTGCTTTAAAAATTAAACATTTAGGATTGTGTGTATGTATATTATATCACTCTTAAAATGGATGAAATTAATTCATTTGTATTTTTGAGACCTTTTATTAACATTATAATGCAGATTAGACCAAGATTCTTAGTTTCTAAAATGACTATTAACTAAAATTTCACCAGAGGCATGGGCATTAAACTTTAAATAAGTGAAATACCTTATTGATTAATTCGTCTATATTCTGACAAATTGATTATTTTGTGTAAAGGACTAGGATCTGAGCAAAATTTCTTGGTTCAATTATACGTATGTACATACAAGGACCTCGATCAGAAATTTTATCAGCTTACAAAATGATCAAATTCAAAACAAACTGCTGATTTGTCACACTAGTTATTTCATTTAAATACGCTTTCGCATGAATAGAGTAAAATGAAAGTGGAATAGAAAAAGACTTCTAAAGTTTATTGAGAGAAGTGTTTTCCAGCACACGTCTTGGTAAGTGAATAGTGCCCTGATGAGAAACCCGAATTTCGTATCCCTTCACTTTATCTTATAATCATTTCCTCAATACGTAGACGAGCGGCCACCTTCATTATCATAAATGGAATCCAACACTGAATTGTTATTATCTAATGCAAAGAAAAGTGGAGTTTGTATTTTTAAACACGAAATGGGGGTTAGAGTCAGGGAGAGAATGGGGTAGAAATAGAGAATAAGACTCAGCGTCCCAAAAGGACTGATTAATCTGAATTTTGGAGTCGTTTACTTTTAAGTGAGATTTAAAATCTGCAACACTACAACATAATGTCTCAAAATTAAAAATTCTAGAACTAAACCACTGCATATCCACTGCGTTCAGACTTCTCTGAACAGGTCGAATATGCAAATGATGGTGGGCTGTAATAGTAGCTAGATAAGTCGCTGTGGCTAGAAGATGGTTAGAGGGCCCGGCTACAGGGATTGGTTACTAGGGCTTAGAACTGAAATTCTGGGTTGTAGAACCGAATTTTCGAAAAATAGAGGTCGGATCCAGAAGATTTACATATTTAAAATTGGCAAAGATATTTGGAATAGTTAAAGATGAACTTAAAGCTTACGTGTACGTGAGGTAATAAAGAAGTCAAGAGAATGGAGAGTTGTCATCTGTAGACGACCAAACTCTCCCTAGAAGTTTGATAGGTATAAGTCTGCACGGCTGTTAGGTCCTCAGTTACATCTTTGTCTTACCACTGCTGGTTGTTGATATACTGTTTAAAACATAAACTCAAACACCTTAGTGATTTCTAATCATATTCAGCTCATGAAAATTAGTTTCGAATGATATGCTTTGCTGCCTTAAAAGTATAGAATTTAGCTCTCCCAATAACCTCAAATGGTCTTCATATGGTCTCAATATTATTTTGTGCAATTAGTTTCATTTAAGATGTTTGATTTCAATAGAAATTCCGATGAAGGAGTCTCGAGAATAAATTTATAGTACGCATTTACTCATTTAACAGTTATAAAATCATTACACGATCGCGACAGAATATGATTAGTCAGAAAATGGTCCATTCGATAAATCATGATTGACCTAGTCATAGTTACGACATGGAAGTGATATGCTCATGACGTGGCAAACCTTCTTTCCAGAAAAAATTAATACTTTCCGCAATTTGATTTGAAAGTAATGTTCTGACGGAATCCTCAAAGAATCTCAGGTATTGACCTTTAAAAGTACTAAATGGCCCTAAACAAAATTGGAACCATGCTGAAATCTTAGTTTCAAGACTGTAATTCACCTATTTCTATTCTATTCACCCATTCACTCTCTTTACCCTCTGTCCAAATCTTATCCCTGATACAATCCTTTGTTTAAATTGACTAGATAATACCCATTATGATTTTTGTTTAAATTGAATTATTGCAAGTCATGATTGAACTAACTCTGGCTTATTCGTTATAGTAGCAAGATTCCTCAATAGGACCGGTTTTACACCTCAAAATCAAGTAGCTTCATTTAAACTTGTGCCCTTAAATACTTTCGTCGGTAAAATGGACCTCTATAGCCTCTTTTCTTCATTTGGAATGAGCTCTTAATATATCTTTTCTTTTAGATAAAGTATGGATTTTCAATACACTGAATTCAAATATGTCCATTGAGATAGTAAGGAAACAATTGTCATTTTGATGTGAAGAGCACAAATCAGGCATTTCTCTTTGTTTAATTTAGATCGAAACTGACATTCAAAATGGCTGACAGGACAGGCAGGACAAAGTGCATGTGACAGCTTTGTAAAGTTATAGATTTTAAAGCAAATTTGGTAACTATCTTTATGGGGAAATTAGAGGGTGAAAATGAGTTTTAATGGCAACTATTATTGATGTAAATCGATATCCAGTGTAATATTCTATCATCTAATCTTCAACTGAAATTAAATTACTAAGCATATCGCATATTCAAGGAAAAAATAAGCATCAAAGGTCTGAAGGGAAACCATCAGTTTTCATGGACAGAATCACCAGATTTTCATATATTTCTCTGTGGAAGAATTCAATATTGGCAAATAAGCATCTTCAAGCTCAAATCATATCTTCGTAAGTCGATTATTCCCTTTTTTGATCTAATGATCTAATTGACATAATTTTGTCATGATAAAATACTATTACTTAAAAAATACCCGAAAATTTCAAAAATTTCATCATATGTCCTCCATTCTCATGCATGTAAACCCTAAAAGTTGAACATCTCCCTTGCTCAAAAAGCTAAATTTATAATTGTCATGTTCATGAAAGAACTGTGTTTACTGAAATTCAAATATTCCCGCCTTAAGAGCTTGAAACATCTATATATATTTCCAGCTGCAACTGTTGCCTTTATGTCCCGAGATATTCAAAAGCATTTTATTGGATTGGAGCTGAGCTTTAAAGGCAAATGAACGAAATTTGTTGGCAATGGCGGTTTTCAAGAGCGAGCGTTTATACTGTTATGAACTCTCACATTTCACGAACGCCTTCGAATGTATTGGAAATTACAAGAAGTTACCAAATTCAAACGATTAGATGGCGGTTTCACTCCCATTCCCGAATTTTTAAAGCTACATTTTAATATAGGCTGAACATTAATTAATTCATTGAGGAAGGTTTTTTGAATATTCATTGTGGTGAAGAAGCCGCAGCCCAGAATTCCTCTTGTTAGAAACTCGCATTCTGTTAGCCCATTTCAACCAATGTCGTGATGTTCACAATTTTTTGCATTAATGATCAATGAAACGGTGAACTTCAACAGGATATTGATCATATTATGCAGTGTAATGGTGTGGTTTTGAGATTCATAGCCAATTATTCCTTTAAATTAGATGAAAATCATCACTTTGTGGTGAGTTTAATTTTTTATTCATCTCTTAGTCTATGGTCTCTATGGAGCCATAAGAGACTCTATAAATTAAACTACTTGGGAAATTTTGATAGCACACGATACGAAATACATTGTATGCCTTTAAAGGAGCTGTTTCTAATTTAGTTTTAAAATAGGATGAAATATTTTTCGTTCTAACTGCACATCATCTAAGATTGATTTGGAAAGCGAATACTAGATCCTTATGAAGTATTTTGGTAAATAACGATTTCGAGAGTTCCGGTTGGTTAATATTTTAATGGTGAACAGCAAAATGAAAAATATTAAATTTTTCCGACACGGAAAAGAACGCAAACCTTAGGAAGAGGAATAATTAAAAAATAAAGAAAAAACTCAAGGCCAGTGCGTCTAGACAGTTTTACTTCTGCATTCTAGTTTCAGAAGTTCGCTTGCTTTTTGATTTAATAAAAACGATCATCGTTAAATCTTGACTTAAAGTCCAAAATTTCAAACTATGACACAGGACCCGAGGATTTCGGGATGTAGTTTGAGTCATTTCTTACGTTATCTCCATATGTTTGGCAATCGATTAGCAGAAGTTATTACCTTTTATAAAATAACATAAAAAAGCAAGGTAATAAGTGAAGTTCAATTTATACTTAAACTTTCGCCCGTAATTTTTAAACCTTTTTCGAGATATCATTATTGAAAATTTGGTCTTAAGTTTGGCAATATTTGGATCCATCTGAACATACACTCTGAAGTGATCCACCACCACTTTACTTTCGAACACAATTAATCTCAGGGCATGCGATAACTGGAGCCGTTCTTGACTAACTAAACATTTAGAGATAATTTTTCAATCGTTCTGTACGTACTTGTGCATCTAACTCTTCATGATAACGTATTCATAATTTGATATCATGCTTGAATAAAAATTTGGTGCTTAGGTTTCGGTAAAACTCGGTATCATTTTTGCGATGAAAGATCACTTTCCGTGGTCTTTTCTACAGAAGAGGCATCATCAATCGATAAATCATTACAATAATTGATTTTAAGTGTTCGGGTAGAAAAATCAAATCTTGATTGATACTTTCTATTCCAATCTCGAATTATAAAGATCACAGTTTTTAGACTTTATTTTAGTTTTAGAACATTCATCCGACCCATGAAACCCTAAAACAATGACGAATTTTACCATAATTTGTCACTATAGTTTCAAGTATAACAAATAAACCATAATAAAACGAGCCTGATAATGTTCTTCTATTAATCTTATATTACCCTCCATTTCGACTTATACATTTATTAATTCATTACGACCATATATTCCTACAGAAGTTAAATATTTTCTGCTTTATAATACAATTTTTTATCTTAACCTCATTTACTCTGAATTTTTGAATTCTTTTTTTATTCGTAAATATTCCCATCACTGTTTGTCCAAGTAAAAATAGAGTGCTTGAGGCCGGACCTGTTATTCTTTAAGAATTGGAATATAGCAAGTCATAGTCCTATTTGCCTTTCAATTGCATGGATTGTTCATTCTTGATTTGCATTAATGCACAATATCTTGATATTAAGGACCAATAATCAATCATTTCGTATTCCACGTCTAACAGAACTTGTGTTTCTATTCAATGGCGAAAATTGAGAAAAAATACTGAAGAATAATCGCTGCAAATGAAGACAAATTGATCATTTTAGCTGCCTAGAGGCGGATGGTGCAGTGGCAGCACCTATCAAGCCAGATGAACAGTCAATGTTCAAAATTGGAAAAATAAGAGGATACAAATAAAGATGCTGTAAGTCTGTCCAAAATGAGCGCCAAAAATAATACCATTGAAGGAGTTTACTAATCCAAAATATTCGGTATGCAGATGCACTTCGACGCGACTGTGAATGATTTATTCATGGACTTGGAAACGATAAAAAATTCCACGAAGACTTGCAGTCATTCAGTTCTTGTTATTTATCTTAATTCATAAATGAAATAGTCCTCTACTCTTTATTTTCTAGGGAAATCAGAAGAAACTTTTTTATACGTTTTTGGGATCAGTTTCACTGATTCATTCTTTTTTATTTTGAAAGCCTTTTAGTTACTAAACCAGCTGTTAATCTAATGCGTTCTCTTTTGACTGTTCTTGTGCTCTGATGTATCATTACAATATACCTTGTCTAAAGACACTCTCTCAACCATCAAGTTGATTTTTTTCATTTATCTAAAGTAACTCTTTCCATGACTAGACATCTGACAGTCACCCGACGACTTAAAAAGCACAATTATTTAATGAAATTAAAACCGCACAAACTAACTTACATAATAACTCAATTTGAAATTAAAAAAATGTTTCACTTTGAGAGAGTATGATAAAAAATACTTCAACCCATCTAGAGAGACAGTAGGTAAGCATAGTCTAGACCACTTCATTTTATATCGTTTCCAGTTGTTTCCATAAACTATGTCCATAATGATTCCCTCGGATGTCAGTTGCGCTTTAGTAGTCACATTTGGTAAGTCCCCTTCGTCCCGTACTAGGCTTAAGAGATAATTTGGAATAATGATTAAGGTAGATATTTAAAAAGAGATTTTAATATTATCTTCATTTCAGAGCAAGCCAAATGTATTCTTTTCAATCTAGAAACAGAAAAATTAATATGGATTTAATTCCAGTTAGATTGCCGTTTTCAAATTACATCGTTTTTCAAGTGGTCCTATGTTCGAAAACCCTTTAATATTAAATTTGTAATGACTCCTTTTTATGCTGTCCATTGCGCCTTGTTTGAACTCTTAATTTAGTCAGATGCTCAGATTTGCTGTGTGGATACACAATAAGATTTTTTGCACTCATGAAGGGACGAAAGCTGTGAATTGAGAGCAGAGAATCACCGACAACTTACAAAGCAGGCTTAAGATTTCTTTGCGCAGACAAAAGTCTCTTAAGCTATCTAAAAATTGGCAATATAGAGGAGCAATTATTTTCTCCTTTTTCTGTGTTCATAAATCGGCAGGGAATATAAAGAATAAAACGATGCTTTATTAGTACTCACACCAAAAAAAATAGCGTAATTTTTCAACCAAGAAAAGCACTCGAACACGGAAGGGAACAATTAGGCAGTTCAATGTGGAATAGAGCAAAATATCTATTAGAAGTAAGTATTAACGTCGGGACATTTAAACAGTCACGACACTTTGATCTTTGAATCCAGAGTGAATGCTCTTTCCCTCTTAATTATAGTTCATTTATTCAAGTTCTAATGTTTCAATATCAAATTTCGGAATTTGGTCTTATTTTTCTAAACGAATTCCTGTTCACGGCGTTCAGAACTTAATGACCTGACCATTAACTTAAACGGTCGGTTAACCAAGTCAAAAAACTTTTTCGAATAGTCAAGAAACTAGGAGATGCTAGGAGCTAACAAGATTTTAAATATACAGTGCTCCCCGGAGTTCATTCAATTTATACTCTAAATAATAAATTGTCTGGAGGGCGAAAAAATGCTTTGCTAGACGTGAAATACTCGATTTCATGTCATCGACATGTCACTTCCACTTCATAACCATGGGACATGATGATATGATAAAATCAACCGCCATTCATCAATTGATAAGCTGTTTGTCTAATCATATTCTGCCACATTGAATTATAAAAAGCAATGATGGGTTCAATCTTCACAATCTAAACAACTTCAATACCAGGTGTATAAATATATTATTAATCACATAAATAAATCTGGTATGGTCTGGTTACCAGAATAACCTTGTCTAGTTAAATGTCTCTCTCTTCTTTCTCTCTGGGGTCTGGGCAATTTTACCATACCCTATTGCACTGATCAATTAACCACGCATTAAAACATAAATAAATAAACTAGGCGTAAACAACTGGCACTTAATTTCCCAAATTAGTTCATTGGCATCCCTCGGTTGGATAGAAAATATATGAAGTTGGTATTGTTAAACGCTGGTCATTTGAAATCTCGGCGACATTAAATCCATATAGCAAGAATTAATTTTTATTTCGAAAATATCGACTAAAATATTGCGAAAGATAGTTAAAAATGCTTAAAACTTCTACTTCATCTCAATGTAAATTAGGCATATCCAGTGTTTTCCTCCAAAACTGTGCTCTTATACTATGTAATTCAGGACGCCCGAATAAATGCAGTTTCAAAAGTGCCGCAGATGCATTAATTAGGGATTTCCACTTTTGAGATACGCAGAGTTAAAGGGGATGTCTGGAAATCGGTTTATTGACTTAAGAGGATCTGATCTAGTCACAGATATCAATTCGAATCAGTTCATTCACTTTACTGTCAAACCTTACATTGTGCAGTTGTCCAATCGGGTAATTGTTATAAAAATGCATCACATTGCAAAATTTGTGCATGGCTTTTCACACTTATGCATGAAGCAGATTCTTATCAAGTGGAGTCTCTTCAATAAATAAGACTTAGCCAGTGAACCTCTCTTTCGGAAAGTTCCTATTATGTCTACACAAGTTTATTAATTATCAGGTGGTAACGGAAGTTCTGTCCATTTTTAAAATTTGAATTAAAGTGAAAATTTTGCCAAAAATACATTTATTTAGTGTCCAACATAGTCACCATTTTTATTAATTACACCTTCCAATCTCGCCATAATCCTCCTCATTCCTCCGTCATAGAATTTGGCCGGTTTGGACTCAAAAAACGAAACTAGCTTCTTCACTTCGACCTCTCCTCTTGAAGTAAGACTTTGTCCCTTTAAATGATTCTGTAAGTTCCTGAAAAGATGAACATCGGTTGGTGCAAGATGAGGAGAATATGGTGGGTGATACATGACTTTCCAGCCAAATTCTTCAATGAGATTTTTGGTTGCTCTTGAAGTATGAGGTCCGGCACTGGCATGGTGCAGAATTACCCCTTTTCGATTGATCAAAGCAGGCCGTTTTCCTGTAAAACAGGTTTTAAACGAGTTAGCTGCTGACAGTAAAATTCAGATGTCAATGTTTGACTGTCATCCATTAGTTCATAATAAAAAAATCCGCCCAGCATCCAATACCACCATACACACAAAAGAATTTTTTCGAGTGCCGTCCCGAACTGTCTCGGTTTGGAAGTGGAATTGGGCTTGAACCACAACTTAGCAACAACTGTCTTTTGCACTTAACATTGTTGTAAAGGATCCACCACTTCTCGTCGCTGTCAGTTATGATTCAGTCTAAAAAGGTGCCTGAAGTTCAGTTCACGAGAAGGCAGTGAAACACAACAGGTCACACGCTGTTGTTAGTTGATTTCTGACAAATCGTGTGTGGGGGAGGGGGCATTTCCCAGCCTTTGAGACTTTTCCAGCCAAGTCTTTTCATTTTCCTATGCATGGTCATTTGCTCAATTCTCTCAATTCACCTTCCGCAGGTCTTTTCATTCACAACATCATTTGCATAAGTGTCTGGGTGTTTTTGCTGAGCTTGCCGTATTTCCTGGATGAAATTCAAACAATTAAAATAAATAATATCTTATTAACGACCATAGATAAGGTAAGCATACAACATTAAGAAGCTAAATTGAAGTAATCATGCCCTAAACACATAGCTCAAAAATAAAACAGAACTTCCGTAACAATCTGACAGTATTCCCAATACAGTTTCACTATTTTTTTTTTCGCTACAACTAGACATACAAGGTCTCTCTCACGACATGTAAAGCAGATAACTCAGAATCAGTATCTAAGTAATCCAGGGATGAAACTTTTAACCTCCCAAGTTATTGGTTATTGGCATCTCACTGTCAGCAGTGGTTGCAGTAAATTAAACGACAATATTACTCACTATATTTCACTGGAATTTGAGCAGATAATTGAAGAATATTAGGAATTACAAAAATTCGATTATTTACCTTTTAGTATCACTCATTAAAACGATCTTGTCTAGGATTAATTCATCTAGTCATTTTCCCACCTTCAGTTATGATTGTTATGGGAGATGAAAAGATGTGCAGTGTCTTACACTTTATTTGAATTCTAGAATTCAATTAAAAGTCATATTCAATGTCCCCAAGGTCAATTTTTATGATCTGAACCATCAGTTTGTGGGAAAGTTCATGTCCACGATATTCAAAGCTCATTGAATGCTTGATTTAACCGAATTAATACCACACTGATTCTTTTGCATCCTCGACTTTGCAACTGCAAGCAGTATGGGAGGCCCAATGAAGTTTAATCAGAAAATAAGATAAATAATGTTGAGCGGAAGAGTATTTCGATCAGCACTCCCAACTTGCTCATTCATTCCACTATTAATTATCTACAACACGTAATATCTGAGGCTCAATTTAACGCCACTTATTGGTTCTTATGAGACTCTCTCAGTAAAGACTCTTTGACCCAAAATAGAGAGCATGTAAGCTCATTAACGATGTTTACCGATGAATTGGGGGTCAAATGCGTAGTTGTGGGTCATTACGCGGCTGTGTGTATTTATGAGTGTCACTCAGGCAATCGTGAACATGTGACGCGAGTTTTTCACAAAATACGTCTTGCCAAATCGGTTGCGTCAATATTCTGTCTGAAAAAGTCAATGGCTGAGAAGTATGCAGCAAGGAACTCACCTCAACGTCACCTCAATTCAGCCATATATTTTTTGCACTGATTGATAAAATTTCTCACGAAATGACTGCAGCTCAAAACTTAATTCAATTACAGTTTAAAAGACCGAATTACTCGAGGAAGTATTTTAGTATGTAAACAATGTTTTAAAGTGACACTTCTAGCGAACAACAAGGAGAGGAGAAATTTTGATGACTGAATAATCGAGGCTATTGGTGACCAACTTTTGTTCTCTGGTAGCGCAGTGGTCAATGTTCACGTCTGCCACGAGATCAACGTTAGTCGGCGCTCCTCCGGTGCTGTAGGCAGCCGACTACACTGACCACCTCTGACGCACAGGACTAGTACGAGTGACCACAGAATACCATCTCTCTGCCCAAGTCAAGATTTTCACCTCTTCCCTCAATCAGTCTGGGACACACACTATTCCTTATCTCAAACGACGATTGATCCCGCTTCAGGAATACCGCTCAAAATGTCAATCTCTCACGACTCACAATTAGAGTTTCCCACTGCTAAGTGGGATTTCAACGGTAATAAGCGTCTAATCGAAGTGTCAGGGAGGGCAAATCAGATAGCCGACCCAGATTGAAATCACCCAACACGTCTAATTTTTTGTGGACGGAGTAGAATGAAGACTATGTAGACAGTGATGGATGCTCATCACTTTGACTTCATCGTTGACTCTTTGAGCTAAATAAATCTTACAAATCTGTCCCTTTTAAATCGATAGTACTACTGCATATAAAGTGCAATTACTGGGAAGGACCTCAAACATTTACCCGAACATAATTTCAATCCTATCAAGTGTTTCAATCTTACCAAATATTCGCCTAAATCACACGGAAGGAGTGCCGCCCCAAATACAAACCAATTCCAATGAAAATACCCAGAATGTCTTGTGAAAACATTTGGGTCTTCAAGTCAACATTCATTTTGGCTGTTCTTGCTAAGCTAACTGACAAACGAGAAAGTTAGAGAACAACGTCATCAACTCTGTGATCATTTAGCCTTAGGGACGCTTTAGAAATGGCGTCACTTCTACTTCGGAGAGAATTGAGATGTGATGCGAACTTCTCACATATATTTCCCTAAATCCGACTTAATGATATCCCAAAACGTCAATGAAATTATTCACTTCCCGTCCTATTCTTTCAGAAGCTCGGCAAAATCTCTTAGATAATGATTAAGCAACCTCGTTACCAAATGAACATTCTCCGTTTTAAAGTACCTTACTGAATCATATGAACCAGTAAATATTTTGTTAATTTTCCAATAGGTAAAGAGAATGAAATTCAATTATTGTCATCCCAATTACATGACAGTGTACAAAACCGAGTTCGCTTAGTTCATTCAACAAAACAGAATACATATCTTCGCATACGCAGATTAAGTAGTACACCGACACTCGGCACGGTTAGAGGCTCTAAAATTTTAAATTAGCGATGTCCTTGAACAAGTTACCATTCAAAACTTACCTTAAAGTAATGATGAGTTAGCCTCCGCAGGCTGTTAATGGTGGCAACTTGCAGAGCTAGTTTGCACCGGATTATCTGTCACAGTAACTGAGGATGAACTGAAATCCCATTTTCAGTAAACTATGTATTCCCTGTAAATACCTCTCTGATATTATTCTAAAGCAATAATAATCCAAGAGGGCTCCGATGACGTACAACACGAGGGAACTTGCGACCATGAGATCTGAAGCTGATCCATCCACGGTGAAGAGAATGTGACAAGCGCAAATAGTTCAATCTCCATCATCAATGGAATTGTACATTTCTTTACGGTGATTAGTCCATGCATTCTTACCCATTCAGTTCATTCTCCGTTGCGTTCTTTTTAAATGAATAGCGAGACTGGCTGGACTCCACTTTGCCGATCAAATTCATCGCCAACTTTCAATGTCACCTTCTTCGTCACACAGACACTAATAGATTAGGAAATAAGAAAACGCACAGAGAAAATTTATTTTGTTTGTAAATATATTATTAAATAAGAGGTTTAATATGTGTGTTGAGAAGTGACATGAGTGACGAGGAAAACGTGGGCTAATAAAGGCATCAGACTCACAATCTTTACCTAGTCTTGGTCATTATCGGCATCTACCATGATTCCATAGATGCTAAAATGAAACGTCCACTTGTCAAGTTAAGTCGAACGAAGGACTCTGAATGGAATCGTGTCTCTTGGTAGTTTTCTAGAAATAAAATATTGCTTTTCAGCCATCAAACTAAACTCAAACAGGACAAAATGCAAAATTCCGAGAAAGTGAATGAAAACAAACCTCCACCCTTCCAAGCCATTATCTACTGCATAATTCAAACACTTGCCAACAGTAAGCTAAGCCCACAGTAAACGCCTCCGAAAATCTCAGGCAGTGAAATTTTATCCACAAAGGGCCTGTATAGAAATCTTGGTTTAAATACCGAAATCTCCCAATTTACCTCTCTTCTTTTGTAAGCCAATAGTATTGTTAAAGGTAAGTAGTCCCTGTCGAATGGGATTTTTGATACGACTAGATGAAAATACTTATCAGCTGTAACACAGCTTACACAACTCTGCCAACTCAAAATTTTGGACTGTCTCACCTCTGTCAGGTCAGTACTGTCAGCTGCTGAATATCATATAAGATCATTTTGTCTTCTCAACTGGTGAAAGGAAAAATGAATTGAAGTGGCAAGACCGACACCATTTGATTAGAAATCTGGCCAATAAGCACCGAACCCTGGGAAGGCAGACAACACACAACGCCGAAAATATAGGGTGTGGGTGTCAATAAATGTGCCACAGATACTGCCACAATTACAGTTCAGAGGTAATCGCGAGGGCTACCTCTGTATATTATAGAAATGTCAAGTTCATATGCAAATAGCTCTTCATGAGATGTCGATCATTTCAGATGGTCATCGGTGTTTGACAATTGGCATTCGTGTAGGTTTCTACGACCACAACTTGTCCGCCTGTAGTGGGATGCCATTGACGACGACTACGTCTTATTGCTACCGATCGCCAGGACATCGACTGTCTTTAGCATGGTGTTTAATAGATATCCTTCAGTAAATGCATTATATAAAAGGATGGATTTGCAGTCTTATGATTGCGAGACCAACTACTCCTATTGCCGCCTCCATTCGATCAAGAATGTCATTTGTCCTCATTTCTTTGCATTTGAGTCGATTGAGAAGTTGTTATTAGCTTCATGGCCCTCATTTTTCCAACATTAAAGCAAGAATTTATTAACCAAGTTAAGGCACTCTTTCAATCCAAGTTTCGGGCATCAACACCAGAACACCATGGATCCGGCGTAAATCAACTTGCAACAACAAATAGCCGTCTGAAGTTGTCCTTGAAATCTTCTGCGGAAAGTGAGGAGGCGACCCTGAATACGTCTCATTCAAGAAGATATCTTGTGAGTTTATTTTCTCAGCTATAAAGACTCACTATCTTCGCATTTTTATGGTAGAAAAAATGAAGTATTTGTGTTCTAGTTAATCAAAGCACTCCGAAGCCTCTTAACCCATAATGAGAGAGCGCTGAAAATAAAGACCATTAGAACTGTTTTTGCAAGAGCACGAACTGTTAATTTTGAATCATGTTGGCATGGTCTTCCTGCAAATTTGGCCGCTTTGAATTATTTTACGAGCTCTATTCATATACAAATGAAGCCCAGTAAGTGATATTTTGCTATATATCGGGTCAATTGTCCTAAAACTAGAGTACCCAGAATTCACGTTTGCTTAAGAAATAACATTTCTACGAACCACAACTAAGGATCTTCAATATTGTTCTCCATAAGATCATAGAGACAACATCAGTGAATATCTGTAACCCTTAAAATGTCATTATTTTAACACTTGCATATCTGTTTTTTCCTTCTTACCACGGCCACTATTTATCCTCAGGTGAAGGTGGTTCTATCATCCCATTGCATATCCACTAATGCTCATTTTCAATCTTCAACGAAAAGGCTGCATTCCTTGCCTACAGGAGGCAAGAATTAGAGGACCAATTTCTCCTCCATCGTCGCTAGTTAGTTATCCCTTGTTGAATATTCACTCGGTGTAGTGATGTGTCACTCATCATACTTCGGCTCTCCTCCATTTTATCACAATTTTATCCTGTCTTGAACCTAGTACACAGAGTTTCGTTCATTAGTCACAACTCTGGAAAACAGAACCCGAAACACAGCTTTGTTGTACTTTAATTTAGCCACATGGGGTGGTTGGGTGTCGAACCATACCAGGTTATACGGTTAGGAGCTTAACACTGCTAAGCTAGTATCCCAAACGCAGTACAAAGCAGGACTGCTCTAATCGAATGCCTTGACAGCGGGAGTAAGGCAGATGTCTACAATACAGAACACCTGCCAATTAGCATTTTATTAACAAAATTTTCGTCTAAGTGATATATTTTAAATATTTTTATCGATCATTTTATATTTTCATTTTTCTCCAAAAAAGTGCATCAGATTCTTTGTTTTAAATGCGTTCCTCGTTTGTTGACATCCAATGATTACATTTGAGGATGACGCTTTTAGGGAACAATAGGAATCGTCTTCTAGAGATCGGGCATCCGTACTTTCATCTAATTATGCTCTCACCCTATCCCGATTGCAATGGATTTTCCAGTTTTTGGATGTTTTAGGCCTGTAGGGAGACATACAGCCATAGGTCACAGAGAATGGCAGTGATGTTTGGCTTCGAACAGATCGAGAGGCCATTTTATGTTGTGTGTTAACTTGTTCCCTAATCTCTAATTTGTTACTTTTATACCGTTTATAAATATTTACCACACTAACAATTTCAGAACTTCGACAGAATTTGAAACATGGATAGGATATTTCCTATCAAATATTCTTCTGAAAGCATACCTCTTGTATTTATATTTGCAAATGTAACACCAATCCAATCAATTTAGATCTTTCTTTTCGCTTCCGTTGTTGGAAACGTAACCGGATCCTGTTTTGTTCGATAGAGTAGAGGTGTAGCACTCTTTAAAATGCTTTTAGCCTATTGTAGCTTCTTTTGTACTTTATTGAACAAAATTTAACTTAAAGAAATGTCCGTTTTCTCTGAATGTGTTTGTTGATAGATGAAGGAATAAAGAAACGCTAAACTCTTTTTACTTGATGATTCCAATTCCTCGCTTCTTTTACTTGTGTAAAGTTGTAAGTGTGAAGTGATTTTGATCATAACATTTAAGTTTGTACTATAGTGAATGCCTAGAATCTAAAAGCTAAAAGCTAACATTTCGTTTGTATTTGCACGTGGAAGTAATTAAATTATTATCTCATTGAAGACCTAGTTACACTGCAGCACTCCAGCATTTTGACTTATACCTCTTGGCTTTTCGAGATGTTATATAAATGGCCAGATAGAAGAGGATTTTATTAGGGAAGCGTGCACTGTGTAATGGAATACAAGTGTTTGAAGGTAAATTGCGAGATAGGGAAAAGAGCACGAGTCACACGCGTGCTGACCGCTTATTTGAGCTTCTCGATAGCACTTGCAGATACTCAGATGCCGCGTAACATGAATGAGTGATGAGATTATGGGTGTTAACTGTTCCGGCTCCTCATGGAGGCTCCCATGCGTGTCATTCATTGTCAGATAATGATCTTTTTCGTTTGTCCATTGACAAGCAAATAAGGCAAAATTAGTTATGTTTATCACAATCCGTGTCCCACTTGCTCAGTACTGACTCTTTTCCTTCCTTTCCAACAATTAATTTTTCTTACTGCTTTATTCCTCCTTTTCTCATTCCATTACGATTGACCAGTCCACCGCAGTCTAAATGAACTCTTTGTCTTCTGACTTTGTAAAAGAATGTTTTATTCTGTTTGCCTTTATGAAGCTCATTGGTATTGGGAATACACATCGAGCCTACTCTTAAAGTAGCTTTATTGGCGGGACTGCGACTTTAAGAGAAATCACGAAGAGGTGAAAACGAATGAAAATTTGAAGAGAAAAATGATCTGCTGTGAGGGAATACTAGAGTATTTCAAATTAAAAAATTAAACAGGGCCAGGTTCAAGAAAGAAATAATCAGACAAATTCTTTGTTTGCTAGCTTAAAATTAATTCGTTTTCCGACTTTCTGTAAATAATTGGACTGTGATTTATTCAGTAATCTCAGCTCAAAGAAGATTATGATAAATCGTTACTTCCTACTATTTCGGTCATATTTTCTCCTTGCCAAACTGGGAATCATAAATCGTTATAACCTGCATTCATCGCTTTTCTTCCAAAGAACTTTCTCTAAATTCCATACTCTGTAAATAGATTACTTCCACTTTTTCTAACAATTGCACTTCCGTTGTTGTTATTTGCTTAAGAACTTTTTGACATTCTTTTATTCCATTTGAACCAAATGCCATCTGCAGCGAACGACTTTGGTCAATTTTTATCCAACAGTTTTTATTAATATTTAGCTAATAATTCATATACATTTGGTAGATTTTCGTTGCATTAAAGCAGGTTATCTAAACTGAGTTCCGTTTGCACATTTGCAAATCTTTTTTACGTATAATACCAACAAATTTTCATCTTAACTTTATTCTTAATTTTGAATCTGCTCAGTCACTTTGGACCGTTTCTGTATATTGAATGATTTATCGTTAATATGCATGAGATTCTGGCTGTTGGAACTGCAACCTTCCGTAGAACGTGAATGTTGCCATGTTGGTCTGCCTTGTAATGATTGATGATTTTTGCTAGTTGTTTGTCAGATGAATATAGAACACAAAATAGTCATTTCCAATTAGTGTATTGTAAGCTACCAAGTACGTTGCTACTGAGGGATTGAAAGTAGGTTAAACTAGATATTTCGACGGCTAGTGCAAAGATGCTTGTCAGGATTCAGACCGATATGGACGCAGAGGAATAACGAGAAGCTCAGACTTCAGTTATACGCAATTGAACCCGAATGCTGAAAGAGGGGGTAGTGACTACTGGTGACAAACGTCCTTTGTACCATTTAATACTTCTTTGGATCATCATTCTGCCTTCCATTCTCATATAGACCTTTAACCCTTTTTTATCCTATATAATTTTATTTACATGGTTATTTTATTAAAAGTGTTTTAGACAACGCTTCTTATCATTAAATAAAATAATTGGGTTCTTCGTTTGATGGCGTACCTTTCCTGAGTGTGTTTGCTGATTCTGAATTTGTAATGAATGAAATAGCTCAACAAAATAAGTTTGAAGGATTCCCCAAAACTTCTCACAATTATTTTAAGCAATATTAATTTAATTAGTTCTGGCGACAGATACCGTTTAGGTATTTGCGTTTATTTGAGCCATTTTCAAACGATTCAGTTGGAGAATCATGATCAATGACGTGTACTCCCCTCAAATTTTTTCTTTAAAGTCCAACGACGCTTCGGTTACAAGACGCTGGATTCTCACCCCCTCCCTCTTTCATCGTCCTATTTTTCTTTCTTTCTCCATTTTCTTTCTCACACGCGCTCTCTCTCAATTTTTAATTGTTACTGTTTAATAGAGTATGCTTTATTCTCGACTCTATCTTCTGGATCTCTGGGATTGTGGCTGTCTGTTGTTAGCTGACGGCTGTTAGCTATGGCTACAACACGCTAAATCCTCTAGTTGATTTCTAATCGGACTTTTAAACAGTGCCTATTTATTATTCAAAGGCATTCAAATAAATGCATTTATTCTGACTAGACGACATCAGACATGTTCAGTCGATTGAGTTCCTGTATAAAATGTCGCAAATAGTGTGTTAAGATTCGCAACTTTGCATATTCATTGCTTGAGCTGCTGATATTGGCGTCAATGTTTTTTAATCAACAGGGGAGGATTATAAGTTTTTGTGCCCTGCCAGAGACAACAACTTGGGTTATGGAAATAAGTGGAATTATTAGAGGTCATCAATGTTAATTTATGTATGATAACAGATCTCGAGATTGATTAGGAATAAATTTTGTAATGAAAGTGATCCGAACATAATTTAAGGGTGATTCGCAACATCTGAAAGCTACATTTGTAAAGGTGTGGTTTTAATAATTCTCCTTTTCTTGTTTACCTTCAAGAAAGGTAAAAATTTTAATGGAATTAAGCGTAGAATCTATATTTGAATGGGAGTATTTCAGTATAGATAATTGGAATAATTTAAGGAATAATTTCCTTTGAAGTCAAAATTGTGCCTGTGAAAGCGAAATCACCCAGGAAATTCAACGGGTCAATACATAATCTCACACATTGGGTCAATCACAAAGAATGTTGAAGTCACAAGACCCAAAGTCACCAATTTAGGAGATACGACTATTGGCCATTATTGTGCAGAAGGGTGAATATTCACAGGGTCACAAAATTGTAGTTTCACCTTAATTCTAGGAAATAATGAATCAGAATCAGATCGTAGAAGCTAAAACTCTCTCTCAGCTAACACCAGCAAACAACACAAAAAGTTGTGTAGGCCGAAGTGTATTGGATAAACCACAATGAGGATTCGAGAGAATAAGAGAGAAATGAGGGGTATAGGTGTGAGGAGAAAGCAAATGGGCAGGTAAATGACAAGTGTGTCTGCGTGCCTGTTTGTATGGGAATACTAAGACAGTTTATATTTATCACTGGAAAGGACACATATGAGGGTCTGAGTGCAGGGACAGTTATCGAACATATGAGAATTGATAAATTCGTCTAGACATGACACATAGGGATTGAGTCATAGAGGCATAAAGACGAAAAATCAACCTATTTTCATAAAGAAGGTGATCAAAGAATAATTTTTGAAACGCATAAGGAGTCATCCATCAGTTAACTAATAGATTTTCGGATATTGGCACAATCAAATAGAAGTCGATGAAACCCTTTTTAAATAACATACAATCAACGTAAAGAGAATTTAGTCACAGATAATACAAAATGCATGGTTTTGCCACATTAGACCGAATATTAAAGGAACTAATAGGGAACACTAACGTCAAAATAAGTAATTGATAAAATTATATCATCTTCCCTCACACAAAATACATTTAAGACCCTGGGAGGATAATGTACTTGCGGCATTTTGAAGGATTCTGCCAAGAGAGTCCGATTGTTACAAATAAATTTATTTTAAGCAGAGCTCTTTTCGATGTTGAAATACTTAATGCTTTATAACTGCAAAGTGTTTACATATGCAATAAAACTACACCCCGAGGTGATTAACGACTATAGAATGCCTGATGTAGGTGTTGCTAAATCAATTTAAAATTGTAATTTTAAAGTATAATCTGTTTATTTTCTGAAAGTTAAAGTCCTACTAATTGCGCCACCACCCAATTGTTCAAAATCAACTGATCCCAGGCACAGATTTTCATCAGCTATCAAACAAATGTGTAGAAACGGACCCATATACATACCGAAAACTAGCACAATTTTCGTCCAAACTCTAAGGCTCCAACAAAAATAAATAATCTCAGATTTTTGAGTCTAATTGCAGCTTGAAATACGTGGAAAACTTTGGCTTTAAGAGAGAATTTTTCTGATTTTACCTGTACTATTTTCAGCCACTGCTGTATTAAAAGATTATAAATTGTACCCCTAGCCTTTCCGCAGCCAATACCATCTGCCCTTCTTGACTACGACAGCAGGACAGAGGCAGAAGACAAGATTTTTGCTAGTATAGTTTATTTCAGAAGGACCGGGAATCATTAGAGGTAGAGATAAAGTATGTGTTTACAAAAGTAGTATATATATTAAATTTTTGACGGGTGATCACGACATGTATGAGATTAAGGGTGTCAGAGACCATGTTTGTGATCTTGGCAAGTGATTATAAGGGATGCGACAGTAGGAAATCCAAGAAAACAGGTGGGAAAGAGGACAGAGAAGGAATTTTTATTTGGAAAAGTGGGCTCTAATTGACCGCTATAAGTTCTGCATTCCTCTCCTCATTTTGTATCTTTAATTCTACCGTTACATCCAATATAATGAAGTAAAAAAATATGAAAGAGGAAATCACTGAGAGAACATCAGAACGGACAATTCACCGCTTTTGTTGATATTATTTTCTGATTAATCAGGTGATCTGAAAATGTTTGCCAATCATCCTACCTGAATGAGCGTGAATAAATGGGAATCTTATGCGAAACCTAACTGTTTATTTATGTGTCATCCATACGATTTGATAAGCAAACAGAACTGGAAAAATATGTTTAGGATTTAGAATAAAAACCCGGTGTTAAAACTGGTTTTCTAAGTTTATATATTTCATACGTGATTGATTCATTAATTATAATTCAAAGTAAAAAAGTTGAATAATTCGAAAATAAAGTAATAACAATGAAAAATATAATACGATAGATGAAACTCTGGCTTACTTTCACTAGACTAATAGCTGATAATGAATTTCAAGAAAAATATTCATGTTTTCGATCCGTAGTAAACAGATATACGTTTGTGTTTAGCTCGAGTTTTGTGTGATTTTCGCAGCAAACTGTGTAAAATTAGGATAAAACAATTCATGTAATCTATTTTTTTTGATGAGGCCAAGGTGTCATTTTTCATAACAGGATTTTGGACCATAAAGAGTAAAATGCAACAGACTTAGAAAAAAAAGCACTTTAGTGAGAGTATTTGAAAGGGATGAGGTGAGCAGATGAGATGCCATGGGTTCAACTTGGTGGAAGGGACTGTCAGAAGGACCTAGGAGTAAGAGGTTAGGTAAGAGTCGGGCAAGAGGTAAAATTATACATGAGTGTTATAAGTATAGAATCGGCAAAAACCGTTGGAATAATTAAGAGACAATGAGGAATTCCGCTAAATGTTTAAAAATAAAGGCATGATTAATAAAATTATGTAGCGACGAGTTATCAAATATCGAAAGGCGGTGTTTGGAAAACTGCGTTGAATTTCAAAATCTTTTCTACATTTAACTTTTGTTAATTTTTCGTACTTGTGATCTTGCTTCTGAACGGTACTCTTCCAGTTTTATACCAATTTCATAAACCTCCGTTACTTTCAAGAAACAATTACTGCTCACTATTCATTCGCTCTGAAAGTTCCTTTATATGACCTCCTTATCAGTCTTTTAGGTCTTGGAGCCTAATGTATCCCCCACCATTTTAGTAACTCTGGCGATCCTCTCCCTGGATTAGGGATTTATCCTCTGAGGTAAAGTGATTTATGCTAAATATCTATAATCGAAATAGTGTGTCTAACGATGGCCTGACAATGTCGAAGATTTTGATAGAAATGGTGGTAAGATCCAGTCGATTGATAATACCGGCAATTGGCAAACTATAAATTACAACCGCACAGACTATATCTCTTAATGATATTATATAACTTCTTTAATTTCAGATGTATTATTTTCAATTCCAGAGAATTGTGAAACGGGCATATTTAAGGCAGTCCTTTCATTTTTGCCAAGAGTAATCATAATTGGTCTATATACTAAGTAACCCTGTTCTAATCATTTTTCTATCTACAAGCCGAAATCTCGGCCAAAGAAGAATGAAAACACAAGTTCTCATTGTTATTGCAAAGGCTTATTACAATTAAACCCGACCTATGTACGGTATAACGTAATTCATATTCGTTCATATAAACAATTTAAGAAATGAGCGTTATTTTCAATAAATAATGGGAAGAAAATATAAGACAAATATTTATCTTATTAAGAGAAAATATTTGACAATTTTGATTAATTTTACTTCCTCCTTGACAAATTACTCTCCAACATATGTATGAAAAGGTCAGATTCCAATTTGCAAAGGTATTTTAGAGTTAGAATATTAAACTTGTTATAGGAGGATTAGATTAAGTTACGAATCTCGATTGAACACAGATTACGGAGCTTTTCTTACTTAACATTTTCTGTTATCTCATCTTTGCCATGTCAAGACTGTAAGTTGTCTAACAACAGGTAAGATAATTTCACCTTCTTAACCAATGAAAGAGAAAGTGAGTTAATGCAGTATGGCTTCCGTCATGATTAAAAAATCAATATATAAGCGCTGGGCAAACCTTTGTTGAAATCCAGGGGACTTACCAAGGAATTTGAATTTTGGAACGTGAACCAAACATTTTGTAAATATTGTACAACTTGAGTTCAAAAGTTAAATGAAAACTTTATGATACCTTGGCACTGCTCTTAGCATCCCCTCCTCTTTATCGTTTGCCAGATTTTCAGCTAATCGATCCCATTAACTTCTCACAATTTAAAGTTGTTAATTTTTTGTATTACTGTGGGTAATAAAAATAATAATATAATTATTTTGAACATTTCTTTTATTCCTTTACATTCCCGCTTCTATATTAACGAGTTATTTAAACCACTTTCTATTCAGTACTTACCTAAACACTGAGACTTATACTGGCAAACGTTTTCTGCATTCTCGATAAACATATAAGTTTGGTCATATCATATATGATATTAGTGAACAAACTCTGATAAACTAAGTTACCTGTTAAGCGCATTAAAAATGAACTTCCGGTGATCATAGCAGATTTTGGCAATGCCAAAGCTAACTACACGTCTTAAAGAAGAGGAATTTAAAGTCGGCAAAGAATTATAGAGATTATGTAAAGCAAAAGTGAGTCTCATCGCAGTTTATTATAATAAATCATTTTGCTCGATAACAAAACAGTTACGGTGGACCTATGGTGGCAACATGATGACTTTCATCTCTGTTCAACCTAAACTGCCGCAGAGAAAAATTGATTCTCGAAGGAGACGAAATCAGACAGCCACTCCAAGTGTACTTTATTTAGCCTTCTTACGCAGTACCCCTCTCGCGTACCCAACTTAGACATGTAACCCAACCTTCCCTCCTGTAACTCTCTCCTTCCCCTGAGATTGTCCAGTATAACATCAGTCTGCCTTTGTACTTCCACACACACGCACGCAGGCGCACACTTGTCATTTACCTGCCCGTATGCTTTTTCCTCATACCCTATCCCCTCATTTCTCTCTTATTCTCTCGTATCCTCATCGTGGTTATCCAATACACTTCGGCCTACACAACTTTTTGTGTTGTTTGCTGGTGTTAGCTGAGAGAGAGTTTTAGCTTCTACGATCTGATTCTGGTTCATTAGTTCCAACATACTGATGGACCTACAAGTCCATCTAAACTCTTGCACTTCAGATTTGGAAAAAATATTTTCTTCTGTTATCCATTAACACATAAAAGTGCATTAGCGCTACTTAGGGCCTTCCAGATAAAATTCGAATTCCTTTGCTGTGTCGTAATTTAATCAAAAGTGATCAGAAACCGTAAACAGGCTTACACAAAGACTTTCATAAAGTTAGAATCTATATTTAGTAACGCTCTCTATCTAACAGATACCTTAAGTTCATGAAGGCAATCATACGTAAATAATGAAGGCTTTTATCAAATTGTAAGTATTGTTGATACCGATATGTATATCAGTTTTTTATGAAAATAGCAGAAAATATGAGATTGTGGAAATAGCGGGAATTAGACTATTTACTTTTTGAAAAACTAAACCCCGATTTAATTTGTGATCTTTAACTATTAAGTGAGTAAATGGAGAATGGTGGCAAATCTCTTTAGCCGATTGCGCTAATATGACACCTAATTGTTTACTTCAGTGGCGTTAAAGCAACTAAGAGAAGATCTTGACAACCATTTCTCAGGTATGTTTTAGGAAGATAATTTCGAAAAACAATTTTTGCAGAGAATAAACCAGTGCCCAGAATTTTTTCAATAGAAACTGGTTTTTTAGAAAGCACGTTTATTACAATTCTTATTATTTGATTGAAAATTTACATTAAAGATTTTGACTCATTTGGAAACAAAATAAAAATAACCACGGAGTGAGAGAATAATAATTCTCCTTATGGCTGCCTTTCATCTAAATGATTATTAATTTTAATTTAATAATACATTCTAAATGTACTTTCACCAATGAAAGATTTTACTTTGCAAAAATAAATCGGCAATATATTTTGTTCAATATTCATCATTTATTGTGCCAAAGTAAAAAGAATATTTACCCAAACCAAACGGAACAGTCTTCTTTTAACAATAATTTGGAGCAGGGATTTAAAAATATAAATGTATTATTTGGTACTCCAGTATTATATAGCAACTCCCTTTTCAGACTAAGTAATGATAATTGTTTTAATTGAGGAAGAGATAACATCCACTTTCAAAAATGAATACTGATCTTTTAGGCCTTTATAGCAAAAATTGTGAACGTTGAAGTTTTTTCAATATGAAGATGCCAAATAATTTTCTGCCCAGTTTTACCACGTTTTTTGAGGATAACTATTGATTTCAAAGACATTCCTGCCGAATGATCTCTGAACATAGTAGGAATATGTTTATTTTCTCCCAACCGATCATCACAATGCTCCCATAAATCTGGTCATCCATTTTTAGAGCCAGTTAGCAACTGATCACAGTTTGAAGAATAAAAAGTTAAAGTTAAGAGAGGATATAAATTTTGTAAAATTCTGAAGAGTAATCGTAATTATTAATAACTCGAATAACAACAATGTATTTATAAATTTTTTGATTAAAGAGCTTCGTTTTGTTACACTGTAGATATATAAATATATATACGTATGTATGGAATTCAACAGGGAACGACTGTCTTCGCAATTGAAATGGGTAACAATTTTCAGAACCTAAAAAAAACGTTTTCTGTGGTAAATGAAGCGTAAAAAGATAAAAATCATTGGTAGGATCCGCTTATATCTAGAAAGACGGTTTCAAATTTTAAGGTGTGTCCAAGAGGAGTGAAGTCAGGTGACCTTAATTTTAGGAGAACTTTCGATGCGATCAAGGAAATATT
Organism: Hymenolepis diminuta; assembly: GCA_900708905.1. Lineage (NCBI taxonomy): Eukaryota > Metazoa > Platyhelminthes > Cestoda > Cyclophyllidea > Hymenolepididae > Hymenolepis > Hymenolepis diminuta. The sequence continues at coordinate 357,850 of CAADRB010000091.1, forward strand.
CAACGCCATAGGAGAGATCAGTTTAATACAAATGCTATCAGAAATGCTCTTACATAGGAAAAGTTGAATGTTAACAGTATCAGCAATTCAATGGGTGTTACGATATTACGGTGATCCCCAAAAATCTCAGATGGAAAATGGAAAAGTAGTTTTACACTATTTCAGTAGACCTATGGTAAGAAAACATACTAACTATCGTGTATTTAGCGAAAGTGAAACTGGGTCGAAAGAAACATAGCAACTAAGGCATTATAAGCTACACGCGTGTTAGAAATAGCCTTGAGGTCTTGTCGGACCAAAGTTAAGTGCACACGCCTGCACATAGAATGGACCAATGGAGAAGTCCAACCATAGGAAGTCAGTATTGTAATTGACTTAATTGGGTCATATTCTGAGCTTCCTGCCGCTCGCTCTAGATGGAGATATGCAGAAATGGGGGAGAATGACCACCTTCTCCCGCCATTTGTAACCTTTATACCTCTAGGTTCCCATTTTCTTATGGATTTTGCCTCCTCTCATATGCACTTACCTTATCTATATCATGGGTCTTAAGGTCCATTATGACCATGCATTCTCCATCTTAAATAAACGTCTTTTAAGAAGGAAAATTAGGTCGGAAATTATTATAACGGAAGTATTATTTAAAATAGGAAATTCATTGCCTCCTCTATTATTCTCACTGATTTTTCACCTTTAAGACTTTATTAATCCGAAATACTGTTTTATTAAATACTTCGATTGAAGCTGATTACTTGTTCTTCAACGTATTTCGAAGAATTTTTAAAGTGTAGCAAAAATGTTTTTAAAGTAATGGACTGTACGTTTTTTCAACTGCAAATAATGCAAAAATTATCATATTGATTATCTTAATTTTAATCAGCACTTTTTAAATCACAGGCAAACAAATTTTTGAAATTGTTTTCCAAAGACAATCAAACTGCACAAAATGTGAAAAGATCGATTTAAATTCCTTCACTCAGAGTTCGTATGAATCCCAAATGCCCATTATTTATGAAAATGAAGTCCCTCCTTGTCAAGGTTGACCCTCAGATCAAATGAAATTTTAAATCTGCAGGAAAAATATAAACAAATTTGATTAATTTCTTAATCTGCCAATCTTAAGAAACCATCCTTCCAGTAATTGGCGAGAAAAGTTCAAGCTGAATTTAAGATGCTTCCTCTCATTAAATCTGATTAATAATAATCAGATTTTTTATTTTCCAATTTAAGTAGTGATAATAGGTAAAGTAATAGGCATTTACGAAAAATAAAAAATTGGACTGTTAGATAAATAGTCATCAACATTACACCGACAGAAAGAAGTGAATAAGGTATAAGGATAGCAGTTTTTAAAAGCTAGATCTTTTAAGCCTGTGAGCGATGAATTTGATCAAAACTTCGTCGTAAAATTCCATCAACGAGGGATTGTATTTGTCAGGAGAAGACTACAGCCGTGGAGAAAAATAATGTTGGACAGAGAAAACTAGCTAAACCACTGCCTTTGCCTCTGCTATCGCAAAATAGGTGAGAGACAAAAGACAGTGAAGGAAAAAGAGAGAAAAATGCGACTTGTAACTGAAAAGTAGCTAATAAGCAGCGGTAAGTTCTATTCAAAGGAGTGAAGTAGAAACAAAACCCGTGGTACGTACATACTGACTCATAGCTCTGACCATCTTGATTGTTAGTTGGTATTTTTATCGTTTGCTCATGAACGAACAAAGAACGTGAAATCTGTCAATTATCGCATCATATCTCAATAAATTCTCTTCATCACAACCCTCGCTCAGCGTTGACGCTTCTCACCTCCCTTCCAATTCCCAATTCCAATTCCTACTCCTTCTTCTTTTATCCCTTCATCCATTTCCAGCTGTCCACCAAAAATGACATTCCACTTAGCTAACGGTCATCTCATTTGGAGAAGACTATTGTATCCTATTAGTCTTTTGGAAGATCAACCGTTTGCAAGGGGATTTCTTAGCCTGATTTGGTCAGATTCTTAAAGTATCTTAACTGTTGAGATTTGAGCTGCTTTAAACCCATAAGTGGCCTAGGTGGCAAGAAATTATTCATAAACATAATAAAGAGTGGCTCAATAATTACGAGGCAGAAAGGTGATTTAATTCAAAAGGCGAATAAAGGAAATTAATTGCACCACATTAACACATATTACCAGTTACAAACCAACCTATTTGGTTGCCTTAAAGTAAATTAATTCGCCAATATTAAGACTCTATTGGAATATTTTCTACACATTTTAGATATAATAGCATTCAGTTACATTATAAATTATCGGTAAGTATAAAGTATCATAGAAAATAAGTAATCTACCTTTTTATTATATATAGGTTTCCGCGAATTTCGAAACACTAATTTTCAACAAGTTGAAAAATTGTGTACCATATTTGATTTTTTATGAAAAATATATGACCACCTTTTTTACGTTTAAGTTGCAGTCCCTCAAAGACAAGAATATGCTACTTACAAAAGTAACCAAATTATTAAAATATGATTAAATTTCCAGAATTTCTTTTTCATTGCACTTACACTTTTGTCAATATGTCAAGCCAAACGAGACAGATCATCTATAAATTAGTCAAAAATAAGTCCTACTCACCCCTGAAGTAAATATAATTAGTAAAATATTTAATCCGAAGTTAATTTTAAAAAAACGAAGACTTTAATTCAGCATTCATAAAAAAGTCAGATGACAAAAGAAACATATTTCCTGCACAACCCTGCTCAGATTTGGCTGAGGCATATATGTTCATGAAAGGGTACCACTTTTTGTAGACCCTGCCTGGATCCATTGGCAACGACTTTCAATCGTCCCAGTCAACCAAGAAGGCAGTCAACAAGAGTGAATCCTTTCTTTGAGAACAGTTCATACTCTCCGTTTTCCATCTCACTCCCTATGAACTCCTACCATTTATTTTGTTTCAAACTTCTGGGTTTGCCGCGGCCCCTAACAAGATTTGATAAATGGGAAGGAAATGTTACCAAAAATTAAGATTTTAGTGTCTTTTTGATAGGACATTGGATTATTGTATACAGATTACTTCAAATTTTTATTTATACCATTCTTTATAAATTGTTCATTGATCTGAATATGTATTTCTTTTTTTTCTGTTAGTATTTTAATTTGATTCATTTAGATGTTATCTACATAATTATCGGATCGAATCTGGCCTTCCTTCCCTCGGGTTTGAAGGAAGTCAGGGAAGTAAAACAGGTCAAAAGGGCTAAAGTTTTTTGCAATCAGAAAACTTTAAACTTGGTTGCGAAATGTGGGATTCAGAAAATTCTAATTCACAAAATCGTCGTAATTTACAACCAACATCCAGTGCTGTTTTCGCTTATCCATTGTAAATCCAAGGTCTGATCCAAGGTAAGGTGTCTAAAATCTTACGAGACTAAGTTATAAGTAAAAACTCCAGCTTAAGATATGCCTGATCTGAGTTTAAAACCTGAAACTCCCTGAATTTTCCTTTCATCGCCTCTTAAGAATAAAAAATATTGAGTCCAGCATCCCCTACCAAAAAAGTACCTTAAACGTGAAAATCTGTTTGAAATGAACTGAACGGCTATATCATCAGTCACTCATTTAAGAAGAAAGTTCAAATTCATACTTTCTCACAGGAAAATATATATTTACCAAATTCTGAGACTATTAAACAAATAACTCACCCGAGATTTTGTTAACGCGGGAATGAAAATAATGATTTTATGAATAACTTTCATCAAATCATTTAATTTTGCATCAAATGAAATGTCAGTTATAAATCGTCCGGTGAATTCCATTCGCCCGCATAGCGCGTTTTGCTAAATAAATTTGGCATACCCCAGGAAAAAAATAGCATTATTTTATAAAATTTTTTCAAAATCACATTCATCTTGGGTTAAAATTGCTTATTCTGCTAAGATATATTAAGATCACGCAAGTTGTATAGATTTCTGTAAGACCAGTTTGATTTCTCAACCTTCAGATTGAAAATAAATTGAGGTGGCAAGGCTGACCGTTACAATTAAATAACCGATCAGTATGCCTGGATATCGTCCACGTGAATTAGCTCAGCAATCCAACCGACAAAGTAGTAGATCTTGAAACTCTGAACTCAAACTATCAATTAAGTAAATATCGTACAATACTAAACCCCAAAAGAATTAATTAACTTTTTTGATACTCTGACTTTACTGTAAAATTATTTTCGATCCCCGTCTCTTCATCATTTATTGAATTTACTGTTAAATGATCTCAATTACTTTCTCATAATGAAAAATTGTAATTGTAATTATCATAATATAATATAATAGAACGTCTTGTTGAAATAAATGCCTCTTTTCTAATAAAGGAATTCTATTAGTCAAGAAATGTCATTTCTAATGCCTTGAAGTGTTGCTCTATAAAATGCATGAGTTGGTCATAGATAATGATTGAACTGGTCATGGATAACCATAAGAAAATTTTACCCTATTGCTACGATCCCGGCTAGTTCCACTTATCATTTTCAGTAATTCCGAGACTTAACTTTAGAAACTAGGGCGTGATACTTTTTTCACTATTAAAGGACAATGGTAGAGAACTTTTCTGATCCAGTTACTGATTTTGACAAAATTGATAAAAATAATTTTTTTTAATATCAAGTTTAGTTGATTGATCCTGGTTTTTCTCCTTTAATAACAAGCTCTGTAAAATATATTTATTTTTGGAGTGATGTCTTTATTTATACAAAAGCACTGCAGTTACAACAAATTAACATTTTTTATCGTTAATTTTATCTGTCTAATTACAGCCGAAGCTTCGTGAAATTAGTTATTTAAAGTTTTAATGAAATCGCAATATTTTAATTTCTGATTTTCACATTTTTATGGGAAAATGCTCATTTGGAATGCAGTAACTACGACGAGCGCATTAGTACAAATTTGAATTTTGCAAAATTTTGGCCAAGAATAAGACGAATTTGAAATTTTTGAATAAGTACAGATTCCTACTTACGGAAAAGTATTTCCAATAGAATGTGATTGTTAATATGCATCCTTCGTGTATAGAAATATAATTATTTGCTACTTCTTATGATAGATCCATTTACAAACTGGAAATTGTATAAAAGTCAGATTAGATAGATAATTATCTCTAATACACTTGAAGAACAGGATTTGATTATAAGCGTATCACAATACAGACGGAAGAAAAGAGTGGATTATTGAAAAAATGTGTGCATGAAAGCAGAGATATTATTCAAACGTTGTTGTGCTATTCATAACTTGCACTTGTGACAAACAAGCCTGTACGGATGCACTTGTTTACATGGCCATTGGATAGATCATGACATTTACGACGATGATTCCTATGCTGAAGAAGACTTCACAAATATGACCAAACAATTTGATCACCAACTGAGAATTAAAGTAAAACCAACCCAGACAGTAAAACTACTTCCGCTATCCGAACGAGTAAGACTTCATGCAATCTACTTGAAGAACAATTGTTCTACTTGAATGCTAACAAAGTATGCAGTTCTTCCTATATGAGAAGGCCAAGAGTATATTTGGACCACAGGTATATTGAATAGTCGTAGAGGAATGAGAGAGGTAGGAGGAAAGGAGGAAGAATAGGAATAATGAAATGGAATAAAAATGACAATGCGTCGGTACGGAGTGATTGGACTCCAGGTTGTAATAAACGATAATAGGAATAAAAAGGCAGATTAAGGTACTACGAGGAAATCCACCGCCTTTCAGTTTTTATTCGTCCGCAAACAACCGAAAAATCTTCATTAAACTATTAGGACTATGCAGAGTTAAGAGTAAACATGGCTGAATCCTACAGCATTAATGGGTCTTGAACGAGATGAGAATATAACTGTTTTCGAGGATTTATCAAGCTTAAAAATAAAAGTTTAACACCAAAGCAAATTAATTCTGCCTACTAATGATTTGAAACAAACCTAAATGCCCTCATCTAAGTCACTCCGCATTTCTAAATTTTCCCGACCAGGAGAGTAGCAAAATAAAGTTACAATAATCCAACTTTGAAGACGAAAGAAGTTATCTAAATTGATGGGGTTGGGGTTATTTTATAAAATCTCAGAGCAAAAAACACGTTTTATGGGAATGCGTGGAAGGAAAATCTTGCCCTATTCACATTTCGAATACTGTTGAAGTTCTGACATTGTAACTGAGGGGCATAAGGATAAGGCAATGTGAAGGCTAAGTGAAATATCTCCCCGTTCATGTTTAGAATAATATTATGTATAATAAGAAAGCGAATAATCCCTACCTTAGTGCTAGCTGTAAGATTGCGTGATTTAGGGAATAGACCTATATAAAATGAACAAAATACATTTGTATAAAAACATTTGTAGTGAATGAAGCCACATATAAAAAAGTGTTACCATAAACTGTTAAACAGTTTTTCTATGATTCTGCAATGAACGGATTTCAATAAGATGCATGTTATGTTCTAATTTTAACAAGTTGAATAGGAGAAAAACTATCCACAACTCTGCAACTGTCTTATTATCAGTAGGTGGCTTCGAGTTAACTTGACAAGTAGATGTGCGTAAATACATGGCATACAGCCATTCTCTGTGACCTATGGCTGTATGTCTCCCTACAGGCCTAAAACATCCAAAAACTGGAAAATCCATTGCAATCGGGATAGGGTGAGAGCATAATTAGATGAAAGTACGGATGCCCGATCTCTAGAAGACGATTCCTATTGTTCCCTAAAAGCGTCATCCTCAAATGTAATCATTGGATGTCAACAAACGAGGAACGCATTTAAAACAAAGAATCTGATGCACTTTTTTGGAGAAAAATGAAAATATAAAATGATCGATAAAAATATTTAAAATATATCACTTAGACGAAAATTTTGTTAATAAAATGCTAATTGGCAGGTGTTCTGTATTGTAGACATCTGCCTTACTCCCGCTGTCAAGGCATTCGATTAGAGCAGTCCTGCTTTGTACTGCGTTTGGGATACTAGCTTAGCAGTGTTAAGCTCCTAACCGTATAACCTGGTATGGTTCGACACCCAACCACCCCATGTGGCTAAATTAAAGTACAACAAAGCTGTGTTTCGGGTTCTGTTTTCCAGAGTTGTGACTAATGAACGAAACTCTGTGTACTAGGTTCAAGACAGGATAAAATTGTGATAAAATGGAGGAGAGCCGAAGTATGATGAGTGACACATCACTACACCGAGTGAATATTCAACAAGGGATAACTAACTAGCGACGATGGAGGAGAAATTGGTCCTCTAATTCTTGCCTCCTGTAGGCAAGGAATGCAGCCTTTTCGTTGAAGATTGAAAATGAGCATTAGTGGATATGCAATGGGATGATAGAACCACCTTCACCTGAGGATAAATAGTGGCCGTGGTAAGAAGGAAAAAACAGATATGCAAGTGTTAAAATAATGACATTTTAAGGGTTACAGATATTCACTGATGTTGTCTCTATGATCTTATGGAGAACAATATTGAAGATCCTTAGTTGTGGTTCGTAGAAATGTTATTTCTTAAGCAAACGTGAATTCTGGGTACTCTAGTTTTAGGACAATTGACCCGATATATAGCAAAATATCACTTACTGGGCTTCATTTGTATATGAATAGAGCTCGTAAAATAATTCAAAGCGGCCAAATTTGCAGGAAGACCATGCCAACATGATTCAAAATTAACAGTTCGTGCTCTTGCAAAAACAGTTCTAATGGTCTTTATTTTCAGCGCTCTCTCATTATGGGTTAAGAGGCTTCGGAGTGCTTTGATTAACTAGAACACAAATACTTCATTTTTTCTACCATAAAAATGCGAAGATAGTGAGTCTTTATAGCTGAGAAAATAAACTCACAAGATATCTTCTTGAATGAGACGTATTCAGGGTCGCCTCCTCACTTTCCGCAGAAGATTTCAAGGACAACTTCAGACGGCTATTTGTTGTTGCAAGTTGATTTACGCCGGATCCATGGTGTTCTGGTGTTGATGCCCGAAACTTGGATTGAAAGAGTGCCTTAACTTGGTTAATAAATTCTTGCTTTAATGTTGGAAAAATGAGGGCCATGAAGCTAATAACAACTTCTCAATCGACTCAAATGCAAAGAAATGAGGACAAATGACATTCTTGATCGAATGGAGGCGGCAATAGGAGTAGTTGGTCTCGCAATCATAAGACTGCAAATCCATCCTTTTATATAATGCATTTACTGAAGGATATCTATTAAACACCATGCTAAAGACAGTCGATGTCCTGGCGATCGGTAGCAATAAGACGTAGTCGTCGTCAATGGCATCCCACTACAGGCGGACAAGTTGTGGTCGTAGAAACCTACACGAATGCCAATTGTCAAACACCGATGACCATCTGAAATGATCGACATCTCATGAAGAGCTATTTGCATATGAACTTGACATTTCTATAATATACAGAGGTAGCCCTCGCGATTACCTCTGAACTGTAATTGTGGCAGTATCTGTGGCACATTTATTGACACCCACACCCTATATTTTCGGCGTTGTGTGTTGTCTGCCTTCCCAGGGTTCGGTGCTTATTGGCCAGATTTCTAATCAAATGGTGTCGGTCTTGCCACTTCAATTCATTTTTCCTTTCACCAGTTGAGAAGACAAAATGATCTTATATGATATTCAGCAGCTGACAGTACTGACCTGACAGAGGTGAGACAGTCCAAAATTTTGAGTTGGCAGAGTTGTGTAAGCTGTGTTACAGCTGATAAGTATTTTCATCTAGTCGTATCAAAAATCCCATTCGACAGGGACTACTTACCTTTAACAATACTATTGGCTTACAAAAGAAGAGAGGTAAATTGGGAGATTTCGGTATTTAAACCAAGATTTCTATACAGGCCCTTTGTGGATAAAATTTCACTGCCTGAGATTTTCGGAGGCGTTTACTGTGGGCTTAGCTTACTGTTGGCAAGTGTTTGAATTATGCAGTAGATAATGGCTTGGAAGGGTGGAGGTTTGTTTTCATTCACTTTCTCGGAATTTTGCATTTTGTCCTGTTTGAGTTTAGTTTGATGGCTGAAAAGCAATATTTTATTTCTAGAAAACTACCAAGAGACACGATTCCATTCAGAGTCCTTCGTTCGACTTAACTTGACAAGTGGACGTTTCATTTTAGCATCTATGGAATCATGGTAGATGCCGATAATGACCAAGACTAGGTAAAGATTGTGAGTCTGATGCCTTTATTAGCCCACGTTTTCCTCGTCACTCATGTCACTTCTCAACACACATATTAAACCTCTTATTTAATAATATATTTACAAACAAAATAAATTTTCTCTGTGCGTTTTCTTATTTCCTAATCTATTAGTGTCTGTGTGACGAAGAAGGTGACATTGAAAGTTGGCGATGAATTTGATCGGCAAAGTGGAGTCCAGCCAGTCTCGCTATTCATTTAAAAAGAACGCAACGGAGAATGAACTGAATGGGTAAGAATGCATGGACTAATCACCGTAAAGAAATGTACAATTCCATTGATGATGGAGATTGAACTATTTGCGCTTGTCACATTCTCTTCACCGTGGATGGATCAGCTTCAGATCTCATGGTCGCAAGTTCCCTCGTGTTGTACGTCATCGGAGCCCTCTTGGATTATTATTGCTTTAGAATAATATCAGAGAGGTATTTACAGGGAATACATAGTTTACTGAAAATGGGATTTCAGTTCATCCTCAGTTACTGTGACAGATAATCCGGTGCAAACTAGCTCTGCAAGTTGCCACCATTAACAGCCTGCGGAGGCTAACTCATCATTACTTTAAGGTAAGTTTTGAATGGTAACTTGTTCAAGGACATCGCTAATTTAAAATTTTAGAGCCTCTAACCGTGCCGAGTGTCGGTGTACTACTTAATCTGCGTATGCGAAGATATGTATTCTGTTTTGTTGAATGAACTAAGCGAACTCGGTTTTGTACACTGTCATGTAATTGGGATGACAATAATTGAATTTCATTCTCTTTACCTATTGGAAAATTAACAAAATATTTACTGGTTCATATGATTCAGTAAGGTACTTTAAAACGGAGAATGTTCATTTGGTAACGAGGTTGCTTAATCATTATCTAAGAGATTTTGCCGAGCTTCTGAAAGAATAGGACGGGAAGTGAATAATTTCATTGACGTTTTGGGATATCATTAAGTCGGATTTAGGGAAATATATGTGAGAAGTTCGCATCACATCTCAATTCTCTCCGAAGTAGAAGTGACGCCATTTCTAAAGCGTCCCTAAGGCTAAATGATCACAGAGTTGATGACGTTGTTCTCTAACTTTCTCGTTTGTCAGTTAGCTTAGCAAGAACAGCCAAAATGAATGTTGACTTGAAGACCCAAATGTTTTCACAAGACATTCTGGGTATTTTCATTGGAATTGGTTTGTATTTGGGGCGGCACTCCTTCCGTGTGATTTAGGCGAATATTTGGTAAGATTGAAACACTTGATAGGATTGAAATTATGTTCGGGTAAATGTTTGAGGTCCTTCCCAGTAATTGCACTTTATATGCAGTAGTACTATCGATTTAAAAGGGACAGATTTGTAAGATTTATTTAGCTCAAAGAGTCAACGATGAAGTCAAAGTGATGAGCATCCATCACTGTCTACATAGTCTTCATTCTACTCCGTCCACAAAAAATTAGACGTGTTGGGTGATTTCAATCTGGGTCGGCTATCTGATTTGCCCTCCCTGACACTTCGATTAGACGCTTATTACCGTTGAAATCCCACTTAGCAGTGGGAAACTCTAATTGTGAGTCGTGAGAGATTGACATTTTGAGCGGTATTCCTGAAGCGGGATCAATCGTCGTTTGAGATAAGGAATAGTGTGTGTCCCAGACTGATTGAGGGAAGAGGTGAAAATCTTGACTTGGGCAGAGAGATGGTATTCTGTGGTCACTCGTACTAGTCCTGTGCGTCAGAGGTGGTCAGTGTAGTCGGCTGCCTACAGCACCGGAGGAGCGCCGACTAACGTTGATCTCGTGGCAGACGTGAACATTGACCACTGCGCTACCAGAGAACAAAAGTTGGTCACCAATAGCCTCGATTATTCAGTCATCAAAATTTCTCCTCTCCTTGTTGTTCGCTAGAAGTGTCACTTTAAAACATTGTTTACATACTAAAATACTTCCTCGAGTAATTCGGTCTTTTAAACTGTAATTGAATTAAGTTTTGAGCTGCAGTCATTTCGTGAGAAATTTTATCAATCAGTGCAAAAAATATATGGCTGAATTGAGGTGACGTTGAGGTGAGTTCCTTGCTGCATACTTCTCAGCCATTGACTTTTTCAGACAGAATATTGACGCAACCGATTTGGCAAGACGTATTTTGTGAAAAACTCGCGTCACATGTTCACGATTGCCTGAGTGACACTCATAAATACACACAGCCGCGTAATGACCCACAACTACGCATTTGACCCCCAATTCATCGGTAAACATCGTTAATGAGCTTACATGCTCTCTATTTTGGGTCAAAGAGTCTTTACTGAGAGAGTCTCATAAGAACCAATAAGTGGCGTTAAATTGAGCCTCAGATATTACGTGTTGTAGATAATTAATAGTGGAATGAATGAGCAAGTTGGGAGTGCTGATCGAAATACTCTTCCGCTCAACATTATTTATCTTATTTTCTGATTAAACTTCATTGGGCCTCCCATACTGCTTGCAGTTGCAAAGTCGAGGATGCAAAAGAATCAGTGTGGTATTAATTCGGTTAAATCAAGCATTCAATGAGCTTTGAATATCGTGGACATGAACTTTCCCACAAACTGATGGTTCAGATCATAAAAATTGACCTTGGGGACATTGAATATGACTTTTAATTGAATTCTAGAATTCAAATAAAGTGTAAGACACTGCACATCTTTTCATCTCCCATAACAATCATAACTGAAGGTGGGAAAATGACTAGATGAATTAATCCTAGACAAGATCGTTTTAATGAGTGATACTAAAAGGTAAATAATCGAATTTTTGTAATTCCTAATATTCTTCAATTATCTGCTCAA